>JBAMIG010000014.1:6800514-6813054 GCA_037177335.1 Kiunga ballochi
ATATACATACACACACACACACACACACACACACACACACATTTGTTTCAAACCATTTAGCACAATATATAATCAAAGTATTCATCATGACAAAACATGGTTCAGCTTTTAAAAGATCTAATGTTGACTCGTTACAAGCAAAGGAAAAGGACAACAACTTTCTGGTACAACTATAATTATCATCAAGATGCATGAAGAAATGTGTGATGGATCAACAACACTAAGCTTTGCCTGTATCCTTCATAAGCAAGCATTAAAAAACTATGAGAAAAAGTAATTATGCAACACATTTTAAATCACTGTTACAAATTAAAGAGAAATATAAAAAAGAACTTTTGGAAACAACAATATGAAATATAAAGAACATGGCCAAGATAGGAACTCTTACACCCCCCACAACGAGACGAGACTCAGATGGAGGTGGGGCAGGTAGTCAGACCAGCAGGACCAGAGGAACCAAATGGGTAAGAAAGATTGTAAGACTTGCAACAACAGAATGACATATTTAACAAAAACCACAGGGCAGCTAAAAACTGCTAAATCCTTCAAAGTGTAAAGAGATGTACGTCTCTGATGGAAAAACCTCATCTCTGTATCAAATTGCAATGAGGGGATAGTTAGAAGCAGATACAGCATCCATGGAGGATACATACCAAGTCATTAAGCCTGAAAAGTCTTTTGGAGGAAAAAAATTTAAGACTTTGAAAGTGTGCTGAAAGATTTTTAAATCAATACTAAAACTAACTGGGAGCCAGTTAAAGGAAGAAAGCCCAGCAATGATCTGCTCATGGTTTTTATACCACTAATGAGTTCTGGTGCATCATTTTGAGGCAATGATCAGAACCTTACAGATACCAAAATACAATGAAGTCATTCAGGGAACCGACAAAACCGTGTATAACCGTTTTTAATTCCACAGTAGAAAGCAATGAGTGGATTTAAACGTCTTAACCCTTTAACTGTTTTTCTGAATTTTTATGTTTGTTTAGGAGTAAAATAATCAGAATAAATGTTTTTATTAGCAAAAGGTTGAGATATGTTAATAACAACATTATAATAGTGAACTGATGGAAATGTGAAACTGTGATGGAACAAATACATAGTTTGGGTTTTAGACACCAAAACAGAGTGGTAGAGATGACTTAGGTAGCTTTAGTTCTATAATTTGAGAAAGAAAATCATCACAGTCACTAAAAATTTACCTCTACAGTATGGTAGGCCAGAAGGTTAAAGGGTTAGGCTGGGGGAAAAAAAAACACGAGTGTCGAGGGCAGCAAATGCAAGACTGCTAGATTTTAGTTAGTCTGTGAGATTTTTTTGAGAGTTAAAAACAACCAAAAATGTGGACAAGAGAGTATTTTTAAAAAAAAAAGGTTTTACTTATTCTAGCACAAAATGTAGCTCAGCTGGCAGGAAAATAACACTGTAAGGGAGCAAAGCAAATTTTCTCTTTTTCATTGAAAGAAAAATAAACACAGCAAGGAAAACAAAACTGGGCTTCATCCTGCCCTCCAAAAATGGCTTTAAAAATGCATGGCGGTGATGAAGAAGATCAGAGCTGCATCTCTAACTCAAATAATGAACTGCTGCTTTTCAAACAAAGAACTGCTGCTTCTGCACAGCAATAATAGTAAATTACTGGTAATATTGCAGCTAAGAGTTGGCTGTTATAGCAAATCTCCTAACAGTATGCAATACATTAAACTTTAACAAGAATGAAAAAGAAAGATTTGTGTTTGTTTCTTTGCAGAGCATGACTCAACTTAAGGGTGATTCAAAGTGCTTTAGAGACATTTAAAAATGAGAAAATAAGAACATAAACATGAAAAATAAAAGGGAAAGGAAAAGACATTTCTCAGTAGGAACAATGCTTCTTAGGCATCTTAAATCATTGAAGAGGCCGTTTATTGCCACAAATGTAATAAAAATGCATTTGTGAGATAAGCTGTAAAAATTATAGGGCATTCACAACTATTGTATTTAATCTTCTCTCAATCATTTAAATTGTTTGAAAATTTAGATTTCTCCTGAATATGAAATTAATCATCAACCACTGAATGCCTTTATGTAAATACTGTACTTTTATCTCCCCGTATTATCAATATCTGCTTGTTTATCATGAAAATAGTTACAACAAAAATGTCATCAAATGATATAAAAATTAGTTCTAATTATTCATAATCAAGATAACTCTTCAAATTATCATGATATTGATTTGCAGATCGCCCAGCCCTGGTTGAGGATGTGGGTTGCATCACTGAAACTTACCCATCATCTCTGAAGATGTCATAGAGCTTATGCTAGTTGTGCACTACTGGATCACCAGTGACCCAGTGTTTAAGCAGGAGGTTCAATTCAATTTAGCTTTATTTGTTTGGCACCAGTCATTGTCATCTCAGGGCAGACACATGCATGAATAAATAAAACTTAATAAAAAACAAGGAATAGTGACAATCTAACAACACTGATTCTATTTAATTTGGGACATTGTGAAAGTTTGCTAATCTTTTTAACCTATTCATTTGAATTCCCTACAAAGACAAGAGAAAAATCTTTTTAATTTGAAATCTGCAACATATTTTGTAAAAACCTGAAACGGAGACAACAAAAGACAAGGAAACCTGAAGAATGCTAAAAAAAAAAAAACACCTGTTTGGAACATTACACAGGTCTAAGGGTTCATTAGGAACAGACACAAGCAGAGACAGCAGGAGAGCATCTTACTTTGTAAACATTTATGTGAGAAACCGTTTAAAAACGGATCTGTTTACAACAGCGAAGATTTTAGATTTAGATTTTATCATCTTCAGTCCATAAAAGATTCAGAATCTCTGAACGCGACAAAGCCAGAAACCAACATTGTGCGCCCATCACACTTCACAAAAGCGTCGTCAACACAGTTTAACATTCAGTCTTGCAAGTTCAAACTCCACCACGCAAAGTGAAAGCTGGAATCAACAACAGCCAGATATGCCGCTGGCTGCTCTGATCTGGAGCTCATCGGAAATGTACTGACGCAAAATGGAGAAGTATGCTGTGGTCTGACGAGTCCACATTTCAAATGGTGTTTAGTATGCCCTGTCCTCTGGAGGAAAGACAAAAAGGATTATCCGGATTAATATAAGCACAAAGGTAATAAGTCAGCATCTGTAAAGGTATGAGAACGTAGTGCCTGTGGGATGTGTAACTTGCACATCTGTGAAGGCAGAATTTGTTCTGAAATGTGTACGCAAGTTTGGGAGAAACCCATGCATCCAAGAGACGTCTTTTTTGGGGACATTCCTGCTTATCTTAGACAATGCAAGACCACATTCTGCAAGTGTCACAAGAGTGTGGCCCGTTCTGAGCCGCCTGACTGTGGAGCAACTAAAGCTGTAGATCAAGGAAAAGAATTCCACCTAAAAGCTTTAATTATTTCTGTCCTCAGATCCCAAACCTTTATTGAGCATCGTTAAAAGGAGTGACAAAGGTAATCAGTTTGAAAATTAGACATCTTTATGTAAATTTAAATTAATAAATACAGGTTAAAAGCTATTGTAAATCATTGTATTCTACTTTTTAAATTTTTTTTACACAATATCTCAACTTCATTGGAGTTGTAACAAACTGGGACTTGATTAGAATGTGGAAGAACCATGCACAGTCTCATGGTGGTCACCAGTTTAGGTCTCATACTGCACTGGGAAGGCGACCCAGTCAGCATAGGATGTTTTGTTGAATGAATCATTTTCACCTTTGAGGATAGAGCTCAGACTTGTGGATGTGCATGCTTTTTCCACAAGCTGAGGCCAAGTTTGTTATGAATTAACTGTCTTTTTCTTTAGACTGCTTTTCAGTCTTTGCTTGCACATGTGGCACAATTTAAAGCAAAACAAACAGACTTTCTAGTGGTATTAATTTTTTTTTGTTAGTTACAACAAAGAAATAATAAAGTAAACACAAATTTGGTTGTTATTTATGCCATGTTTGTCAAGTTGTGAAAAAAATTAAGTTGTCATTTTAATTGTTTCATATAAATAACAGATTTTTGTCTTAGTAAATTTAGTTTTTACAATTTTTCCTGCAGTACACCTGCAGTATTTTAGTCAAGATTACACTAAACTACGAGACTTTTTGGCAAATTTGAACTGTTTTAGCATTTTGTCCTTTAAACAGACATGTTTGACACACCAAAGTGTCCAAAGTCCTCACATATATCATACATCATATATTACATATGTCTTCTTGAATGAATTTTGGGGTTAACTGTCCAATACATTGTGTTTTACTGGTTATTACTCCCCTGACATTTTGCATCTCCTTCCACTGAATGCAACATCCTCTGAGAAATTGCTCATGCATCTATTGTTTGCTAAAGTTTTCACCAGGCTGTGCCTCCTTTTGGCTCATCATCTTAGACAGGCCAAGGACATTTCTCAAGCTGTCAACTAGCAGTCAAACGCCAGCAACCCTCCCATTTCTCTCAGAGGGATTATCAAAATGTAGTCCCATGCCTCTTCATAGCTTTGCCTTTTGTGATGCATTTGTTCTAAGAAATATAATAATCCTCATTCCTTAACTCTCATTACTGATACAGTGTCAGCAAGGAGAGTTAGGGAAAAAAAACATTGAGATCCTGCAAAACAACAGAGACTAATTGTGTCTCGGTTGCTGCCATTTGCTTTTGTTTCAGCATAATGAATTATTAATCTAAAAAATGCAAATATGTCTGCTCTGGCAGAGTTGAAAGCTATGAACCTTGACTTAGTCTGAATTTATTTTTTTCTTGCCCAGCTGTGCCACATAGCCAAACGCTCAGATCTTGTTTCAAACCTGTCGGAGCTATGGCCGCCTCACAAACATTCCCAGTTCGGGAAAAACTGTGTCTACTCAGAGAAGCTCTGTGCCAGCAAATCCATTCAGTTCACTGGTTTGTTTTCTGGGACCATACACCGCACACACCGCTTTTGTGTTTTATTTAATTTCTGTGGAGGAAAGTGTTGACAATAATGCCTGGTTAAGACCCAAAATCGAGTTTGCTCAGTAAAAAGGGACTCGCACAAATACGATAACGAAGGTCCATCAAAGTTGAGCATTGTTCTCCATAGCAACAAGAGATGGTGAAGGAGGCAGCAGAGGACGATGGATTCTTTGATTCCAGAGGACAGAACTGACTGAGGGTGCAAGACAGCACTAAAGTGGTTCTGAAACACAGCTTTGTCACCTCCCATCCCTGCAAACAAATATCTGCTCAGCTGTTTTGGTGAGTAGTCTCTCCACTGAAAGACAGATGGGTCCTTTTTAGGTTACATATCAATATGAATTAAGCCTAAATCAACCCAAACAGAAAAAATCCCTGACACCTGCAGCTCGACTACTATTTCAGCATAAATCATCTGTAAAAGACATTAGCTCTTTAATAATTATCTCACAATCTGTTTACAACAATTATTTGGCCCGAGTTAATGTTTGGATTGACTGGAAACACTTTGCTTACTGGTATTGTCTTGAGACAGAGAGGCTTTGACCTCCAACACAACAGCCAAGCAAAGCTTATTCTTTTCACTGTCATCTTCATAATAATGACTGAGCTGTATAATCCCCACATCTCTGTTTCTCCAAGTCTCTGCAGAGAAGTACAGGGAAAATAAAAGCCACAGACCTCACTACGGCTTTTCAGAATACCTCCAGTCAGTCACAACACTGCAGTTTTATGACAAGCTCCCTTGGCCTTTATTTGAGTCAAATCCAAACAGCTCAGAAAACACAGGGTCCACAGGCACGGATATAGCATTGCAAGCAGTATGAGGCTTTAATTAGCTCCCTGATACTAGATGCTTAGACCAAAAAAAAAAGAGAAAAATGAAGATCCAGAAAGCTCAGCAGTCACAAATAAGTATAAATAAAATAAGAGCATTTGCATGTCAATCTCTTTGCAGTTGGTGTGATAAAAGTGACTGTTTACTTCTCATCTAGAGGCTTTTATCATTTGTTCATCTGGATTTGTGAAACAACCTTAAAAAAAATCACTGTGGCTGTGTCCAGCTGAATATCTAAGCCAATCCCTTATCACATCCGAATGAAGTCATCTACTCTGATTACAGAACAGCAGACCAATTAAACACTGCCACGTTATTACTCCGTTCTCATTAAGCACAAAATGTGCATGAGAATAATCCAGCAGCACCGACCGAGTCGATCTCTCCTGCTCACCACGTGTAAACGTTTAATTCAGTGCAAAGCATTCCAGCAGCACCAGGGCTCATTTATCCATAGCGCCCGAGCCAAGATCAGTGGCTTTTACGTTATTAATGATAATGAAACCTACTAAGCCATGTAACACGTAACATTTTAAACAGCCGTGCTCACAAGTGTCATGTTGTGACACATTAACAAGGTATGAGATGTAGGGGACTAGTCTGCTGTGTGCCATTTGGCAGCTGCGCTGAGTTTTAGCTGATTTAAAGCTATAAAAACAGAATTCATGCACTAACACAGAATTATAGAGAAATGAAAAATATGTCACTGCAAATGTGGTAGACCAGTATGCCCCAGTTTTTCCAGCAATGACTGATAATTATCTCTTTTGATATTTGACAGAAAAGTTGCTGCTGTCCATGTTCTATATCAGTGAACCTGCAGCTTTTAGACACGTCCCTTCTCCAACACACCTGAACCAAACAGCTGGATTCTTTCCATTCACTTTTGCAGCTTTGCAGAAACCTGGTGAAAAAATCTCATTCAGGAATATTGGTGGATTTATCATTATTTTTTAAATGTTTAAACTGTAAAAAACACAATTTTCCAACTAATTACAGAATATGCCAATTAAAAGTGAATAATAAAATATAAAAATATTTATAATATTTCCAACCTGCAAAGCACAATATTGAAGCAAATTCATTATTTGGCATAGGATGCAATTACCATTTCTGGTGATTCATCAAATACACGCCTGTTTTTCATACGGTGGTAATAATGCTGCTTTGTTGTGGAACCACTTCACTGTTTTGTTCTGTGTTCTTTTAAGGGCTCTTAGCTTGGCTATATTAGTGCATGTTATTGTGCTGGGTATATTCATAAAGGTAGAGAATTATGTTGCATCAAGGTCTTCGTGCATCAATTTGTCCTGTTTATTTACAGGACCCCTTTTCAGTGATTAGACCCATTTCTAAATTCTCTTCTATAAATCTTCTACATTTATTTTCTATTCAGTTGTTGACAGATTAACAAGCAAAGAGATCAGAACCAGGATTATTATTATTATTATCATTATTATTGTTTATATTTTTATTATTGGCTTCAAAATCACCAAACTTTCTATTGATGAAATGTAAAAAGTCACCATTATTTCAGTGTTAATTTATGCATTCACTATAAAAGGTGTGCATGCCTGGATCCTTACCTGAAATTAACCAAAAGGCTGTGTCCCCTTCAGCCAACTTTAACCTACTGTTTCCCTCAGTTTTTGTGTGAAGTACTTTGTTTAGCTTAGATTTTCTACATGTACTTTCAATCAAGTAGGTTTGCTCACAAAAGTGAACCCAGTCGTTATCCATTTTTATTGTTGTGCATCTTTGATTAGATTATTTACATCTGAGGGGGGGGAAACTGTCATCTTCCTTGGTTGACCTGCATGTTCCCTTTTTCTAATCTTTCTACATTGTTTGCGTTTTTCCAAGTATTAGACACAGCTGGCTGGGAAAAACCAACACTTTTTGCCACTGTTTATTTACCGCGTGTAAGAAGATTTATCATCCTTTCTACTGTTCCCATTGACAGCTTTCTTGTTGTGGACATGTTTCCCGTCAATCAGACTGGAGGGACAGTCCGTTCTTCAAGTACTCTCTAAAGTGAAGAGTAAATAGCATAAAAAGACCTTTCCACAATTGCTTAAGACAAAGCAAGAATGATAAATACATATTACAATGTGATTCAATCTTTAAATCACAGTGATTTAAATGTTGTTAACCCAGGTAATCTGACAGGAAATATGTCGGTGATGTCAACAATATTAATTGTTTCTTTGTTTATGTGCCTTATTATAACATACAGTGTATAAATTCATGTATTTATTTGTATTTATTTTATTTTTTATGGGGGGAGGGTTATAAGGATTATAGGCTGAGAACTGTGGCCAAATCAACCAAGAATGCAGGGAGCCGCTGCCATCTGGGAGGTTTCCAACAACATCAAAACATCAATTTGGTGCGATGGGGCTGTTTGTCTCCGAGGCTTTTGCCTCCATTTCAACTGATTTGCTTTTTATTTCACTCTGAGCCCCTACAACGTCGAGTGCTATCAGATAGTGAAAAAAAAAAGTCAAACAGGGTGTTAGTTAGATCATTTTACCTCTGTTTTGGCAGGAAAAAAAATAAATGGCAGAATCTCTTTTATAAGTTCACTTCTTATATTTTTAATGTTTAAATGTAGAAAAAATAACATTTTCCTTTGTGTTTTCTAATGAATGTTGTATGCAAGTTTTTAATTATTAATACTGGCAGCTGTAAAGTACAATTGATGCCAGCCATGCTGAAACTGATTGGATTCACAGGTAGATGTGTTTAAAGAACAAAAATCTCCAGAGTTAAATAACTTTGAATTATTTAGTATTTGAGAAAAAATAACTTATTCACACATAAACACAATAAATCTACCTCACTCGAGGCAAAGTCTTAATAGCTTAAAATAGTATGCAGATGAGTTTGATGATGTCAGGATTTGTCAGCAATTTTTTTTAATCTAAATATTTTAAAATCACCTTTGTTTTTCACATCAAAACTTTTTCCATTTTCCTCCCATCTTTCTGCTTCCTGCTACACCTTCATTAGTAAGTATGCCTCTGAGGATCAATATGTGTCACACTACTGAATCTTGCTTGCAGCTACAGATACACTTATCCAAACTGTATGTAGACAAATACTGGCCACTGCATGTTGCCCTCTGGGATCTTTTATCTTTGTAAAGGGACATTTAGAGCAGAAAACAGTTTGAGGAGCAAAGACAGTGAATCACCAGAGGAAATATCAGCCCTACCCTGGAAAGATCATGACTAAAAGTACATGACATAAGCTGTCGCTTGTTTGTTTTGATTTTAAACTTGCTTAGTTGCTCTTCTCTGTGCAGAGCAATGAAGATGCAGAGGCTGTTTGGAACCTACCACGAGGCATCCCTAAAGAGGAAACAACAACCTGAAGGTAAGAAATGCTTTCACTCGTGAGAAAATCATGTCTTCTCTCTGCACACAGGTCACACTTTTCTGCTGTGTTCACAGCATAGATGGATTCACATTTTAGTTTTAGCTCTGCCTTCAGAGACACTCAACAAATCTCCAGCAACTGATGTTCCCACAACCAACAACAAAACAACAGTGGATCACAACTATGATATAACTTCCCCTCCCTACTGTCTTAACCCCAAACAGCAGACATGGACATCACCCCCACTTATCCTTTCATGCAGGTGGGAAGAAAACACATTTTCCTTACTTGTAACTTATCTTTACATGCTAAAACTATATTTTTAGTTGTGCTGAACCAAATTAATTTATTTAAACAGTCATTGGATGTGTATTAAATATAAGAACTTGTATAAATGCAGGAAAAAACTCATGAGGCGGACTTACCTGACCATTCTGGAAGCATCGCATTCAGATCTGAAAGGAAGAAAGAAAGGAAAGATTTAGTTAACCAAGAGGAAACAATGATGCTGCGTTGTGTCAGTAAAGGCTAAAGACACACAGTAAGATAAAATGCCTCACTAGCCATGATCATTTCATTCCACCTATGTGGAAGTGACAGGGCTATACTTCTGAACATTTCAGCCTGGTCTCCTGAGAATGAGTTGCAATTTATGTTCAGGCCATGACTTCTGCGGGACATTAGAGTTACAAGCAAGTAATTCACTGAATGTGTCAAACTCTTCTCATCTTGCCCTTGAAGTTAGAAAGTTTTCTCATTACGGGAGGTTATGTTTTTGCCAGCGTTGGTTTGTTTGTCTGTCCGTTTGGAACAAAACTAAAAAAAAAATATGGATGGATTTTAATGACATTTTCAGGAAATGTCCAATCTGGGACAACGTGATTAAATATAGGAGGTAATTCGGATCACCATCTGGATCCAGGAGATTTTGAAAGTTTTCTTTATCATTGCGAGAAATGCCTGTTTATCATGTTTTGGACTAGATTAAATTTCAACGTCAATTTCAGGAAACAGTAAGCCGATTTTTATTATTGTACACATGTACAAAAGACTAAAATGAAAAGTAAAGCTAATGATATTGTACAATCCATTGGCCAAACATCCGTTTTCCAGTCCTGATGAAAAAGATGCAAATTAAGCAAGTTGGAAGCAATGATCACGCTCGTTTTAGGCAATTCATGGTGATGTGCTTCACTGGGATATAGGCATAAGATCCTTGCAGCTGAATAATTAGAAATAAGAGGCAGCAGCTATGATAGAAAATGCATGATTCATTGCTTTTATATCTATAGACATCCCAGAATCCATCCAGCTACTCGTTTAAAATGTAAAGTTTTCAAGGAAAATATGAAAAATTATAAAATATATATATAATTTTTAAAATGGTTTAGAGAAACAACAAAATAGGGACAAACAAAAAAAAATGATTAGATAAATTTAGGACAAGGAATTCAGGTTTCTTGATCAATGCGGCTTATTGACAGTGAAACACTTAGACATGGCATGCAAAGGAAAATAAAAGGCATTATAAAATGAAACTATTATTACAATAAATAGTGAGAAATATATTTCACAGATAATATACAGAGATAAGAGTGCAAAAGTTTTAAAAACAGGGTTCTTCACTTAGATTTATTATACATGATTATCTTTGAGTTTTTGGCCTAGTTAATATCTGAGCTGGTCTTAATATCTCAATATTCGCTGGTAAGCAACTGTTCTCCATGTTGGCCTAAAATTTCATGAGCACTCTTAGAGACAGACTGCAGTAAATAGCACTGCAAAAGCAAGGAGAGTACCCCTCTCACCGTGGATATTATATGTAGCCTGTTCTGCGAACCATAGCACTAAGGGGCAATAAAGCAACTGCATGGTTGCATCAGGGCGAATTTATGAGCCGCCTTGTTGGCTCTGCACTTTTCACATGGAGGAAACAATGAGGTAAAGACCAAGCAGTGGCAGACTCTGCCATTAGGTGCTGTAAGTTGTTACAGAAATGCTGAATTGTTTCGGAAATAGTAGTTATCTGAAATGCGTAAAGCCATGGTTGATTCTGTCCTCAGACTTAGTTACTTTAGCTGTTAGTTTTAAATAACATTTCTCTCTGAAATATCTGCTTCAATTTAAATCGTCTTGTTTTGTTTTTTTTCACAGGACATCCAATCCTCCTTTAAAAACTTTCCACAAGCAGAACTTCTTATTTGAAACAAGTTCAGGTTATAACTAGAACAGTTTAATTTCAGTTTCATGCATCGGTGGAAAGAACACACACATGCTGCCGTTAAGACACTGCCATTTCTGCAGTTACTGAAATGCAATTACCAAAGCTATTGATTGTTATGTGTAGACAATGCATCTCTGGAGAAAAAAAAAAGATCCAAATCCAACTCCAAATCTAAAATCTTTAGGTGAATTATGCACTTGTCTGATTCACGCCCAGCTGTGCACATTAAACCTGGACATCATGATGACTGAGGAGGGTTTTTGGGTTATCCTATCCTGCAAAAATGAATATTAGTACCATCACCATTACTAAAGACAGTGCACATGGTGAGTTTTTTATTCTTACAATACAGCAGAGTCACATGTCTTCAGAAGATAGATGGACTGCTTGCTGCATCTTACACATGGGAATGTGTCATCAGTCACTGCTGTTCATGTGGAACCTCAGTTTATGCCCATCTGCTTGATAGGTTAAAGATTTTTAGTCACAGAAAGGATGTTGCAAAAACTGGGAGGCCAGCACTGACAGTCATTGTTTAAGTTATCAAGCAAAAACTGTAAGCAAATTCAACCCAGTAATTCAAGAGCAAAATTTGCATTTGTTTGGATTACAGTTTCTATTCACCAGGTAAAAGTAGGTCCTGTACACTCTGTTCCAGCTCAGGCTTTTGTCTCTAGCAACCCCTTAAGGGAGAAATTCCTCTTTACATGCTGAATGATCTACAATGCTCAGCAGCTACTTACCACTTCTGACACACTGTAAAAGATCTGGCAGGTTGGAAATCAAACCAAGGTCTCCATTCACCCATGTGGAACTAACCATTTAGGTTTCCGGTGTACATCATATTTTCTGTTTCACAAAATTTGCAACATTTGTCAAATGGGAATTTGCACAAGCTGCTGCTCAACCAGGAAATATACTTACTGAATTAAATAAAAACCACAACATTTTTTAACACACCTGGAAAACATTAGGCTAGTATAAAGCCCTTCTCAGAACAGGATTACGAGGTGCATTAGGGTAGAGCATAGCCTAATGAATTCTGATTCAAACTATGAGAACACACACACACACACACACCTAACTTCACATTGTATTTCACATTTAATTTTCACTTTTATATCCTGATCTTAGCAG
>JBAMIG010000014.1:6832801-6847298 GCA_037177335.1 Kiunga ballochi
TTAGGATGTAGAGTACAGAGCATGTTTGTACATATCTTAATCTGCCCTTAATCTGCTGATGCACCAGCCCACTTCTCACTCACACACACACACACACACACACACACACATACACACACACACACACTTCGGCACAATGAAGCACTGTGGAATTAAAGTGTGTTGGTTTGTCCATAACACACTATAATGGTGGTTGCTATGGTCAGGTTCTCTCATATGCATTTCCACAGATGAAAACAAGGCTTCATATCATCAAACAATAGCTTCTCTATTTTTTTTGTTAGTGTGTGTAATCCAGCGACCCACTTTCCACAACAGTATGCAGCTGCGCATAATGCTGCCTTTAATCAGGGATCATTTCCAACTTTGCTAAAGACAAATGGGAGAAATCCTGGAAAAGATTGATTATTTAACTTTCTCAAAGGGACAGTTGATGCAGCTGTCTCTTACTTTTCCGGCGTGCCATGCTCCTTTATGGCTCCCAGCGTGCCCGGACTGTTGCTGCCCTGCAGCAGCCTGCAGGTTGCCAGGTGTCGCTGGTACTGCTCCTTCAGGCAGTCGTTCTCCGTGCACAAATCGGACACTTGCTGCTCCAGCTCCTCGATCCTTCCCCGTTGCCTCTCCAGCAACTCCTGCTGGGTCTCAATGATCTTATTGAGCTCCTTTAGATATTCAGCAGCCCTCGTAGGGTTCTCGGTCGGGCTTTCCATGTCGCCCTGACTGACTGACCGACTGCCAGCCTCCGTTTTCTATACGCAGTGGTTCCCTGTCGAATCGCCCAAGCAGGGGGGGGGGGCGGGGAGGGGGGTGGATATGTAGTCCAGGGTGGATTTAAGAGCAACAATTCAGGAGGTTGCGCCTTTTACGTTTCTGCATTTTATTTTTGCTTTTTTTTCCCCCCCTTCCCTTTTAAAGACAGCAGGATTGATCCCAGAGCAGATCCACTTGCAGTATTCCCACTGTGGAAAGTCTTCGCGCGCGTGAAGCTGGAAATGTCAGCAGGCGTCAAAAGCGTCAGTCAAACAAATGTGACAGGCGTCATCGTAGGGATTATAGTTGCTGCTTCGGTGTCCTGTGTCTGATTGTTCCCCCTGTTGGCAACACGGTGTGATATTGTGTTACCGCTCCGCTCCATGTTGTTCCCGTGACTTTTCGTAAACAGACGCTGTCTGTCGAAGAGGCGGAGTTTGCAAGTTTTATGAATCTGCAGGTTCCTTTTGAAGAGGTTTGCAAAGGAAGCTGATTAATTTTCAGCTTAGTCTCTTCTTAAATATTAATTTGCACGTTCCCATCTCTCCTCCCACATTTTTTTTTCTTCTTCTCATGATGACAGTTTGATGGCGATTTGATTTGACACAACTCTGCAGCATGGTAAGCTGCCTGTGTTTAATGTTGTAGCACATGCTGGTAAACACAGAATGCTTTTGCTCCTTCCCCGCAGAGTTGTTTACTATGCTGTCTGTGCATTGCCATTTCACACAGCCTCCTGTAATCCCCTTTAGTGAAATGATGAGGAGAGATAGGAGCAGAGCAGAGCCCGCTTTTTGAATAAAAATGACTCATCTGCTCAAAACATCTGTATGTGTGACAGGAGGGCACCAGACATGTCAAACGGACACTGATGCTGAAGTTTCATGGGTGGTCTTTATATTTCACTCCTGCATCTGTGCTCACAGACAGAAGCTTCAATGAAAAGCTTGTCCAGTGCAGCGGGGGAGAACCAATCAGCCATTGGCAGACATCCCCCTTCAGGATATGTGGTATTCCAGACATCTGTATTGGAGCTGAGAGGGAAATCAATGACAGAGATTGGTTCAGCTTTCTGCACTGTTGGACACTCCCTCTATTGCTGGGTTTATTTTATCAAAGCCATTTTTACACACAAGTGTTTCTCAAAGTCTCTTCTCCTAAACCATCCTCTCATTTTTTCCTTTCATCCATTTCCTTTTTATCAAGCTACAGCGCAAGAAGGGACAAAGAGTGCTTAGTTCATGAGTTTACCTTTGTTGCGTAGGGGACAACCTGAAGGCTTGACTTGGACAATCTGAGTAAATGTAGCCCTAATGTGAAAGCTGAGAGTGAGCAGCAGTAAAAGACATGGGATGCAGATGAAGAACTAAAGGTTTTCTCATGGCAGGAGGTCATGGAGGCTCCTTACACTGCACTCAGCTTTTAATAACCAAACAGAGAGGGGTTCTAAGATGGAAAAACAGCACCAAAAATAACAGCAAATAAAAAGAAAGAGAGAGAGAAGAGGGGGAAATGTCGGACTGATGTGTTTTAACCTCATTGCCACTAAAAGAATACAACAAAACAGTATTATATGTCACTCCACCAAAGTGCAACATAGCATGATCAGTTCATCAGGCATGCTATGAGCAAAAGTGTCTTCTTGTCATCCATCAACTGGAAAATCCACTTTCAAATGCTCCTTGAACTTTAGACCTTTTTGAAAGAAATGGGGCCCTTTTGGCTAGAGTGATGCACTGGATCGACCAAACCTTTGCTTGAAAAAGAAAAAAAAAACACAAGAAAATGATAAAAGTGAGAAACAAAATCATATGTAAAGATCAGTTCAAGGGTCTAATTTAATACACCAGCCACAGGGTTAAATTATTAATGAACACATTCACAACTTTTAGAAGTACTAACACTTTTTTATTCCTGAATATGAAATACCACAATACATCAGCCACCTCTAAATATACTGCCTGTCATTAAACTGCTCCTGGGTTTGCTCCTTTGACGGACCGCTTAAATGACAGAGTAAAAGTAGCTTCCAGGAAGATTTATTTCTCTAAAGTCATTCATATATTCAGTCTGAAACAAAGTCTGTCATTCAGCTCTGCAAAACACTTGGCAACAGTGAAAAACTTTTCTTGTCCCGGTAAATACTAAATACTTTCTGTTGAGTCCACAATGACCTCATATACTCTTACCAACATTTCTTCTTTAAATGACATAAAAAAAACTCCTCTGATCATCAGCTGATCAAAAAAAAAGAGGTAAAGATATGTTAGATGAACACAGCATGTGGCGTAATAACACCAGGCTAAAATGGAGGAGTGTGGGTGAAAACAGAGGACTCCCTCTCTGCTTCTGCTGCATTAAATAAACAGGGTAAATGCAGCCAGGCCCTGCTGATCTAACACTCACTTTAAGGTTTCATCTGCAACTGCAATCATCTCTATTCGAGCTTTTTCAACCGCTCTGGTCTGGAATATTCAGGTGTGTGTTAATACAGTTCCAATAAGGAAGGATATCAGGAATGGTTTTAAAGAAGCAATTGTAATTGTCCATTAATATCATGGAAAAAATTAATCTATAAACTATCTGAAGTCCGTCACTCTCCAATGAAAAAGATTTTTCGCAAGTGGAAAGCATTCAAGATAGCTGTCAACCTTCCCCAGAGTGACTGTCCCAGCTCACTGGTCTGAAGGTCAGACGGCAATTCTCAGAGAAATTGGAAGAGAAAAAAAATAAAAAGGTGGCAGCTTCATCTCAGACCATCCTCAGTTATCTCGTTAATTATAAAATTTCATGATAGTATAATTAGAAGAAGATTAAACAAGTATAATTTGTTTGGAAGGCTTGCCAGGTTGCTAAAAGGATTATGGCAGCACAGACCATATGAAACCTGTTTTATAACATCAGTTTAAACAAATATTTAGTGGCCATGTGTTCATCTGTGACCATAGATTACTAACATACAATATAAGAAAAAGATATTTAACTTATGGCCGTGCCTTAGTTAAGCAGACATTTAGTGTAGTGATAAATTATGAACTTGGGAAAAATAAAGGTTACTGGGTTTGCCTAATTTAACCACAAAACAACAGACTATGACAGGAAACCTTGTATAATAATCAGCTGTAGCTCCATGGTGATATTATTACCCAATAATGGTAAATCTCACATTAAACTGCCCACACTGGAAATCCTGAGGGAACAAACTTCCTACCTAAAAACCCAAAATATTATATACCAAGATGGTCTTGGATTGCAAAGATATCCAGCAATCTGTTGTGATTCATTTCAAATCTGCTGCAGGATATTATCCTAGATCACACAAGAACACCAATAATATGTGGACATATGTGTGAAATAATATGTGGACTTTGGGCAAGCTGTTGGTGCATTAGTAATCCACGGCCATAACTTAATAATGAATGGCAAACAGAATTGCATTTTGTTACTTTACAAGTTCTTTGTTTCCAATCGATGTCAGGCTGTGTTGCATCCGAACCACAAGACATCTAGAACTATGTATTTTTGACAGACACAGTTAAAATAAGACACTTTCTTGTGAGGTGCCAGAAGCTTAACCAGCTAAACTAGAGAATACTCCATGTACAGAGACCGAAGCCCCTCCTTCCAGCAAGAGTAGGTTTATTTTCCAGTCTATAGCTCCTGCATGTCATCCCCCGCTCTTTTTTTCCTTACACTTTCATCAACTACTTTTAATCTATAGCCTTTTGTGTCCATAGCAGTGAGTATGAGCATGAATGGTTGTTTGTCTCTTAGCCCTGCAATCGATTGGTGACCTGTCCAGGGTTTACCCTCCCTCTAGGCTTCAGCTCCCCCTCAACCCAGAATTAAAGAGGTGCAGAAAAAGAATGAATGAAAAATGAAAGCAATGTTTATCCATTGTGCACCATGCCATGCTTTAGAACCGATACAGCATACAGTAATAGAACAGATACATCATACCCTTTGTGTAGCATGGTGGTGGAAGGGTGATGGTTTGAGTTCGTTTCAGAGCCACTGGGCGTCTTGCTGTCACACGCTTCTCTGTATGTCACAGAATTTCAAAGTGAAAATATAAGCCGATGCTTCATCGCATCACACAGGAGAGCAATGATACTGAAGTATACCAGCAAATCCACAACAGAAAAGGCTTTAAAAAAAAGAAAAAGAAAGTGCTGCAATGGCTTAGTTAAAAACCAGATAGCTTATGGTGCATCTCAAATATGCAATATTTTAAAGCAGCACTTTTCTCTCTACGCTGCTAGATTTTTCAAAGGAAACTCTCATTGCCAATATACATGTAGTTGAATCAGTTACAGCAGCAGTATACTGTATGTGCCCAAAACCTACGCATTACAAAGGCTTTCATTTGGCTAATAGTAACCGTTGACTCCACTCAAATACTCAGCTTTCAAGATAAACATTCTTTCACATCTCTGACAACTTGACAGGAGCAGCCTTACCACTTTTGTAAGGTTTCATCCAGTGCTTAACTCATTGATCACCTAACATCAACACGGTAAGCCACCTGGAACAGTGACCGTTTCCCATCACACAAGACACAGCAAGCTCTGCTCGGCTCAGCAGACTGACACGAGGGGTTTGTGCAACCAATGTGCCTTAATAGACAGAATAAATTGCGTGTCATTTTAGCCGAGATAACTGCCTTAATCAGTTATGGATGTACTGTGCAGGCACATTTAAAAGCCACATGCCACTAGCCACTGATGGGAGTAAATTAAAAATGGTCATTTCTCCTTCCGCATTTCATTGCATTCTAACTGAAGCAGACAGTTAATCAAAACTAGTGTGCTTTGGCTGCCAGTGTCTCCAACGAGCAACCGCTGAAGCAAGCAATCAGGCCGGTTTGTTTGTTTCCTTACACAACACACCGGTTTGCATGTTTTCTGTTTTTGTTCAGACAGCATCTCTGAGCTCTTGTTGTGGTCACAGCCTGAGCTTCACAGCTGGCCTCCTGGAGCTTTCTTATAGAGACACAAATTGAGGCTCTGGTTGCCTAAAAACGCCCCAGAGGAATAAGGAGAATGTGGGAGTAAATGCAAACACTAGTTTGAGCCTTATCTATTCCACTTAGGATTAGTTTGAATAGTCAACAATGTAAGGTTTGTTTTTTCCTTCACATATATTATGTAATGCTTGTGTCTAAATTTTGATAGTTTTTAATGTGTGTGTGTTTGTTTTTTTTACTTTTGTTGGTATAGAATCAATCATTAGTTACTAAGGACAACAGACCAGCAAAAGACTAAAAATAGAAATGTGAGTCCATGTAAAAATTCATGCTAGCCATTCAGACATCCACAGAACTGAAAGATACAGTATGTAGGAATTATTATCATCTAGTGGGAATTGAGATGATGGTACATACCATACACAGTTCTGAACAGACTGTGGTCGTCAAAATCTTCCAGACATAAACACGTTTTCATCTTTGAATCATTTAAATATTTTCTTCATGTGTTCTTTTATGTGCTTTTTAGGGTTATTTTCACCCTAAATCATAGTTTAGCACCTATTTTAAATCTCAAAGGGTTCATAATTACCAGAGTTTTTTGTCCACTCAGAGACTATGTAGTTAAAAGTAGTAACACTGATGTGGTAGCTGTCTGGTGCATCTGTGTGTGGAACCATAGCAGCTAGTTATAAATGACTCATTCTAAGAAAGTAACAATATAAAAGTAAGCGTAGTGAAGTGCCAATAAAAAATAACTTGTTTTTAATTATGCACGCTTCGGCTGGGGGGAGGTTCAGAGAGTGGCCTTTCTGTGTGGAGTTTGCATGTTCTCCCTGTTAGTGTGGGTTCTTTCCGGGTAGTCCAGCTTCCTCCCACAGTCCAAAGACAGTCATGCTAAATGGAATGTTGTCTGTCTTTCTGTGTTGACCTCCAATCGACTGGTGACCTGTCCAGGGTGTACCCCACCCTTTACTAGAATGATTGCTGGGATAGGCTCCAGCTTCCCTGCAACCCTTAACTGGATGAAGCAGGTTAAGAAAATGACCGACTTTAAATATATTTTTCCATTTTCACCTTTGGTTTTGTTATCCAGTTTATGTTCTGTTGCTTTAGAAACAGCATTACACATTCAGGCGTTTTTGCTTTCCTGCAGGAAAAAAACAAAACAAAAATGACACCAACATAATAAAGCTGTATAGCTGCTGACAGATCAGCCTCGGTGATCTCAGGCGTACCAAAACTCCTTTGGACAGTTGTTTTTATTTCAAAAGTTTAAATGTACACCTGCACTGATAGGTAACTACCTCTCATTGTGTCAGATGCTTTTAGGATTGGAAACATGCAGCTCTTGCTGCATGCCTCAGTTTATCCTGTCTGCTTATGCAGCTCCTGTTACACAACTGTAGACTCCTGCATGATTAGATATATGTAGATATTTGTTTTAAAATGCAAATTTCAGAAACTATATTTTCATCACCTGGGTGATTAAATCTTTTGCACTAGGATTTTAAAAGGAACTAAGTTTAGGATTTCCCCCACAAAGCCAGAATTTTTAGCCAGTACACACATTTTAATTAAAAATATTTTTTAAAATATTGTCCATCAAATATCAGGGATTCCCCTTTTGCCAGGATTTGTACAAACCGACAAACCTCTGTGAGATTGTGTAGCACTTGCTGACATGCGAGCGTATGCTGAGGGCATACAAATGAGCTAGGCGTCGGACGCACAGCAGCAGTCCAGAGGAGTCAAATGAGAATAGAAGATAGGGTCTGAGCTGTAGTCGAAGACCTTTCCTCATCCTGAGGGAGATAACTTGTGACAGTGAGTCTAAGAGCTAAAGTGTAATGAATAGGTTGCCAAAACGTTGTCATAAAGTGCAGTATGCAGCACTACATGTAAATTAGATCTCCTTTAATCTATAATCTCCTTAGGTTTTTATTTCACTACACAATAACATACAACACTAAAAATGCTGAAGGGAAATCAGAAAAAAAACATTTATAAACGAAACAAAAAGAACTGATGTGGTGTCCACTCAGATGTAAATGTTTTAACGAGCAATAAGCGTCAGTGTGGGAAAATGCAGCAGAATTAAAGTCAATTCTGATAAAAACAAACACTGAACATAAAAAGTAAAATCTTTAATCAATAAAGGCAAGTGCAAACAAACAATCCTTCTATGCATGTATCATTTGCTCAAAGCGGGTATGATGCAATTCAAAGGCAAGAATATCAGTCTGGCCAACATAAATACATTTTATGTGTCAATGTTCTTCAAATGCAAAAATAAGCAATTTAAAACAAAGTCATACAAAGATGTCCCAACAATCCAACATAACGGCAGTCATCTCTGCAAGGAGGGCTGTTCGAACAAAGAGAAACATCTTATATTAAAAAAATCAAACCAGGACACGCGAGTGCTTTAACAGAGAAAAATCCCCATCTGTAGATTAAAAACTGAACGATGTTCACATTTTTAGCTTTTACTATTTCACATTAATGAATCAGAGAGGAGCTGCATGTATTGTGGCTCAAAATATACAAAAACACCAGGAAAATTACTAAATTATTCACCACCACCTTCACTAAACTGAAAGATTAAACTTTTCTCAAATTAGCTGGGTTTATTAATACTTGAACAGTTCACCATCTTTAAATTCTGAGGACAGATTCACTGGACGACAAACCTTTCAAAATGTAAAAGCTGCAACATAAAATGTGTTTTTTCAGTCAAGAAAAAAAAATAAATATCAAGAAAATGATTCCTTTTCAACAAAAAAATGTTTCTCCTGAGTTACCGATTGGTACATGTCAAATTAAACAGAACATGTTGGACAAAAAGTACATTTAAGCAAAAACTAATGATTTGGTTTTTAAGCACCGCTCAAAATATGTCAATGAAGTGGTTTGTATAAAAGCTTCACATGGCAAACCGCAAAACACACAAAGTATTTATAGCTGTGTATACACATATTATATAGACAAACCTCAGTATATTTCCACAAACACACACAAAAACCCCATAAAAACGTAAATAGCCCTGTATTCATCTTTCATCACTTCTTAAACTGCTACCGAATACTAAAATTATTGTGTTGTAAGAATGATGTACCAAAGAATCAATTCCAGCCGTGGTGGAAAGTCCCGTTGCTTTCACCCAGAGGGACGGAGGCGCATTTAATAGAAATTAAAGGCTTGTGGTGTTGTGATTTTGATCAATTTAAAGACTAAAGGAGATGACTTCATCAAGATTTATAGGCTGGAGAGTACAGCCGGGACCTGGGACTGCCGTTTGGGTCCATTCTGGGTATGTTGTTAAAAGGGCTCACCACTGGAGAGTTCAGACCTGAAAGGAGGGGACAAATAGCAGATGAGCTTCATAGACACATTGCAATCCAATTGTTTAGAATTAACTAGTTTAGGTGATTGGATCATATTTTTCAGTGCTTCTCGTTCCACGAGTCACATTGTGAATTAATTGGAGGCAAACGGGTTGTAAAGGGACTTTAAGCAAAATAGGAAAACATCTTCCTGAGCTTAAATCTCTGTTACATTTATCATTTAAACCCTCTTTTACCCTGGTTCAGAGATAATCCAAATATTCTGTATTGACTGTTCCTCTCTGATTTTACCTCTCAGCTGTTACTACTTTTATCATCCTCTAAGTCTACATGGAGGCAAAATGTATTTAACTATTTTTTCATGAACGGTTTGTAATTAGATTCCTCTTGATTTTTTATCAGAACATATATTTAGGACCTGAACAAGTTAAATTTCAGTCATAACAGATGTGTTTGAATGACAGAATTTAATGGCTCATCTGATACAATCTGGAGACAACATGTCTAAAGGTGTTGTCATACCTGTGATGGGGGGCGGTGTCCTCTGGATGAAACTTGAATGGTATGCTTGTTCCCTTGGGGAGAACACAGAGTGGAGGACTGAGGGAAAGAAAGATATATTTCAGGGAGTTAAAAACATGAGGGGTAAAAACTGCTAATCAAAACTAAGATAACTTTTAGTGTTTGTAGTCGACAGAGATGAACCGACTGTGTAGCTATAGACTCACTCTGTAATAAAGTAATAAACTGCTTCTGATGAACTTTCTTCTTATCATGAAATATTTAAAATGCATTGATTGTCAAACATAAGACCAATTGCTAGGTTTAGTGGGAGCTTGCTATAAATATCTGGACTGTTTGTGCTCCAGATTTTGTTTGTGGACACTACATTTCAATAACAAATCAGCTGAGTCCACAAAGTTTTTCCTAATAGCAGCACTGCCCCTCCCAATCATTTCTAATTAATAAAGCATATGTATCCCATTTGAGAATAAGCACTGCACCAAATATCTTTTTAGAGCACTGCTTTTTAAAAATATGCATCTACTCTAATCACACAGAGCTGCATATCTCTGTGGTTTCAGAATGGCCGTGTCATTATGGCAGCTTTTTCTAGATGACTAACCAAACAGGAAGAATTTGTTATTCTTGTTAGCAGGAAAAGCAAAGATTAAGTTGTTACTGTATGTGTTGATTATGTCAGTCTGAGAGGGTCAGGAAGATATTTGTGTTTAAATGATTGGTCAAAATAAAATGGTGTCATAGATAAGGTAAATAAAAGATAAACCAGGTAAACTGGAGATGCAATAAAATATTTTGTTGTGGAAAAATGTTTGCCTTAAAACTCAAAGTTTTAAAGTATCTCATTTTTGTCCCTTATTTAGGTTAAACCAGTATGATATTGTGAATAAACCACAGCTGTTTATGAGTGGTCTCTGTTTTATGGTTTATCCATGCATAAATAAAGGTTTATCCATGCATAAATAAAGCTCACTTATGGCGCTGAGGTAATGATATTTTGCCTGGATTGAGGTGGTTAGTAAAAAAATAAAAATAAAATAAATGTAAAAAAAAAAGGGGGGGGGGGGGGGGACAATTAAAAATTGCAGAAACTCAGTATGAAGGGAAATTTTTTTGCTCAAACCAAACAGCTGAGGGCAACTTTAATTTTCTGTTCTTTTTAAAGTGAAGGAAGGTTTTATATCAAGTCCCTAAAAAACTAAACAAGCACAAATTATAGCAAAGCAAAGACTAAAAAGCTAAATCTAATGACCCAAAGCACCATATCATGTCCATCCAGCCATCTCCGTTTCCATATAGCTCCGTATGGCTGCCAATGGAACGGGTCATTATTACTGGCTCTTAATGGAAACCAGTGGATGGTTTCAGTTATGGAGGGACAGTGATCATATTCAGCTTCATACAACAAAAATGGAAGCTTCCCAGTTAACTGTGGCTCATGGATGACTTGCCAGTCATATTGGTCATCTTTCCTGACCCAGCAAGCAAATTCTGTGTAACCAGGTGTTTGCTGCCACACCTTGTTATAAGCTGAGTGCACAAACAGTTTCCATGTCACATGAATGAGTTTGTTATCATAAGATGTTTACTCACTGGCTGCAAGCAGGAAATAAAACAGAACTCACCACAATATTTCAATATTCACAACAAAAACTACCTCAGACATGTTATCAATCCAAACATTGGTGACATAATATAAAAGAATATCTGTGCATTAAAGGCTACGATTTTGTTTGACAGTTTAAAATTACATTTAAATCCCTACTTTTAGGTGAAATATTGTAAAACGACACAAATCTCTACCCTAAAAGGAGATCTCAACATCATTTAAGTCTCGCTAATATAGCAGTGTTCATTATAATTAGCCTATTATAAAAATGTAACCGTCCAAACTAGCATTACTATTACAACAGAAATGTGATGGCCCACCGATGACAACGATGGCTGTACCGGCCAGCAGAGCGAACAAGGTGCCGAACATCATCTGGTAGCTGTTTATGAAGCTGTGCAGCGAGTGGCCCATCTCCATACTACCAACCTGAGGAGCAGCAGCTGAGAGGAAGCAGTGACCAAGTTAACAAGCTGTCAAAATCTCCTAAGTAACAAGATAACATCATGTAATATGTATTGCAAATGGCAGAGCAGGATACTGATGGTTATTAAAACTGATGTTTAAACTCCTCTAACAACTCATTTAGTGACTGTGCAGCGTAGTCATTTAACAAACATAAACCAGAAAATGGGACAGTTTGTTATGTAAATGTTTTAGACTATCAACCAACCCATCTTTAGAAGAATTTATAGATTTATTTTCATTATTACATAATAATAGCACACATTACCTGAATATATTCAGACAGGACAAAAAGTGTGACAGTAAGGCAGTCTCACTACAACAGATATGGCATTTCTATTATAGGTTTTTGCCAAAGTGGGTTGAGATTAAACAAGTTTAAATAAAGTGTATATAGCGTAAAATAAATTAAAAACTACTTGTTTTCGAAAGATGTCAGCTGTTACCTTTGCTTTTAAAAAACACTTAAAATTAAAGGACCTGCCAACTTGGAGCTTAGCAAGCTGCCACGTGAAATAAAAGGATAACTAAACTAACCTTGTGTGGAAGCACTGGGGTCTGCCACATGAATCAAGGTAACCAATATGATAAGACTTTGTCCAGAAGAAGGAGAGCTGATTGCAATAGAAGCTGAAGTTGCTATCTGAGGGTCCACAGCATTAACTGTGTACTTTGAGAAACTTGGGAACCCTCTGTGGACCTCCTTCTCTTGGACAGCAATGCTAGAAGAACTAGGCACCACCTGAAAATGCAAAAGAAAATTGCATATGTTTCAATCTGAACTCTAAGATACTTTGTACAGTGACTTTTCACAAATATCTTGTATGTTATTGTGCCTGACCTCCAAGTTGGACAGGGCAGCAGTGGGGCCATAAACTGTGAACTCAGCAGATGGGTGTAGGTTTGAGAGCAGCAGCTCAGTCTGGTCTGAGTATAGGCCCGGCTCTATTGCCAGCCTGGCACTGGCTTGTTCCCCAGTGAAGGCACTGCCTACCAGACCTGGCTTCACCAGGAGGTTTGTCATGGATATGCTGAGAGCACGGGTCTGCTGGTCAGTCTTGGGTTGCAACGTCATAGAGCATGTGTAGAAACCTGCAGCAAGAATGAACAGTTAAAATGAATGGTGCAAGATGTACGACGGACGTGTGCAATTGGGACTATGGATCCAAACAGATTTATATGGTCTCAAAAATGTGTTAAGATACAAAACAAGCTAAATGTGCTGTAAAACCTAGGAGTTACGACTTCATGGAGAGTCCTTTTCTAATAAGATGACGTTAGAGACTCAGTATGAGGTAACAGAGTGGTTACAGCTTTTCACAATGAGTCCCATCAGAGATAAACTAACATCTGGAGAGGGGAGTCCTAAACCTCAAACACAATTAGATAGATACTTTCAAGCAACAGGGACTTTGTTCAATACATCACTTAGACACGTTTTATAGGCCCTGCTAAATTCATTCCACTGGCAAGGCAAGTATTGATTAGGCTCTTGTAAACAGTATTCTCCCATTCTCTAACATAAAGTACATAAATAAAACTGTTTTAAGTTGTTTTTAAATATGCATTTTAATTTAAGAATATATGAATGTCAAGGCTGTGAGGGTAAAGATGAAAACAAAGAGTGCAGCACATTTAAAAGACCAATACTTTTATCTACATATCTTATTATTCCCAGTGTGCTCATTTCATTCAAAAACACTCCCAGTTTATTGCTGTCCACATCATTGGTTACACACCGTTTTGATGTGTAAAACCTCAATTATTTGTTCACCAATCAGGCCACAGAACACAGCGTAATCATGTTCTAGTGAATTTGTTCAGCCACAGATCTAAACAGAGCAAACTGGTTTTACTGGGCGAGGTTGGAGAGGCCTTAAAAAAAACACAGAAAAATAAATGAGGGCCAAAATCTTGGTGGTGACAGGAGGAAGAGACACTTTGCCCGCATGTTATAAAGGAAGGGGCAAAGGGCATCGATGACACTAAATGTCTTAAACCAAACCATTTGAAGTAATTTGAAACTAAACAGGGTAACATTTGACTTTTTAAAAAATGTCAGCAACTACTAAACAAATCATGGATTTGAACATATAGTTATAAAAACAGCTGCTTCTGAGGCCATGACTATATTATCAACTTATTAAGATGGGTCTTACCGATGCTCGGGTCGAAGCTAATCTCAGTTTTGAAGACATCGTTAACAGAGAAGCCAACAGTGTCACTGGTAAAGCTGAGATGGCAGCTCACAGAGGTTTCTGGCTGTAACTGTGGAATCGCTTCAATCTGAGTAGAAGAGCAGGTTCCTGCAACATAAAGAATGAAGGAATAAAAACACTTGTTTAATAAAAAAAATGGCTGGTTGTTATGTAATTTAAAGTATTAAGTGTAAGCTACAATAAATAGATCTGTATACATTACATACAGGCAAAAGGATAATTATCTTTTTTTGTTATTTTAATTAAAAAGAGGCAAACTGAGTAAAAAAAAGAAACAAAAACTACTTTGTTTCCAGCAGAGATATGTTGAACAGACTTCTTGTTTACTTTACCAGTAACTTATTGAACACAAAAAGAAAAAAACAAACACTATTAAAGAGCAAAATAGCCAATATATTTGCTTCAGTCTGGTTTGAGTTCAGTACCGATAAGATTGGTTCCTCTTTCCCTGGTAGTAAGAAGGACCTTCGTCTCCTTGCCAGTCTTGATGGGTGTAGCCTGTGTCATGGCTGCCATCCTGTTAGGTGCTTCCACTGCTACCTACACACACACACACACACACACACACACACACACACACACACACACACACACACACACACACACGCGCGCACACACA
>JBAMIG010000014.1:6850701-6867903 GCA_037177335.1 Kiunga ballochi
AAACTGTTAGATGACAAAGATTTTTATCATTAGGCTCTGACAAACTACTAAATCCATTCACTGCTCTCTACCATCAAGTTTGAGGTAAATATGGTTATTTTTGCAAAGTGACTGACCTGTTTATTGAAAATGTAAGGCGGGAGTTGGAGCAGTGTAGGATCTCTCCGGTACTGGCATGGAAATGAACAGTGAAGGTGAGTAGTACTCCTAGGGGAAAGGCACTCAAACTTTCTTTAGTGCGTGTGTAGAGCACTGGACTGGTACTGAAGCGGACATAGGACACAGGCAGCACCTGAGAAATTAAGCAAAGATTAGATGTTGCAATTTGTTATTGATCAAAGTCAGCCATTAAAGACATGTTAGTTACAGGATGGCCATACAGAAAGTGTGTAAAGCTCATCCTCTGTACTGAGAGCTAGTCTTTCGGGCAACAATACAAACCAATGATATTAATTGATAAACAAATAACCTTTATAAAAGGTTTCCACAAACAAACTAGTAGATTTTTTCTATGCTTTTGCCAATTGAGGTTACAAAACATAGAAGAGAGAAAAAATGATGTACTTAGACTAATGTGTTAAACCCATATTAGGCTGTGCTATGGTCAAACAATGACGTCACTACTAAAGAGGTCAGAAGATGCATTTCACTCAGTATCCAGAGAATTCTGCTTGAATATGTTTTAAGTAATGTCCGTCCTACTGACCTTCACGGTGATGATGAGAGTTTGATTGACACCCAAGCTCTCTTGCGAGGTGATCAGCAGGGAAGAGATACCGGTGAGAGAGCCAGAGGACAGAAAGCCTTTCTCGTCAACTTGAGCAACAACTATCTGGTCAGGGCAATCCAGCATCCGGTAGGACAATGTACCAACACCATCCCTAAGAGACAAAGCAAAAAAAACAACAATTTTCTAGGTTGGCACACACATTTATTTCTGTAGACCTAATAAAAGTTTCTGAATTTACATTTATGACATGTGTGCAGAGACTTCAAACTCACCTGTTAGTTTGGAGTTTTAGTGCTGAATTTGGAGCCATCAATAACTCCTCAGCTTCTACTTGAGGATTAAGCATGTGTAGCTTGTCATAGACCTTGATCAAAGCAGAAGGATAAAACTCAGATTAAAAGGCTCTAATGGGTTTTTCACTGTACTTGTGACACGTCATAGTTTAATACAGTTTGAAGCTTGGAGCATTCACTTCCAATTAATCTGCAGTATTATCACTTTGCATAGATAATTCATGGTTCAGCTATTTGAGTACCCAGTTGCACTAAAAGCAAGCTTTACTCATTATGAAGTAGCAGAAAAGGATATTGTTATGACACATAAACTATCCCATAATAAAAGGATGTTTATAAAATATTTGTAAATAAATAAGTAATAGAGAGTTACAATAACACTGTACCTGGATCTGGATCTCATCACTCAGCTCTTGCAGATGTTCTTCTAACTGCTGGGCCTTGGGGTCAGTAACCCTGAGAACCACCTTCAGTCCTGTCCGCCCTCTTGCTTTTCCCGTCACACTCATGCCAAAGTTGTGCTCTGACTGTAGTTCAACGTTTGCCTACATAAGACAGAGATTATAAGAATATCAAATATAGCAGCAGCAAACGAAAGAAACCATAATGAGACGTAAAGACAGGGCTGATGTTAACAAGGAAGCAGAGACAAGACAGATGCAGTTTTTTTGCAATACTGCAATAGGGAAACATCATATATGAAATTAATCTAATAAAAAAAAAAGACCAAATGGAAACCAGATCAAAAAATAGAAATGGTTTAATGGCAGATCTTGTGGCATTCAGGGCCAAACCTAATTAGGTGGCTTATGATAAAAAATGGTAAATAAACTGAAACATGAAAGGATACCTCAATGTGTCTGGGCTGGATATCTAGAATATCTCTTTTAGTTGTAGACCAGTGAAACGTGAGACCAGGAAGCACACTACCAAAAGAGAAGGGTGTTTGGCTATTGGTCAGCCCCATCACATACACAGGCATCTGAAAAAGTAAAAAGATCATTCAAATCAGTCTGTGAGAATATTATAACTCAGAGTAAAGCAGAGTACACTTAACATCGTAGTTTCATGCTACATTCAAATACTCTCCAACAACAGCTGAGTGTTACAGATTATAGATACACATAACAGATTAAATAGGATCCACACCTGTGTTCCTGTCTTCATTCTTGTAACAGGTGCTCGGATTCGAATGCCCATCAAAACCACAACTTCAACCTCTACTTGATCCTAAAACCATAAAGAAATTAGATTTTCATGTGTAGAAGCAAAAATGGCAAAATCATTGACAACATCATTGATATAATTACCTTAGATATAACTACTAGTTTCCCAGTCTCTGCATCTACAGCCTGAACCATCCCAGTCACTGTAACGTTGCCAACAGCAACACCCCTGACATGGCCCACGGGATTAACAGAAGCAATCTCCTCATCAGAAATGGAGAAAAGGATATTGGACTGTGGTTGAGGACCACCCTCAGATGTGATCTAGAATTGATAAGAGTTAAAAGAGGAGCAAGAATTGGAAAAAAGTGTGGATGGGAAGAAATACAAGATCAGCCACTGCAAATTAAAAATAAAAAGCCAGTCGGTGCAGGTCTATCTTCTGTCTAACACTATTCCAATGATATGCAATCAAGATATAAAGAACGAATGAAATTTTAATTTCATAGCATCTTTTATAGAAAAAACAAGATGTTTTACATTAAGAATAATAAAAATTAAAATACATAAAAACACAAACAACATTGAAGAATTACACAAGAGCACTTGCACAGCAATAGAAAGCCTTTTCTTTTTTTTACCAAAATGTTTTAATAAATTGGTTTAAATGGCTTTTAAGAAGAATGAACAGAATCGAAATATTTCAGAGAACCAGGTTATTCCAGTTTGGGTTCCACTGTTAGGAGAAAATAAATTCTCTCTGGTCCTGCAGCATAGCAGCACTCATGTTTTTGGAAAAGGCTCATTTATCTGGTAGATGAATTGTGCTCAATAAATTCAGTGTTTTACTGACTGGTTCCAACAGCTTTATTTTTTCCCTTTTTATTTTAGTGAAAAATAATTTGATATATATATATATATATATATATATATAAGTTTTTAATGGTAGTTGGGAGAGTGTGCATATTGGTATGTACACAGTAGGGATAGGCAGTTTAAGCAATTTTTCTTTCCTGTTTAAAACTAAGCTTAGGATGAGATGATCCCTCCTGCATGAAGCTGCAGCTTGTAGAAAAAACATTTAATGCTAAATCATTTCTCACAGCTAAGTTTCTCTGTTCTGATATTTATCCAATAGAGGAGTTGCTCTAAATCAAATTTAAATTTCTCCATGCTCCAGAAAAATTGTTCTGGGAGATAAATTAAGGACCATATGAACCCATCTGCCAACATGATAATATACATACCTGCATCATTGCACCAATTAACAGAGTAATTTTCCTTGGGATCAGTTTGAATGGTGGAAACACCTTTGGGAAAATAAAAGCATATACATAAAAATCATTTTAGCTAGGTCCCATATGTGCACAAGGAAAAGTCAAATTGTATCCCCTTTATTTTTAAACTCGTACCTCAATTTGCTGGGGAGCAGAAGCAATTTTTTTCCCTTCTTTGTCGATGACAAGAGCTGACAAAGTGGTCTGACCAATGGAGACTCCTTTCACAAGAAAAACAGCAGTGTCGTTTTCTGCAAACTCTGCCAATGACCTGCAGACAATACATGAAAGGAAATTGAAGTTTGCTAATTCTCACATGTGCAATCTAAATGATATTTTAAATCACTTACTTGAGAGTGACTATTGAAGAAGCTGCCTTGAGTTTAAGATTCATGAATTGGAAATAGCTGGCTGAGAATGGCTTTCTATTTTCATCCAAGACTCTGACATAAGCTCTCACAGATTTGCCAATCTCCACCTGTTACCAAGCATAATGATATCCATCAACAGGAAAATAATTCAGGCATGCAATTTTTTAAAGAGAGTTTTACTGAATAAGGATGCTGTAAGAAAATAGAAACCTTATTTGATATCAGATTTCCGGAATATTTGAAATTGCAAAGAGAGATAATCTGATCAAACAGTGTTGACTTGAAAAGAACATTAAAATAAAGAAAGAATTTATAAACTGACCTTGTCAACAACTCTGACATAAACCTCAAGTATGTCAGAAACATGAACTGTGGCTTTGGCAGGTGCTGGAAAAGCTAGACAAAGATCATGAACCATCACCTTCACAGTGCCTGGATGAACTGCAGAGACCTGCACAGGTAATGATGCAAACACATTTTATTCAGCTACATTCACAATTCTCAGCAAATCCTAAAACATTTAAGGCACCATTTCTTAAAAATGAGTCATCATGACATACAATACTGTCCTCTATTGTACCAAATAAATGAGTCACAAACAGAGCAGTACCTACCTGAGCTGTGCCTTGGGCTTCCTGGAATTCCACATCTGCAATTCCTTTTACACTAGTATTGACAAAAAAGTGCCCTGAACCCTCTTGTAAGGCCATATTTACCTACAAATAAAATCAAATCATGAGATTACTTTGTAAGGGCAAAATGATAATTATTATCATCATCATTATTATTATTATTACAAGTAATTTTGCATTTATCCAAAGCAACTTGGACAAGTGATCAATAAACCTTGCATGTCTTGTGGGTGGGAGGAAGCCGGAGTACCCGAGGAGAACCCAAACATACAAAGGGAAAACATGCAAACTCCACACAGAAAGGCTACTGTTCAAACCTCTTCCAGCAGAGGCTCGAACCAGTGAACTTCTTGCTATGTGGTCACAACGTGACTTCGACCGTACCACGTTTCAGAAAACAAAACAAAAATTCTGAAAGCAAATCCCACAAATAATTTGTCCAATTTCATGATTAATTGTATCCGACATCAAAGACTAATGTACTTACACAGATTTTTAAAATATTTTATTTTCTTATAAACAAGCTATATAAACTACCAGCAGTAAGAGTCTACAGCTATAATAATTCAGTCTTACCTGCACATCAGGGTGGTTGTATATAGTCACTGTGTCAGGAGAAATCTTCACATCTTCAACTAACATCAGCTCCAGTGTGGCTGAGACAGGCGTCAATGGTTCATACTGTAAAAAGCAGGAAGATACATTTAAAATGGTGTAGATAAGGGCTTTGGTCCCCATCAAGCAAGTATTCACATACCAGATACAGTTTAACATGCAAACCACATGTGACTAAAGATCTACTAGAAAACGCCAACAGCAAAAACAAAGCATTTGCATTTGCATTTTAGTTAAAGTGACTCATCTGAAAAAGAGGTGAAAGCTAACAAAACATTTACATATCAGTGATAAAGTGTTCATGGAAAGAAGATCTACAATGTTTTATTCAGATGATTCCACTTTTTTTGGGAGGAGGGGAACAAGTTTTCTGGCATGGCACTAAAATTGTACCATTACTTTGACTTACCGGACTGCGGACATCAGCTGCTGCTAAATATGGGACCTGGTATCCAAGAGCGGTCACTGTAATGGCAGCAATGCCTGTTCGTTGATGGACAAGTACTGTCTGACGACCTGTCATTGATAAAAACATCAACAAAATAAAAACACAAACCGTTATTAGATGGACTCCACGTCAAATTTGGTTTGTAAAAAAACTGTGAAAACATTCATTTCAAACCGGAGTCAAACCTCCTCATATTTAATACAATATTTTACCATGAAGTTTCATCTGTTTGCTGTTGCTGTCCTCAAGAAGCAGAAGCTCCATGGGCATATTGGGTTCAATACTAGCCAGTGACTTCTGTGTTGATTCCCACAACATGCTCAATGAGCTGAAGTTGTCAAACTTCCTTCCTTGCTGATCAAATGCAGCCAAGTCTAAAATGGGGTTGCGATTATTTGAAACAGGAACCTAGAAAATAGGAAAAAATTGTCACTATTCTGACATTGATATAGAAGGTTTTCAGCTAGAATCGAATGACAGTTCAGCAACTTTGGTGTTACCAGATAAGAAGTGGAACACACGACTTTATAAAGATGATTAAATACAGGAATAAAAAGTTGTCAAAAGATCATGTATACACACCACTTGTTTGTTCTGCTGCAGCAGTGGGCAGGACAGGTCCAGCTGTGGGCTGTTATAAACAGGGACCAAGGTGAGGCGTGATGGTGGAGCACACACAAACTTGACCACTGCTGGCTCCACAGCAGGATAGGGATTGGTAACACTGGCCTTGTTCCCTACTGTAACCTCCAGCACCTGAAGGATAATATCATGACAACTGAGATGACACACAGCTGAAAAGCAGATTATTTTTATTTATTTTATTTAGTTATTTATTATAATTATCATTAAAGGTTTTCTAAGAGTTGCATTTTTGCCCACATACAAAAACCCTGCATATTTTCAGTTGCTCTACCTGTTCTCCCAGTGCCTTGCAGGTGGCTCTGATCCAGTGATGGTTATAGTTGTGAGATGAAGGACTTGTCAGTGTAAGACTCAGGCTGGTCTCATCTTCAGCTCTTGAAGTGCAGAAGAACTTTGAGGGCTCTAAAACCCAGGGTCGAGGCCCGCCTTCAAATAACAAGTCTTTAGATGATCCCAGAGTGACCACAGCCACAAATACAGGGTCAACTGCCTGCAAACAATGTTTTATGTACAGATTCAGACATTTATAGGACACTTAATGAAAGGGAAAAAAAACACCCCAACATTTAGTCTTGATTAGTTGTAAAAGTGTAGCAAACAAAAACAGGACATGGAAGCAAGCAAGAAATATTTTAAATTAGAAGAAAAATACATGATAAAGGATTACAGCATTTTTTAAATATTCTTGGCTATTCTACAGCTAAAATGGGCTAAGCTGGGGAAATGCTGAGCTGAAATACTCAGTGCAACACATCACAGCAACAAAATTGGGTCAAGCTCTTGCTGCCAGGGCCAACCAAGAGAAGAGACATTTCAAATATGTCTGAAATATTCTGAATAGTACTCGTCAATGCCATGATAAAACGGCATACCCTATAAAGCGATTCATCAAAGAAGAATTTACTGTGCAGAAAACTCACAGTAAAAGCATCTGTTGTCCAGGACGGCTTACCCAGGTCACCCTGCATTGTTGTATTGTGTTACATTTCCTTCTTTTGTTCTAGCAGAGTCTTAATTTCAAAGAAAAATAAGTATGACGAGTGTATAATAAATAATTAAAAATCACAGAGGAAACCCAGGAGAAAAGAGATGTTAACACTCGTTGATCACTGATTTCTGTCGTGACTGTAGAAGATTGTTTTCAGAAATGCAGATGGTTGTTCATGGAAAGGTTTTTTTTTTTAGGAGAATGCAGTTAATTATGACTATAAAGTGAACTAAAGAATAAAAGAAATCACAGTCAAGCTAAGATTATCTTATATAGCATTTGTCACATCTCATTCCAAACTACTTACGACGACCATAACCAATAAATCAGTATTTTTTATGTAGATCAACTGAAAAACGGAGACAGGCCTGAAAAACAAACTTAAGAAATGCCCATTGAATACAGACAAGGAAATCCACCTGTTTAAATGGGAAAAACAAAATTAGTAATGATGACTTACTCTGAGAGGGAGGTAGGCAGAAATGGTTATTTTGGCACTGAGGTGAACGTTGCCATGAGTGTAGCTGACCCTAAGGACGGTGTAGCCAGGAGCCAAGGCCTTGGCTCTCACTCCACTGCAGTGGTCCTGGCCTGGAGCCAGCCTCCCTGGACAAGAGAAAAAAAAGAGGGTTGGATGAAGTCAGAGAGTAAGATAATTCAATATGATTATGTACAGATAGATTTTTAAAAAATAAAATTGCTCAGAGGCACTCTCATCCATCTTCCTGTCTTAAGCCCAGCTGGGGCTCAGAGAGGTTTCATTATTCTTCCCTGCGCATTGTTAATAAAAGAGAAATTTCAATGAAATGTGATACATCTTGTAAACAGAGGAACTTCAAAAAAGATAAATGCTGTAATGACAATCTGAATCCATAAAAAGTTATTATACCTCAGAGAAATAATTTATCCCATGCAGTTTGTCAAGCACATTCAATTCCACAGTTTTTCTACTGAATTTATTTAGCCGCCCAATATCATTAACTTGACACGCCAAGGTATTGTATCTTAGTTTTCCTTCTGTAATGTGAAGCTACAGGTCAAAGTGTGAGTTGATGGAAAATGTTTTTCCATTCATTCATTCATTCATTATATAAAAAAAATGACAGTTTTAATTAGTTACCACCACTACCAAGAGGAACAAAACAAAATAGGCAGTATAAAGACCAGTTAAAGTAGAAAACCATTACAGTCTTAATCTGAAATCCATTTTTGCTAATTTGCATCATGTTCAAACCATAAACACAAAATCCAGTTCAGACAAAAAAAGTCACTCTCTCAAACTCATTGCTTTGCGAGTTACTTTACAATAAACCTCATCTTATGGCCAATAATAGGTGCAAGTGGCACCTGATACTACCTTGATACACACTGCACTACCTGATTTTAATCACTGCCCTCATTGTGGGGCGGTCGCTGTAGCAAGGAGGGTTGTGGGCATGTCAAGTAATTTGTAACACACATGGCAGCATTTAATCCCCAAACACATGGAAACTTTCTCATTTTGAGTAGGACCGTCCAGCTCACTTTAGATATTTCCTATCAGTCAACAAGCATAGGAAGGTCTTCACTTCCTGGTCGGACCACAGTGTTGGTCAAAAAGCTGCTGATGCTGCTGTCTGCTGACACCCCCAGTAGCAGCTGGGGGTTAAAGATAGCGGGTCAGCAGTTGATTTCTCGACTCATCCAGTGACCTGGAAGATCCTGATGGAAATACAACAAACCTGGAGGAGTGGAGTCGAGCTGGGCTTAGTAGGCACTAGAGAAAAACACCCATCACTGTCCTGCTTTTCTTTTTGTCAGAGATGACCTTGTTTTTTGTTTAAGTCCTATACCTTACAGCGGTACGTCGCATGTATTTCCTTCTGGCATCTTTCCTGCCAGCATGATTGGTTTGGTAAAAATCGCCATAAAATATGGGGCAATATAAACATCTCATGTTTTTTTTATTTTTAAACTCAAAGCTCCCTCTTGTGTGCACATTTAGCTTTAAATAAAAAGTACACTTCTAATAAAAAATTATTTAATTAAAAAAAAAAAAAAAAGCTCCATAAACAGACATAAACTATATTTTCATTGCACATAAAATGTGCAAAACCAAAACTTCACAATGGAAATCTACATCAACATTTAGAAAAAAAGACAGGTTAAGGCATCATTTCACCATAAATTAGAAAGGGAAACGAGGGACCCAAAAAGCTATGGTAAATTTTTTGCAGCAAGTAGAAAACCCCCCAAAACCGCTACGTGGTTACATTGCATCAATCACAATTCTGCACGAGTCGCTCAATGTAAACACCTGCAAATTAAAATAATAGCTTTTTGAAACTTTACAAATATCACTTTAATGAGCAAAAACATGTAAAGCACACATTTAACCTTCAATACATTCAACAAAGCATCCATTCACACTTCTGTTAGGACTTACCATCTAACAATTCAAAGACACCATGGTTCTCTTCCTCAACCAGCAGGTCAAAGTGGGAGCAGTCACTCAACATGACGCGCTCTTTCTCCAACTCTTCCAGGAAGCCAAAGATCCTGAGGGGTAGGTCCAAAATGAGGCCCAACTTGGCCTCTACTGGGCAAGCAGCAAAGTCCATGGCAATAGGTTCAACAACATAGACCTTGAAGAAAACAGGATCAGTAGAAAATTTATGCATATTAGGAAACTTTAGGGAGATTAAGGAATAAAATCAAGAATTTTACTTTATTTAAAAACTATACAAACGGTATGCTCTCAACTTCTTTATTTTCTTTTTTATATAATCGTATAAAGTGGATGTTGTTCTCTGAAACACTGCTTTATTTCACTATCTGACAGTTTTTCTTGTAAACTCACCTTCATTTGGCCAAAGTGCAGTGGGTTACGTAGATCATGAGCAAAAATAACACTGACGCCAATGTCACTGACTGTAGTCATCACTCCTTTCATAGTAACAGTGGCAACAGCTGTATTGGATGAAGACCAGCTGAAATTTCCACTCCCTCCTGTTGCCTATTTGCACCAGAAAATGGGAGTTATCATGTGCAACCAGGACACGTCTTTATATCTGTTCTTACATTCAGTCTGTCTGGCAAAGGTATTGACGAGAGTAGGCGCTAAAAACTAAGCCTCATTCAAAGTGTTATGTGTGACATATTACTGCTCTTTCAAGATCCACAGTCACTCTGGCCCACAGTTTGAAAAACAATAGTTACCTTTATTGTGTATTGATAAACTCCAACCTTTGGCTGCCATGGAAACGTGAGAATACTTGGACTAAGAACTATGGGGTGATATATTTCTACATCCTGTTCATTGTGGACCGGGTTGGCAAGTGTATGGACCTTTCCACTCTGAAACAGAACAGAGGTCAGAGGAAATTATGACGCTTTTTTCTACTGAAGTGGAAGAAAGTTCAAAAGGGTTACAGCAACAATTATGCTTTTTGTAAAATCATGACAAATTAGGGTCAAAACTAAACCCACTTCATCCTCAACAGCTCTTAGGGTAGCATCAATTATGGTCAGGCCTTCTTTGAGAGCTCTGACATGATGATACGATCCATTCAGAGAAGATTCCAGGACTTCAAAATACTCTGCAGGGAAAACGGTGCTGATACGAACATTCTGCAAAGAAAGAAAATATGCAACACGAAGACTGTTAAATTACACCTGGCATAACCAAATTCAGGGTTAAGAAGTGTCTTGATAATCTACTGCAGAGAAACACTTGTAAAACTGCTGCCATTACGTTGCAACAGCATTATTAACATGGCATGTGTGTCAAAATTACTGGTGAAACTAAATTAAATTCTTCCAAACATAAATGATTTTACAAGTGCACTTACATTCGACAGGTAAATTTTGTTTCCGGATTTATCGAACACTTCAATAAGAATATCGTACACTCTGCCTGTCTCGAGAACCCAGCTGTCGCCCGGACGAATTTTGAAACCTAAAAGGATTTTTAAAAAATCAGAGGTCAACTAAAGCTTGAAAAACTGTTAAGGCTATATTTGATTAGTTTTATTTACCCAGATAGCCTGGTTCGACAACATAAAGTGTACTGTTAGGCAGCCGCGCCACTCCTTGCATTCGAAGGCCTTCAAGGAAGACGCTAAGGAAAACTCGGTCAGGTGCAAAACTGACCTATGTTAACAATGCTGAACTTTCTTTAGCTCATTTTTCTCAAATATGTTTGCAAAATGTTTGAGATCAAATCATCTGCACAAAAAAAAAAAAAGTTGATTTAACATTATAAAAAAAACCACACACCTTAAAGCACCATAACTAATTTACAGGCATGGGAATAAGGGGGCTTTTACATAGCATCAACACATACTAAAGCTAGAATAAGTGATTGTAAGGATACTCTTATGATCCAAAACAACATTGATGTGTCCCAGTTGAAGTGCTGTAACTGTGGAGGTGCTTTGATCCAAACTGGCCACAGAAACATCTGGGTTCCCATTGGGCACAATCACACTGTTCTGAAGATGCAGTTCATACTGATCACAAGGCATAGAAAGCTCTAGATGGAAGAGGGGAAAAAACAAGATAAAATTCTATACAAGCTGGCACTAAATAAATAAATCTGTGCTTTTCTTGCTCGCTCACTTCAACATTTTTGCTTTTAGCTAAAAGAATGCATTCACAGCATAAGCAGTAGATTTAGCCTCTAGTTTTAGTTTAAGTCATTGTGGAGAATAGGTAACGGAAAAGATTAAATTAAAGGCTCAATGACTATTTCAAAAAGACCTGTGATTGTGCCCTGTCTCAGCTTCAGGACTCTGTATCTGATGGAAGTTCCCGCCAGCAAGTAGACATCATGAGCTGGGCTTAGCAGGATGTTCTCTAAGATTAGCAGCCTCACTTCTGCAGCACCCACATCCTGTGACATTGATACCATGGTTAGAAAATAACAAAGTATTAGTTTCCTGTCTAAAGAAATTAAATAAAACAACTAACAGTGTTTAATAAATGCATATCAAAATGATACTAGTTAAAAGCTAAACTACACATGGCTATCAGACAGAAATACAACTTGATTGACAAATAAGTAACCAGTTATGTGTTTTTTCAGCTATATTTATTCTTGCATGTAACACAGGGTGCATTATAACAGTGTAATTCAATTGTAACATGTTGCAAATACATAATAAAAAAAGAATTAATGCAACAAATGTTAAATAATTCAGGATTGTGCAAGATTAGCATCAAAGAAAAGTTTATTTTGTACAAATGAGCACCTTACCTTATACAGTGATTCTTGTATTTTGGCCTTTAATTTTGCATGTCCTGTTTTGAGCCCTGACACTAGAATAATGTCACCCTGTTTCCCCACACGCTCCATTTCAGATATATATCCAGGAGGAGTGTATGTGGACTCAGAAAATTTAAGCACCCTGAAAGAGGGACACAGAAATAGTCAATTAATTGGAGCTTGAAATAGGTATGTCCATGAGGACTTTGGAGTTCAAACAGAAAAAATGCATGTTAAAAAAAAGGATTTGATAATTGTACCTTTAGCACCTTTTACCTTTTTTTTAATCAACATAATGTCAATAAAAGCAGCTTACCGTAATGAGTTGTAAGAGTCTGAGAATCCATTCACATCTACATCTTTCACTAAGGTCCAGTCAAACACTAGACCTGCAAGGGTACTGAAAGTGTTTCCTGCAAATACAAAAAGGTTTTAGGCTAAGACTACACATGGGGGAGTGACAGTGTGGGGAGCAGAGAATATTTACACAGCACTCTTAGAAAGTGTTGTGGGTCTGAGGACTTGCAGCTCTACTTGGCTGTATCGGGGTTGGTGATCATGTTAGTACTAATGAATCTACTCCACATGTCTACATTTTCATGTAGGAGGTGTAGCAGCAACCTTTAACTTATGGCTATTGATCAGTCAAAAGACCTGAGATTAGTTACAATCCCTTTGAACATATGAGTCTCAGTCTATCTCAGCCGAAATGGAAATCAGAAAAGTCCCTTCTGCTAGCTGTAGTGTATTGCCCATCTGTATAGGATTAGTTTCAGAGTTTAAAATATGGCATTGTTGTCTCATCACATTAGTTTGCAAAAAATGACAGAAGACTTGTAATATGAAGATTTTTAAACTTATGTGGATTTTAAACCTTGAAACTTGAGTTAGGGGGAAAAAAAAGAAGATCACCAGTCCAAAAACCAAAGAAGCACGCTCCTTGGTTTGAGCTTTAAAACAAATATCAAAATGGCAGAAATGGCATTTATCTGGTCTAGAAGAGTTTCAGTCTGAAATTAAATAGTCTATAAGGAAGCCCTGCAGATTACTAGTTATCATTAATAGAGGAGAGCAAGAACAATGCCCAGTTTCTCTTCTGCCTCTGATCCATAAATTCCTTTAACGCTCAGCTGTGATGAGTTTCACGATACCCTACCCACTATTGATGAAATTTTATGTGCAGCCGCTTTAGTCATCTATAAAACTTGATTTTGGTTTGGACCATTTCTGTCCTGTTCAACTAAATTATGTGTCAATCTAAACAGAAACATCCATTTTCTACCGCTTTTTCCCTGAACGGGGTCGCGGGCTAAATAAAAATAATCAGGTGTATTCTAGTTAAAGTTTGGAGCACATTATAGCACAGAGACAGCACTGTTGAAAGTTACTAATGATCTTCTCATTTAATAAAGACATTTAATAAAATTTCTGCTACAGAAGCTGGAACATGTTATTGGGAGTAAAATGATCACACTAAGCTTGTTTAAGTCATAATTATCTGATAGATTTAAGGTTGTTATTGTAAATGTTCCAACATACCCGACTCACTAAATGGATGCAACAGCCTATGAAAGTCTGCACAATGTTGGAAAAGGGACACATTAACAACCTGCAGATTATAGCCCTCTAGAACTGGAGCTAAACATCACTACCTTAGGTTATATCATTAGATAATATGATATAAACTTCCGTTCCTATGCAGATGTTACTCGTTATATTACAAAATTACAAAAAGGACTTAAAAAAAAAAAGGATCTGGATGACTCCGAATTTTCTTTTAAACTCTGAAAAGACTGAGGTCATTGTCTTTGGGGCTAAAAAACTTAAATTTTCCAGCTATGCAATTAATCTAGAAAGCATTCTTTTGGCTTCCAGCTCTACTGTGAGAAACCTTTGGCTCACATTTAAAACAGCTTTTGAGAATTGTCTTCTTCCACCTACATAATATTTAAAAAACTTAAAGAGACATCCTGTCTCAGAGTGATGCATAATAAATTAGTCCATGCCTTTGTTACGCCAAGATTTGACTACTGCAATTTCTTATTTATGGGCTGTCTCAAAAAGGCCCTGAAAAGTCTTCAGCTGATCCAAAATGCTGCAGCGTTGGTTCTGATGAGAACTAGAGCAAGAAATCACATTTCTCTAGTTTTAGCCTCCCTTCTTTGGCTCCCTGGTTAGGACAGAGTTTTAAATTCTTCACCTCACATATATAGTGCTTCATGACCAAGCTCCATTGTATATCAAAGATCTCATAGTTCAATTTATTCCAAACAGAGCACTCTGCTCTCAGACTGCAGGTTTACTTGTGATTCCCAGAGTTTCCAAGAGTACAACGTGAGCCTTTGGCTATAAGGCCACTCTCTTATTGAACCAGCTTCCAGTGTAGGTTAGGAAAGCAAACACTTTCTAGCTTCTACATCAAGCTTAAGACCTGTCCTCTTATAGTTAGGGGTAGTCTAGCCATCCATTCATTTTGCTGCCATAGCTTTGACTGCTGAGGGATATCTTCCAATTCTCCTCTTAATTGTCCATTTATAAACACATGACAGCATCATTAACATATTTCTCCTTTTTCTGCAGGGATTCCTGGATACAATTTTAAGTGAATGTTAATTTGTATTTTCTGTCCTCTCCACCCCAACAGGTTTTCCCTTCCTGTTAAAAGGGACTTTTCCTCTCCATTGTTGCCAAATGCATACTCAGGATGGGAGACTGGATCGAAGTCAAGATTCAATGCAATCGGTTTGTTTTCCTAAATTAAACTATTTATTATAGATTAGCTTGAATTGATGTGTCAGTAAAGTGCCCTGAGAGGACATTGTTGTGAAGTGGCACTTTACAAATAGAGCTGAATTGGGTTGAATCATAATTTTTAGAAAGTTTCTGGCAACTTAATTAGATAAAAACAAAACCAAGAGAGATCTCATTACAAGGTGTTTTACAATCTTTAGGAAACAAGTGTTTCAGAAAGCCAAAATTTACTTGTACACCAAAGCAAACAAAACAAAAGAACCCCAGAGTCATTATCAGAAAGAATCAGGTTGTAGCTACAGCTCATTAAACTAAGTGTGCCTCTACTAAATGGATCTAGTGGCACAGAACAGAACAGCAACCTCAGTGTAGAAGTCTAAGAGGAAAGAAAATGCTACCAAAACCAACCAAGTCATTACTCTGAAATGTTTTCAGAGCAACAAAGAAACAATATAATGTGGACTCCTTTGCAAACTGAGTGATTACATCATTTCAGGAAATGATACTTTATCTGAAAGTGGTGTTTGCTTAAGAATAAACCCAGCGGCTGCTTGTAGAGATGATCGATTACTAGTTAAAATCTCACCTTCAGAATCCAGTGCATGAATTTTAAGTGCCAGTGGTGAGTCCTCCAGATGTAGCTCTCTAGTGGTGGACACAATCTGAATCTCACTGATGATGTCAACAATGGCATCACAACGCAACACCTGCCCTGTAACTACAAAGGAAAACGCAATAGGTGTGGTGGTCAACACACCATAAACAAATGAGACTTTATAAAAATGACCAGAACAAATTCACAGATCAGGCAGTTCCTCTGCTACTGGCCAACTTTTTCAGGGTTATTAGTCAATTCAAATGTTGTGGCTTTTTTTTCTGCCAAGGAAAATATGCCACAATTAGGTGATAATAAATGACAAAAACAGCTAGCGTGGAATTAGCCCCATTCAAAGACAGTGGTACAGTGGTCTGAATAGATAACTCAGATTTTCATTTGTTTTGTCATATATATAAAAAAAAGCTCAATGTTTCTGATTACAAAGCAAATACAACTTTGCAAATATAACTCCCTCAGGCAACAGATGACATACAGAAGGAAAAATGTGTTGTGCAACAAAATGTCAATTTTAGGTCTACTAGAGATAATCAGTTTCTATAATGCATCAGCTTTGATACAATAACCAGTGACTGATATGATACCAGAGAGACAACGAGACACCCTAAATTTGTTATTATCATCAAGTTGTGCAAGTAGCTGGAAAAACAACTGGCAACAATACGTACTACTGTCTATGAGCCCACAAAATGCAATAAAGAGATTACTGTGTTAGTACAGATAAAATGCTTGAGTCAAAAATTAGTCCAAATTACCTAATTGTAATAATAATTTTTAAAAAGCTTCCTTGTTTAATAGGCAAGTATGTAACTCTGGTAACACCCATGTAATAAAAGATTAGGTGATCATTTGTATTACAACCTAACAAAAACTTCACTATCATAAAGTCCATTGAAAAAATATTCATAAGAAGTTTACTATGGAACAAATTATAAACTAATGATTATATTTATTTAAGAGGACAAAACATTTATCCATAAATAAAACAATTAACATCTATGAAGTTGACTTATACTATATTAAAAAAAAAACTAAAGTTGACCATTTTCCCAGTATTCAACAAATTTTTTAGCAAAGTAGACCCCTCATTAGGAAATCTTAAATCCTTGCATTGCTAAATCACAATACTTACCAACATCTTCAGCCAGAATGATGCTGGTAAGTCTGGAGGGCTGGGTGGAGAGAGCCTGGAGCACAGCTCTCCTGGAGCAACCCCGGCCAATGTCTTCATCCACAGCCTGGATGCTTGCCACCTCTGGTCTGGTGGAAGACCTGGAAACAAGGATCATATAAAAAATAAATTATACAAATATGTAGAAGCTTGTTTCCAAAGTCACCATGTAAAATATGTTTCAGGTGGAAATGCTGGGATAGGCTCCAGCTATCCTGAAATGGATGAAGCACTATGGAAAATGGATGGGTGGG
>JBAMIG010000014.1:6869766-6892513 GCA_037177335.1 Kiunga ballochi
ATAGATAGATAGATAGATAGATAGATAGATAGATAGATAGATAGATAGATAGATAGATAGATAGATAGATAGATCAAAAGTGTAACAACCGACTGAATTAGTGAAGGATTCAGCTCATATCCAAATAATTTTGTGATATAATACAGCGTTTGAAACTTAAACAATCATCATAATCAGGCAGTAATCTCTGCTCGAATGCCGACACCCATTTGCAGCAAAAAAGTGCTAAACAGTATGATTTGTGGCTGAGATTTTTAAATAACTAGAATATGTAAAGTGGTAACTTTGTGTAAATAAGATCAAGTGGTATGCAGTAATTGTTTTTCTAAACCTTGATACGTATAGCTATTTGATTTACTAATCTTTGAATGTGGCCTTGTGCAAAATCAAGGCACATTGTTTTCCCCAAAAGGATTCTTGCTTTGTCTAAACAGTTGATTAACCATTGCTTGTGCAGCTTTAACTTATTATTACCTCATGTATTATATGTGTGCTTTTACCTTTCCAACCAGGAGTGGCACCCACATTGCATCTAGACTTTCAAAACACTAAACACATTTAAATTTAGAATTAAAACAATTATTTTAATTTCATGTTGGTAGTTTCTTCAGAGGCTAACAAATGAAAAGTTTAGACATTTTCCAGAAACTTCAAGGCTTTAGAAAGCTCCTATATGTAGTTTTCCATTGTGTGGATTAACTCAGTGTTTGATCTCCAGTCATTCGAAAAGAACATGTAATGCAGAAGTATTTACCTCTAGGTGTCACTGACATCTATCTATCTCTTCTGTATATCTCCCAGCATCCTAACCAAGGTTAATTTGACATTTTAATTTACTTTAAATCAATACATGAACAGGTATTTAAAATAAGCAAGAAGGCATTGGTAAATGCAGTGCAGAATAAAGCACTGTAACACCTAATCTCTCCATTCCCCTCAGTCAGCTTTTGTTTTAGATCATTCTCTGCAATAACAGTTAGTCCTGAGATAAAACATGAATTTTTAATACACTTTTAATAATGCACTCTTTCTATCATCTCATCCGCTTTGAAGTTTTCAGAATGATGCTCCTCCTGGATTCTGTTTCTGGTAGACACAGAGAGATGCACAGCTTGATTAGCAGGAACACTGCAGTTTTTAAGGGTTTTACATAATGCTGCTCAGTGCCAAAGGTGACATACTGTTTGAGTCAGTGTGCATTAACAATGAAAACACATTACTGACTAGATCTATGATCCAATCTGCTGACTTAAAAATAATCCACAAAGATGCAACCACAGTGATGTACATGATAAATAGGATCTATACTGTATGTTTACAAAACAGAGGAAGACTTTTTTTTTTAGTTTTTCTTTAGTACTATGATGTCAGCTGAGACTGAAACCTGAGAAAATGGAGCTTGCATTTATTTTTACAACGCTGCACAGAATGGGCTCCAGCCCCATATTCATTTTCATCTTTGTACCCTTTCCATGGGCAGCTAAATAACAATTGATGCAAGGAGTAAATGATGTAATGTCTGTTAACATGGAAAACAATACCTGAACGTCACATTCTGTGGCTTTTTACTTCACATACAGGGACAGATGTTTAAATTGAGGTAGAGCAAGATGTAACCTATTCTAGCAGCAATGTTGTAAAGCATTTTTTATGTAACTTGAATAGGATTTTACATAAACGTTCAGACCAGGTCTGACATAATTTGAGCTCTGCCTCCACTAACCAAAGAAAAAGAAAAAATCCAAATATTAAGGATTTTTTAAATAATTAGTTTCCCCTTAATTAAGTTTAATTGTTTTTCCTCAATTACCTGTTATTTTTTTTAAAGGTTTTTGGGTTTAAATTTGCTTTGTGCTGTGCCTGCTGGTGCAGCATGACATGCCACATCTGAAATGATCCCTGCTCTGAGACTAAACGCGGACTGCAGGCAGCCATATGCTTCACATGAAATATTTCCCTGCATTGCTGAAGCTGCTTTGCAGTCGTGTCTTGTGTCTTCTCATCTGGCATGCATCAGCAGTCACATCCTTTCTTCAGGAACATTTCTGGCCACCATGCTTGACTTGGTACAGACAAGTGAGTCAAGAAGGCCATAGCTCTTACTTAGGCAACCACTCAGCGGCAGTACTGGTGGCTCTGCTTTCACCAGAAAATGTATTAGGTTTTGTAAGGGTCATTGCTTCAAACAGTCAGAAAAGTACCCAACTTAAAGGTCTCCTAGGTGTGAGGCACTGTAAAAACAGCTGTGGATAGGTATAATAAGAAGTGCTACAATCCTGTTAAATCAGCCTTTGCCTCAGGGAGCTGTACTGCGTTCCAAGAAATGTAAAGGGCATGAAGGTGGGACAAGCGCAAATTATTACCACACTTCACCTGTGTGAAAAGATGCCCACAGGTGTCAATCTCCTTCATTTTCTCTGTTATTTTATGCTAGGTCATATTTTTTTAGTTTTTTCCTAAAGAAGTGAGACACCTTTCCCCCCAGACAGATTAACACAATGAACATAAAATAAAGCAGAGAGAACATGACAAGTTTACACGTCTGCCATATTAAATCAGTTTACACAATCTGCAGAATGCATTGAATTCTCCTCTAACTTCTATGATATAGTGGGTCCGCATTTTCAGCTCTATGCATTCATAAAACAGACAATGGGGTTGTAATCTTGCCTAAGTAATTCCACTTAAACCACATTTGATGTTAATGACTGACTACTTGTTATTCATCTCACTCTTTGTTCTATTTCACACAAGTGAAATGATAGCAAAAAGTCGGTTCAGTTCCCTATACTGATATCAAACTTCCTTTTAAATAACTGTCAAATATACAGATCATAAAATGCTGCAAAATACAGCAAGCTGTAATCAAATCCAAAGCTGCTTTTATGTAACACTGGACCTCAACAGACTTGCATTTTAACTGCAACCAGGAAAGTCTTAACAAAACACAGGTGGGGAGTCACTTTCACCACATTACATTTGGGTCTTAATTTCCCATGGTGTGGCCTCCTGCAGAGCCTCGGTGCCCTGTCTTAGCTGGTTTATGTTAAAGACTTCCTCCCTACAGTCTGTGTTATAGACCCACAGCAGTGCAGTGATAAGAAACATGTTCTGGCACATTCACAAAAAAAACACTACTATGTTTTAGTCCAAGGGTTGACCACATTTATTGGTCATTAGTCACATAAGAAATGTGTTACTAGTGAGCTGTCCTGACCATTAGTTTATAGCCTTGTTGCTGTGAGTCTGGATGTCATATTGCACAACAGGGTAATCAGATTATGGATGATGGTAGTTTCTGTATCCCTGAGATCCTCATGGAGCACGAATTTGTGCATTGCCACACACTATCTCTGTGAACTAATAAAGGTCACGACAAACATGATTTAATCCACCTGTTTAAACAAAGGCAGAGGAGGAGGACAATTATCACACAATAGACAAAAAACTTCAACATAGCATTCAGGGTTTCATACAATGATGTCACTATTACAAGTATCAGTTTATTAACAACCCCCCAAAACAATGAGGCAAAGCAAAAAAACAATGAGCAAGGAATGTAGTCCACCAAAGAAAAGAATAAATATAGCATGGTGTAAAAAAAAAAGGTAAAATGTCTATTAGGTAGATTATAACATGTAAAAATTCAAACCAGTGAGCTCAGTTATTAATGGTATAAGTCACCATTCAAACATGCATGAATGAGAAATTATAACAGCATTAGGCACAATTAGCTCTCCCACATCGGTTTGTGTCAGATGTCATTATCGCACAGACTTGAGAGCCATTACAACACTAAGGGTCTCTCATCCCTGGAGTGTCAGGAGAGGTCAACTACTGTGGAGGAAAAAACACACCATTTGGTCCATGGTTGTGCCTGAAGGACATCTCTTTGGAGACAAAGGGTCTCAGATGTCTTAAATCTACCAGTGTTTTTACAGAGCAGATTTATTTTCTATGTTAAAACTGTTGGCAGTGTGTAATTCAGGTTTGAAACATGCAGCTGTCGAAAGGGCACGCGGGATAATTCATTTTTAAAGTCGGAATTAGCAAAACATACCAAAGTATTTCTACAGACATTTTGCAGCAGGTGGTTGTGGGAAATGTGTGTTATGTAATGCATGTCTTGTCACTTCAAACTAATGGGCTTGATGGTTATTGTTCTATTTTTTATGGTTATTGTTCTGAAAGACACTTTTTGGTGATCTCTTCGTGCTTTGCTCTCTACAGCGGCGCATTGAATCTCAAGAATCTCCTTCATCACGCAGGCTTTTCTACAGACCTTCAGGTGATGTGGTGAAGCTATAAATGATCATTTAAATGGGTAAAGCAGTGGGATGACTTTCCTTTTATTCTGGAAACAGGTCCAGATTGAACTGACATGATCTTTAGCTGTGTACCAGAGCAATGGATATTGCTGTATAAGTTATAAAGTATGAACGTTCTCAGACTTGCCAAGTTTCTCTGGCCTGGCCTCATGCCCACACAAGAGTTGTTTTTTTTCATCAGTATTATGGTGAAATGAGACATGAAGACCTCATTCTACCAAGATGAGTATTTAAGATGATCCAGGCAGTCTTTCATTGTGTGTAACTTGTGTAGCTGTGCTTATATTTGAATATTACAGAGAAAACTAATAATGGATCCAAAGACTCAGATATGTCATTGATCATTCAAAAGAGATCCAGAAACAAAATAACCACTGATCCCAGTGTCTGTAGCCTTCCTGATAGGTAATTCAGTCAACTGAGCAGCTTTTCTCAAGTGACCCTTAAGATTAAACTAATAAAATAAGGAAAAAAGCTGATTTACTTGTGCTTTTGGGACAGTTTATGCATGATGCATAACCTGATAAGAATAATGATAGTTGTTATACATTTAACTTTTCCAAAGGAAAGAAAGAAAAGGGTTACAGACAACATGTGATGTCTATGTGAGCTTGATTTGATCAAAGTGTTTTGTTTTTTTTTTTGGTTTCTCAAGAGGAAAACAGCAGATGAGTATTAGAGACAGCAGCTGTTAACGTCAAGGCAGTATTTACTAAAACATTCATTCTCTGTCCTTTTTTTTTATTGGTCATTTTCAGACTGTTGTAATGTAATGCTGATATTATTAGGCTATATCAAAAATATTCTCCCATGCACAATACCCAAACCGAGCGAGGTCATACTGAAGACACATCTCCACGTCGTCTCTCGTGTTTCGGATGAATTGCATTTAACAAAAAGACACAGAGGGAACTTCGAAAATGTTGGAAATTTTTCTATGAAAGTTTGTCCCGCCCTCAGGAGCAGCAGAGGCGCTCCCGTCTTCCCGTGAAAAGGCACGAACTTTACGCACAAGTTTCCCTCAGAAGCAAACCAGCTTTCCAAGACTGCGGACTGAGGTAAGAAGCGTCACTTCTGAAAATAAAAACTCTCCTTGTTATTGATTTGGTACATTAAGTATTATGATTCTGATGCGACATTAAGTAAGCATTAACAAAAACCGAAACGATGCGTCCTATTCTTTTTTTTTTATACTCGTGGACATAATTAGTTTGAGTCAATAACAGTGTTGCTTGTATGGATGTGTAACAATTCAATTGAATGAACTGCCTTCATCATATTAAAGTTGAAAAACGTGATTTTTAGCCTACCTCCTAAAGTGTCTAATTTACACCTTGTTATGGCGAATTTACATTTTGTGTTTCCTCGTGCTTTGCAGAATTTTAAATTTGCACGTGCGTTTGGATTTGCATGTCACTGTGAGTATGAGGATAAAGGTCAGTGTTTTTTGTTTGTTTTTTTGTTTGTTTTTTTGCAAGGCTGTTCTGATTGCCGAACAAACAAGCCAAAGTTTTTGCTTCATGACACCATCAAAACTCTTTTTAGATCCATCTTGTTGTGTCTCATGCGTGGTTCTTCATCAGCCACATTTTTTGGTCGTTTGTTTCTCCCCTTGTCTTTTCCAATGAACCTTTTTAACGCAGAGGTAGTTTGGATTTGGGAGTTTTTAAAGCTGAGGTCAGACCTCTTAAAGCACCATAGCTGTGGTCCTGTGCCAGGTTAGGACTGCAAGATCTGGTGAAATGATTTTGTACCCTCCGCACACAAAGGCATCATTGATTCCCCTTAATGGATCTGGGCTGCACTTTGTGGTGTTTTGTGGTTGAACCATGAAAGTCTGAGGACCAGATGTTGAACTTATTTTGATGACCTGTAGATGATTACATATACAGTGTATTTCATGTATCCCTTTTGTTTTGAGTAAAACTTTGTATATTTGCCCTTGTTTGACAGATTTGAACGAAATAGAAACAAGAATTAAAAGTATTGCTGGTGTGCTGTTTCAGTGAAAGACAAAGGTCTTATTTAAATCCCTTTTCTCCGCCCTCTGTAGCAACTTGTCCTTTGGTGAGAATATATTCCAAAGACATGAAGTGTGTTCAATGTAGGCGAAAAAACACAATAAGTTACACACAGGGTTTTTTAATTAGTTAGAAAAAAAAATGAATAGCTTATAAAGATGTTTGTCATGCAGAAGGATTTTGATATAATCTCTGATTTAGATTTAAACTGCCTGGTGAGAAATGTCAAGTTTTTTTTCAAGATGCATGCATGAAAATAAAACTGAGAATAAATTAGAAAAGTAATATAGAAAATACCTGGTTAGTACTGTGTTTTCTGATATGAAGTCACATCACTAATCCACACAATTTGTACCCATGGACTTTGGTTGACTTTACCAGTCCATCTATCTGCAGCTTATTAAACAAGGAAAGGCTCATCAAATGCATTGATTTGCCTATTTGTTCAGTGGAAACAGTTTATGCTCAACTATGAGAATAAGTCAATCATGCATTTGTAAATTCAGATAAACTGTTCTGTTTATCATATAAACAGACTCTTATTATATGATAAATTGCAAACGTAGATGTTTTGTCATTTTGGCATTTTTTTTAAAAACACTTGTGAAATCATGTTTGACCATTTTTCTTCTTTTCCGTATCTTCCCTGTTCAACATTGCTGTTTGCTAATTTTCCAACATCCTTTATTCCCTGTGGTGTCATAACAGTTGACATGGAAAAAATGAGGTTTGGCAAGTGCTGGCTAATTAAAACAAATATGCCATTAAACTGGAACAAAACTTGTTTTTGCATTAGTGATTTTTATCAAGCTGAATCCATAACCCCTTTTGTACCATGTACACCAATAACATCTCTTTTGTTTTGTATTTTTACAGACTCAAACACACAGAACAGCATTTTTCTCTGGGTTATAAATACATTTGAAGAAGTGACTTCTGGGACACTTTTTAAGCAAAATGGACATTTTAAAGACAAACTTGTTTTTCTGTTTGATCCTTTTGAGTGTGGACATCTGTCTAAGTCAGACAGACTGCACAGGGGTTGACTGTCCTGTTCTGCAAAGCTGCATTGAAATAGATTTGGAAAGTGGTGACTGCTGCCCCAAATGCATACAAAAAGGCTGCACCTGTGAGGGGTACCAATATTATGACTGCACCCTAGCAGGATTCCAGGAAGGGAAAGTCCCAGAAGGAGAATCATATTTAGTGGATTTCGGAAGCACTGAATGTTTCTGTCCTCACGGAGGTGGAAATATAAGTTGCCAATTTATTCCATGCCCTGAAGTCCCTCCCAACTGTATTGATGTTTTACAACCTGCAGATGGATGTCCACAATGTGGACGTATTGGCTGCACCCAAGGTAACAAGAAGTATGAAGCAGGACATTCCTTTCAAATAGACCACTGCCATGTTTGCCACTGTCCAAATGAAGGTGGCAAGTTAATGTGCTCACCCGTTCCTGGTTGTGACCTTCAGAGTGCAAATAAGCCTGCGTGGGTAACAACCACTGAAAGCAACAGTGCGTTGAGAGACATTAACAGTGGTCATGACACCCAACAAACAAGTTACGGAGATCCATTTTCCAAGCTTGCATTGAGAAACACTCTTCCACTGTATAAGCAAGACCCGTCCAATTTGAATTCAGAGAATTCGGACGATTCACTGGCAGAACCGACACCTTCCACTATCCAAAATCTGGTCCAGCTTCTGGAATCTGCTGTAGTGCCTCCAGATCACCCAAAATCAACCCTTGCTACCCTCATCTCTCCAGATCACAGTACACATGAGCTGAGAGAAAGTCAAGCAGGCTCAAATCCAGTGACCAGCAGTGAGGATGAGGTCAAACAAAACTCAGAATCAACTATAGCTGGAGCTCATAGGAAAGCCTCCATGTCACCTGCAATTGCAACTACACAGACAGTGCAGCAGGAAATGGAAGAAATCATGAGACATCACGGTGACAGAAAAAGAGTGGCACAGAAGACTTTAAAAGAACCAGTATATACAACCCATAGCAACACAGGGCGCCGGCGCTTAACCCAGAATAAGCAGACTCGAACAAGGAGTCTTGGTCGCTCTGATTCTGTCAACAACACGAGACAAGAAAAAGGGTTATTGGTGCAGAGGCACTCGCTTGAAACAGAGGGACAGGGCTCATACCCCACTTCCCTTCTCAATTCTACCAGCAAAGCTCCAGTCAGGATGATGGAAGGGAAGCCTCAAAGACAACCTGAAACTTTTTACTACTACCAGTCCCAGGGTGTTGAGGAAGACACAGAAGGTAAGTTTGAAGTAACTCTGACCTTTATTAATCAGCTACATCCTTCCTCCCTTAAATGATGATGGCTGAGAGAAGTTGAAAGTTTGGCTTTGCTTCATTCATTTCATTGTGTGATAAACTGACATATAGTACTTTTCCCACATTCTGCCTTGTGAAGAAGAATTTACCATCACTCTTTTCTGTCTGGCAGAAACAAACAGAACAATTGTTCATATGAAATCTGTTTTCCTGAGATAGCGTTTATCTGCCTTACTCAGAAAAAATAACTGTTTCCAATATTGTATTCATACACTAATGTTAAGAAATGTCTTTTTTTATTCTGCAGAAATATAGAAACAGTAAATCAAAATGAGCAGTGTTTACAAATCATGATTATTAGCATGTCTGATAGAGCCTGATCTCTTTCCATACTTTCCCCATACCTACAATTATGTGAAAAAGAAAGTACACATCTAAATTTTTTAGCTTTTAGGACACAATAAGTGCTGTAAGTATTTGGTTCTTACCTGATGATCCTGCTTCAACCCTGTTTCCATATCGAGAGGAAATATTTTAGATAGATGCTGCAAATCAAATGCAATTTTTATTTATTTATCAGCACTAAGCGCTCAGTTATGGCAGTTTGCTGGTCTGGAGCTTTCAGGTGCATGTTGACACCATGCCAATGAGGAAAGACATCCATCAGCAATGATCTTTGAAAAGTAATTGTTGCTGTCCGTCAATGTTGGAAAGGTTAGCAGACTCTTTCCAAACTGTTTCAAGTCCATCATTGTATGAAGGGGGGAAAAATGACAAAGAGAAAACTTTCCAAATAGCTGCCAGTAGATGTTCCCATGAGTTCACGTCAAGGTCAAACTACCATGTTCCAATGAATAGCACAAAGACTTATTATATTGTTAATTGCTAAATGTATTGATAATACAGTTTTTAAAGTGTTTTGAAGGATTTACATGAGAAAAATAAGTCTATAAATTTCGTTTGATATGTCAAAAGATTCTTAAACAATGTGGAGTAGATATGTTTCACTACACTAAAACCATATGTGGCATATCAGCACAAACACCTTATGCCAGCTGTCAAGCACAGCGGTGTCGGTGTGATGATTTGGAAATGTTTAGCAGCTACAGAAACTTGGTCCTGTGTTGTCCTTTAATCAGTCATGAACTCGTCATGATACCAAAGTGTTTCAGAGTCAGATGTAAGGCCATATGTTTGACAGCTGGGTCAAGCAACAGGATAAAGATCCCAGCACACCAGATTTTTGGATCCATAAAACTGTAATACTAAGAGAAGGTGAACTTTCTACCTCTCCATGACTGTAAATTCCTATGCTGGCCTGCATCAACTATCAGAATACACAAATGTTCATTTTCACATTCAGCTCAGCAACTTGTTAGGTTAGTTTTCTATTCTACAGGCTTTTAGCAGATGCTTATATCCAAAACGACATACATCGGTATATAAAACAACACAAGCATGAAATCAAACAACAGGGAACAGCATAGATAAGTGCCAGACTGCTGCAAGTCTGGTTGTCACACAGCTATTGTCATGTAGGACACAAGTGTTCTCCTGAAGTGCTAGAGACTATTTTTTTTATATATATTTTCTGATAAGTAGACCCACAATGTCTGTTTTAAAGAAGAAAAGGGAAAAAAAGCAAGTTGTAAATTCAGAAAAGTCCCATGAATCTTAAAAACAAAGTGCATGTTTACCTAAGGCAAATGACAAGGCAGTGGAAAAAATCTTTGTTTTGATTATACACTGACAAGCGTACCTCAGCTGTTCTGTGGCAACTTTTTGGGACCATTTAATACACTACCTTTACATCTTTCCAGGAATAGAGTGTGGTATAATTATTAAAATTTATGCTGTGATTAAGTAGTGATTTAATGCAGTATACCATAAGTGTTAAAAGCAGATAAGTCTTTGCAAGAAAACTTAGTTATAAATGCCGTACTTTATAGTTTTATGGCACAAGTAATGTCACTATATCAGTCGGTTCTTTATGAGTGACTTAAACAATGAATGAGTACAATTACGAGCCATAGTGTTTGATCTATTCAAGGACTTCAGTGAAATTACTATAGAAAATGTTCCAGGACTCTCACTGATTAGTTGTGCTTTGTCCAGGAAAGTCCTATCTGTGTGTGCACAGTAAAGCTGCTTTACAGCACTATCATTTTTGTTCAGACCTGTCAAGACTTTTCTTTTCTTTCAGCACCTTGCCTCTACAGGTATGTATTGTATATGTTGAATGTATTCATGAGAAGTGTCTATGTTAGTTCTATGGTAGTTCACTTTGACAAGGAATTCAGAGCATGTAGGTTGGAATAAAAACCAAACCTGTGCAAATATCAGTTATTTTCTTATTTTTTTCATGTGGTTGTTTTCCCAGCTGCTCATAAAGTATTTGATATAAAGTATAACAATTTTGCAGGAATGACACTGAGAGTTTGCATAATTGGAAGCGAGATTTTCTGAGCGATGACATGTTTAAGTACAAAGAGAAAACAAAACAACTCATAAGGACCCTGGCTAACACTGTTATCAATGCTTTTAGTGCAGGATATCAAACTTATTTGCACAGGAAAAGAGAAAGCATGCCTAACAAGAGCATGGCCTTTCTTTCTACAATCAGAAAGCTGTTGCTTTTGCACTGGTGCACAGCTCAAGCTAATCTTATTTTTTGTTTTCAGTCTATAACTCTTGCTTCATTTGCCCCCTTTTTTCCCAGCAGATGCAGTGTGTGCTCAGAAGGGGGATGGGATTGTTTAGGCTTTCTAATGCTAAGCTGACCTGGTATAGGATTTCTTGGGGGTTGTACCTGTAAGCAGCATTATGCTGATGTGATGAATGAAACCACTGTTATCACTTGATTGCCAGACGCTCCTCCCTGCTCCCTCACGAGTCAGTGCGATTACCCATCTCTCAAGAGGCTGTTGGTTTCCCAATCTTCATAATCAGCTCATCAAGCATACCTCCACCCATTTTCCTTCTTTAGCAACCATATATTCTGCATTGAATAAAACAAGAATATTCTTAGACACAAAAAAGATACAAATAAAATAAAAAAGGGAAGTTGGAATAAACTGGATAAGCAGTTGTTTTTATCAACAAAGTTGTTACAACATGTTGCATGTGGGAGTAGGCTGAGCTGATGTATAATTTTCCTAGGATGAAACAGGAGGGTAAATTCCAGAGCTGGCCTTGCAAGGGTTGATTCCCACTGTACCGCTGCTGCAAAGATTGGTTTGAAGATGATAGTTCACTCTTGTCTAATCCAGGGCGCCTTCTCGGTCATCAACAGTAATTTTGGCATGTCTTCTCTCCTCAATATGTTCTTACTGAAAACCGCCCCAATGCACATGTTACAGAGGCTTATTAAATTAAAAAAAGCTGCTCCAGCTGCAGAAAACCACTCATATAAGACACTTACTGCATTAGTGAAAGAGTAACAGGACATTAGGCTTTGAACAGCTAGTATTCTCAATATATATACTTTCATTCAGACTTTAATGGCATTATGATTTGTACTGTAGAAAATAGTAACCACTTATAATACTTATAAAACTTGAAAACCACACTAGTTGGTTGGCAATGACTCTTTAATGTTCTTATCCATCTGCGCCAGAATCAGGAATTGGGTGGATTTCCTATGATGAGGAATGAGCAAATTTCCCATGTACTGGTTTGTGAACGCTCCTTGGAATAAATGCCAAAATAAGGAAATGGGAAGCAGGTTCAAATTACAAGTGTGTGGCAAATGTTTTGGCAGAAGGTGTGCAATGGAATATTTTTAAACCAATTTAATGTGTGAGGAAAATGAGGCTGGTGCAGATGTTGCTCAGCTCAACATTTACACAAATGAGTGGGTTTTGGCACGGTGTGTTGGTGTTCAGGAAATGAGTGTCCTGAACATTTGAAACACCAGTAATACGTTCTGACAAGGGAGTATTGGGCTTCATTCAGATTATTTGACTTTTTTTATTGCAGGTATGTGTAATTGGATTGGTTTTCCAACAAGCACATTCAAGCCCATTTATGACTAAGTGGAAAATATGTTTCCATATGATTACTGGCTCGCTGTTGTAGGAAAATTAAGGCAAAGATTGTCAGTAGTTGAAATTTAATTAACTGTTTTGGAAATGAAGTCATGGCATGGCAAGAAAGCCCTCCCTGTGATGTCACTGCCAGCTGCTCTTGGATGGTTATTATGCCTTTCAAAGCACACAATATTTCTGTAAGTGCTCATGTAGTGGGTGTCAGCTCCCCCCCCAGACACAGCCCTGTGTACACGCATCCACACATAGACAAACATTGACATGTTTTAAGGCCATAATTGTCCGGCATGTTGAGCGTCATGTGTGCTGAAATGTTGACATGTGGTTCTTTTCAATCCCCTTGTATTATAAATCATTGTCAGGATCACAAAAAGAAAAGACACTTGAGTCTGAATGAGGTGCAGGGCAGTGCTTTATGACACCTTCCAACGTGTTGAGAGCTGCCTTTTTTGGTTGTTATTCTAGGTTGTTATCCATATTTTCACTGTGTGATGTCATCAGTTTTGCATTTTGACAAAAGCATCTGGTGTCAGTGTTTGCCTAATGGACAGGTATAATGACAAGCCTTTGAGCAAAGTGATGCTCTTCAACCACCTTTCAAAGATATATCTAGCATCTGTGACAGCACAATAAACCCGCATAGTTTAGTGATCGCACACTTGAACAGGGTTAATTATAAGGACTGTCAGACAAAAGATGGGATTTGGTGAGATGAGACGTATTGTTTAAGATAGTTTGTCTTTGTTTCATCCTCGGTAGCTATTTTGGTGTAAACAAAACAACTAAAATCCTTTAGAAACATGATTATGAAATTGTTGTAACGTGACTTTATACCAGCCGTCATGACAAACACAAGGAGCAGATTTGTGTTTGTTCACAACAAGTGAGTTGATTTCATAGTGAGAAGATGAATAGGAGACACAGGCATGATGATGATGCCTTCTAATATACTTTCACACAGGTTCAAATGGACTTCTTTAACTGCACAGCTGGCACAGATACTGTAGTTAAGCATCAAGGAAACGTTGTGTCTCACAAGGTTTAGATTTTCTCTATTCTAAACCTTTAAATTATGCACAGTGCAGCATTCACCCGCTCTGGTCTGAGTAATTGCTTTGGTCTTATTATGTAGGTATGTCAAGAAGAGGTATTTCAGCAAACATAAGTGGATGTGAAAGTGTTAAACAGTCCTTTGGCAGTCTCACATATTGCAGCTGAATTTCATCTTTAGGATTGTAGCTAGATTTGCACTTTCCTTTGTCTGACCTCTGCCCTCATTTAAACCTTATATGCAACATACTGCTGTTAGAGACCAATTAAAACTTTAGAGGTTTGTACATGTCTTTTATTTATTTATTTCCTGGCCATGCTGAAAACATAGCTCCAGTAATGACTGTCCAGACTGAATTATTTGAATAAGTGCTAAAATAATTGCTTTAGAATGCAGTAAAGATGTGTAATTTTCCTTTGCTGCTATTTTCGCTGATGTTTGTCAAGTGTCCATTTTTTTATGATCTTGCATTCGGAGTGCATAAAAAAGCATAAAGTACAGTATTTCAGGGGCCAAAAAATCAACGCTGGAATGCACTGCTGTTATTGAAAGAGCATGTATGCATTTTGCTCTGATGTGTTTTTGCTATATCGCCAGCTTAAAGTGCTAATATGTTACCCATTCCCGTTGCTATAACCACTATTAACCAGGACAGAGCGAGAGAGAGAGGGGGAAAAAGAAAGGAATGGTCTTGCTCTGGAGGCAATTTCAGAGAGTCTTGGGTTTCATACTTTCCTCTGCCAATTAAAGTGAGTGCGGAGTGCGGGACTCTGAAAAGAAAAACACACATTGTACTTGCTATTCTCAAAATGCCATCTCCAAAGAGTCAAGTGTCCCAGGAAAGAGTTAAATTTGGTTGCATTTCAGATAATAATAGGCAGATATTACAGCAGTGCACGGATAGGATTAAAATTTAACCATATCAATTAGTTAGAAATCATGTTATAATCTTTCTCATTTGATTGCTCCTAAGAACTGTCTGTGCCAGAAGGCATGAATTTGGATCTAGATGTCTGTTTTTCCTTACAGTGTCTGTCAAAGAGCTGGTGAATACCTGCTGTGAGACTGGAAAGAAATGGGCCTCAGCTCATGGCCACTGCCACAACATGGATCCACCCACAAAGGATAGAGACTCTATATGCTGGTGAGCCCATTATGTAACACTCAATGAACACATCAACAAGGTGAAAATTAGGAATCTATGAAGCATAATGTAAAACAACCTTCCACATTTGCAAATATATTTTCTTGTTTGATTTAAAAACATTTTAATTAGACTTTGTAAGGCTGCATTGGTCTCAGAACAGGGCTTTTTAATTATTAAGATTGACATTTGATCCTCTCCTTGTAGCCAAATTCCTAGAAACCTGGGAACACAGTTCATTCAAGTCTGTGGTAGCCTGTTTAGAAAAAATGTTCCTGTATGGCCCCAGCTTCTTTCCAAGCTCTTCTATAGCTGTTTCTTATGTGTCTTGCTTTTACCAGGACTGCCCAACAACAATGCTGCCGGGGTTCCCTGAGAGAAAGCCAGTGCATGGCTGGAATAAATGCAGCCAGAACAGGAAATGTGTGTCAGGAACCTCCCAGCACTAAGTGTGGCCTTGACTCCTACAAGGCAAGTATCAGTCAGCAGGTACTGCAGGGCTGCTTTGGCATAAGTCTCATGCACACCGATTTGACACTTTGTAATCACTGAGAAACTTTAGTGTCAGTGATCTCATAGGATTGTGCCATAGTACAGACACTATTACTTGTATTTTGGTACTTTAATTGATGTTGACAAAGTTCTTGTACACATATTACGTTTGATTCCTTAAGTCCTACAGACTTTATCTTAAAAGTAAATAATGCTTGAAAGTGGTGAAATATCAATATTAGTCCCTAAAGCTGTGGAAATAGCTGCGACTGATAGTACATTAGTACTTTAATCAAGGAACAGTGTTCCTCTGGTCCCAAAGCCTCTCATCTGGCCTGTGTTGAATGAAATCCACTGTTCAGAGGCAATTCAGCACCTTAAAAATATTATTGACACTTAAGTGTGGTACAGCAGTCAACTGTTGGTTTCTACCACCTTTCTGAGGTCTGTAGTTTTATTAATGTCTTCTACATTCACACAATGTGACACTATTTTTTGTAAGGTTTGTTTTTTGCTCTTATGCAAACTTTCTTAAATCATAGCAGGAAACTGCATAGAGGATGTTAAGATGAAAAGACAGGAACTCTGTAAATGACTTTGGCTGCATGCTGATAGCAGTCCGCTAACATCCACCAAATAGCTTTTACTTGTAAGATGTAACTAAATACTAAATGCTTCTGTGGAATTCAGGACTGCTGTGGCTGCTGCTCTCTTGGGCTGCTGTTCCGCAGTGAGGGGCATCGCTGTGAAGCCCACCAGAACCTGGGCTTCCACTGCCAACACATTTTTCTAACCTGCTGTGAGGGGAAGGAGGAGAGGCACACTGTTAGAGAGAGGCCAGCTCTAGAGTCCACACCAGGTCCAAGAAAAGGTATTATGAACTAATACATGCACAAATTGCGCAAACACAGTGTAGAAATAAAGAGTGAAAGAGGAGCTGTTGTTTGGTGGCTGTGTGCCGTTTCTGCACACACTGAAATAAAAGGAAATCAATTTTTCTCGAACTAGTTTTTAAAGGATCTTCCCTCACCCTGCTGAAAAATGGTGCCCCTAATAGCCTTGTTCACCCCTAGCACTCTAATTCTAAGAGATCTAATGTCTGGTGCCTGCTGGGTGTTTTATTCAGTCCTTTTCCTGTAAATTACTGTATTGTTGACATTTTTCTTACACGGATTTATTTTGGCTGCTACAAGCCGGAAAGAAAAGGCTGCCATTTGCAACAGCTTTCCAGCTTTTTCTGCCTTGTGGTCATGACCGATAAGGAACATTTGTTTGGGATGATAATTAGAATTTTTTTTTTTTCGTGCCGAAGAATTTTACAAGGAATTTGAATGAGAAATAAAGCACACATCTTTTGTTACATTCCATCTTATTGTTGAATGTTGAGATAAGAAGCCATTAAATTATTAATGATGAAAACTTAAAGTGGGATGGACATGCTGTGCTGGCATAAAGAATACTAATTACAAAAAAACATCCTTAATCGTGTCAGCAAAACAAGGTTTCCTTGCTCTAATTATCCGTGTATTTAAAATGCATTTTCCTTTGTGCTATTTTATTGCCTTGATGAAGAAAGGCTGTTGCAATAATTTCTCCTCTGTTATAGTTTCAGACAGCCCGTACCCTAAAGAGGCATTCTCCTACGGTGAGGAGCGGGATGGAGAGAATGCAGTGGAGGGCCCTGCTGAGGTGGAAGATATGGATGAGTGCCTGATATATGAGGGCAACATCTGCCACCACAAATGTGTCAACACGCCGGGTTCTTTCCGGTGCGAGTGCTTCCCCGGGTATGTGCTGCAGGACGACGCTTACACTTGCGCAGAAGGTAAAGTGAAAAACAACAATCATATTTTGCCACTCTGACATTTCCACAGACACTAACGCACAGGAAAGCCCCCCCTCTGTTCCATTAACTTTAAAAAGTATGATATACAGTCTGCATGCATGTCAGAAAAACCCCATTTACTTCCGTTTGAGTTCCTTCCTGCCTGCAAGGCCCGATACAGCCTAATAATAATGATCCTATTCTTGCACTAACATCCCTTTCCTGGATCTGACTATTCACATCACTGCTGTTGTCAAAAAGCATTTCAGCGCTGTTGTTTTATCATTTCTGCTCTCTCTCTTTTTTTTTTTCTTTTTTTTTGTCAACGCTTGATCTCAGTTTACTTAGATATACAGTTGAGAAGAATTTATACGTAAAGCAAAGCACCGAGCCAGACTTTAATCAGCAGTGGCTTTTACCAACCCAAGCCTGTCTCAACAGGATTCTAATGCCAGAGCTCTCTGCAAATTACAGTGAGGTATGGGGTGCACTAATAAAACCAAATGTTTGTCTGCAGGCTGTGCTTTTTCCTGTCTCACCTTCATTGCCGTACAACTTTCATCCGTAGCCTCATATCAATGGATGAAAATGCAGCGATTGCACAAGTCTCTAACTAAGGAGGTTGTAGATGATGGAGAGGTGGAATTAGTGATTACAGTGCAACTCATTGCTTCTGTGCTGGCATTTTTCATGTTCGTGCAGAGGCGGTGGATGAGAACAGACTGAGGGAGGCTAACAGAGAGACAGCAGAGACCCCCTCACCACTTCCTCCCCCCACCCAGCCAACTGTGTCACTCAACCCCTGTGAAGGTTAGTCGTTGCAGCCTTATCACAGAAAGGACAACACACATTGAGCACTTTAATTTATCCAAATGTCTTCATCTGAGAGTGGAATATGCATTTGAAGTAGCTTGAATGTGATTAAAGGAGAAGGTAGCGCAGACTGTCACAGTCTGACATGTTAATATTTCAACCTCCAAATTGCCATGAAATGTAACTATTCTGCAAACAGAAGCAGCATCTTGGTTTCCATCTCTCATTCTCATGCTCTGGATGGATGTTTATTCACTGTGGGCTGGAAATAAGAAATATAATATGACCTGCTCAGTCATCAGCCTTGAAAAAGGAAAAGAGCAAGCAACAGTTTAATAAATACCATTATGTCTATATCTCTCGCACAGACATTTAAAGCTGGTCATTGAGGGAACACTACAATGTGAGGCAGTGGTACAGTAAGTTTTATGTGACCTGACTATGCAGTCTTAATTTCAGGGAATGACATCTGCGAGCAACAGTGCACCCTAGTGGGCAGAAGGCCCCAGTGTTCCTGTTGGCCAGGATTCTCCCTCAGAACGGATGGGCGCTCTTGTGAAGGTAAAGAACAAAAACCTTGTCCTAAAACAGAAAAAAAAGGTGTTCTTAGATCACACTCGGGTTGTGTGTGGAAATGATGTGTAATAAGAGGTGAGCAATGGGCTCTCAAATTTCAGCCCTCATCCTCGTTTTCTTTTCCAGCCAGAGGAATTTGGTTCCAGCTGAGGAGACTTTCTTGGCAATGCTGTCTGCCACTGATTTGTCTTCTTTCACTCATCAGTGCCTCCAGATCTGCAGTGGAGATACAGCTCTAATCCTCTGTGGGAGTTTTCATGTTCTTCAACTGAGTCTATACCAAAGGGATTATCCCAACTACCCATGCATTATCGTGATATATCTCACACACTGCATACCATAGATACCCATTATTTTCCACTCAGAATGGTGGTGGACTGTGTGTTTTATCATCAGTTCAATCAGCTACCGGTCTGTCTTTAAGCTGTCTTCACAAGGAATACATACATGAACCATAACAATTCGTCTGTCTTCTGCTTGACAGCAGCAAACTGCGAGAGTGGTGACACAGTGAACGTCTACATGTGGTGACAAATTTCTTATTGTGTGGATGTTCTTCCCAGTGGCCTTGTCCCTAATCTCTCCTGGAGGAGGGTTCAACCTGTCTCTTTAATCTGTTTCTAACTGCTGACTGTCACACACAGAGCACCCAGTGCTTGACGTTCATTGCACATCCTGTCTGCTTTCTCTAAATCTGTTCTTCTGGCCTCATCATCTGTTCTAAGAAATTTGCAGGTCCGAGGAAGGTAGACACACAGAAATCAGGAAGTACGCACACACACACACATGAACACACACTCTTTGTGGGTCTGGAGCTGAGTGTGTCGGCTTAGCCCAACCACAAGGCACAGAGAATGAATAAGCAATGCTGTGATGCTGGAATTATGGCTGCTAAACACTTATTCGGGCCGTGATGCTAGGATTTTGAGATATGTCGGTCTGAAATCCCCAACAGAGCACGACCACAGACTATGATGCTAGAATCAGATATGTTGGTCTGAAACCCCACGGAGCATAGCAAAAGAAACACAGAGGCTATGATTGCTAGAATTATTGTGTCTTTAATTCCCCACAAAAGCATAGCATCTCTACAGGGTGGTGAAGCATAGCAGCTAACAATATGCAATATCAAGCCTTCTTACCGTTGACACGTGAATCGGGAGGCCCCAGCGATTCCGATAAAAGGTCGCTTCTTACACACCCAGGACGATTGACCTCACCGGAATAACAAGGTTCCCCCGTTTTTATATTACAGAATCACGTGGGGAAAGAGGGACTAAATCTTTTCCCACCGGCACGACCGAGTACTCAGGCCTGTTTTGGGAACCGGGGCACTTGTTTAACAAACAGAGCAAGCTTTTCCCAGCTACAGTGGCAAATAAGCCTTGTGGTTACATTGTGTGATTACATAAAACATGTTACGCAGGTACATTCAAGCATAGAAATTAGATCAGGACATTAAAACCATATTCCTATATATCATCATCTGTGTTCTTCCCGTTGTTCATACACTCTTCCTACTCACACATTTGTCTTGATTTCTTTTCTTCAGACATAAATGAGTGTTTGTCTGAACGTGTCTGCCAGTACAACGAGCGCTGCATAAATACTCCAGGGAGTTATGTCTGTCAGAGAGTGATCACCTGTTCCCCTGGATACCGGCTCTCCAACGACATTTGTGAAGGTACTTTGCATCTTATCAGCAATGAGCAGCAGCTAAAAACGCACTTCCACCTACTGTTGATATAGAGAATAAGAGTGATTTTTAAAACAGGACATTAGAGTCTAAGTAAAGTTCATTGTTCAGGAACAATCACTTTTACGACCCTTGAGAGCTCAGCATTTAAAGTTTGAGTTTCAAAAAGATATTCATATTTATTTTAAGAAAGCTAGAGGGAATAGGGAAGTACTTGACTGAAGTTTTTACATTGTAGCTGCTTGCTGATAACTCAAAGAGAACCTGCTTGGGATCTTTTTTGTTCTTTATGTCTAAAATTAGGCTGTAATAGTAAACCAAAACGAGTTTTGGGGATATGATGGTTTTAGCGTCACTGCGTCCGCTGCTGCAGACTGGCTGTGTGAACTTTCATTGGGTTTCTTCACATTGCAGAGGAGTATTAGTCACTGTGAGATGCCGAACTGATTAGATTTTCAGCATTTATGAATAATAACTTCTCCCGCCAGGGGACGTTTTGTGTCAAAAATGTCATGTTTTTTGTCATAACTGAGAAAGTATTTGTCCGGTTGGTTTGAAATTTTGTTCATATTAAAGCACTACACGAGGACTTGCCACACATCATACTTTGAGTTTATGAAGTTCATATGTTTGCCACAAGGGGGAGTTTTGTGTTGAAATTGGAGTTTTTTTTTAAAGTTAATTCATTTTTGGACATAATTAATTAATAGTTGTTCCTATTTAGGTTAAACCAAATGCAAATAAAGCGAATAGTGATCACACTTACTATTATTGTATCTTCTATCCACTGAGGCTTTTTTTCCACTTAATCGAAAATGTAACTTTTTTTTTACTATATCTCGACAACCGTTTGTTAGATTCTCATTGAAACAAATGAAAATTAAGGGACTATAGTGATCATGCTGCCCAATGGCCTGTGTATTAACATTCCAAACTTTCCAACAAACAATTAATTTCTTTGGCTTGGCCGGAGGCTCCAAAATCTATATTGTGGTGGCATCGAGGATTGGGGGTTTTCGAGGATATACTTCTAGCAGTTGGGAGCAACTGCATAGCCCTAGTTATTACAAAACATAAAAACCAAGTCGGTTCAGAAGTCTCCTTCATACCTGCATCATATCTCAGGAAAAGGATTTTTAAAATGAATGCATTCCAGATGTTTGCTGTTTTAGATAGAGTTTTCTGACATATGCCATGTCAAGCCACTGACAAAAGTGGGAGGTGTTCTAACCTGGTCCAAAAAGTTGAAATGTGAAGACAGAAAGCAGTGATTTAAGGCCTATATATATATATATATATATATATATACACACTGTATATTAATGCTCTGTCCCTAACGGGGTCGCAGGGGGGCTGGAGCATATCCCAGCAGCCAGATGAACATGAGAGATGAACCACCATGCACACTCACACTCACTCTTATGGGTAATTTAGAGTCACCAATCAGCCTATCCCCAAGGTGCATGTCTTTGGACTGTGGGAGGAAGCTGGAGCACCTGGAGAGAACCAACGCTAACACGGGGAGAACATGCAAAATCCACACAGAAACGCTCCTAGTTAGAGATATTAAGGTCTTAAGAGCCAAAATGCTGACATTAGCAGGAGGCTGACTTTGGGTGTAGACAAACTAAACCTTTGTGACATGAAAGATATGAAACTCAACAATAACAAGCAGACAGAGTAGACATGGATATAGGTAAGACAGGAGGTGGGTAATGGACAAAAGAAACCAGGGATTCCATGCCCAGGGGAGAGTATTGATTAACTTACAGGTTTTAAGCTATTAGCAAATTGAAACAACTCTTATGGTCCAATAATCAAACTAGACTCTTAATTTGTGCTTTTCCTTTTCCCAAAAAGTCATAAAGTTATAACATTTCTGACTTTGGTATTCAGCAGAATAACTTTAGATTAAAAGTAAAAGTTGTTTGCCTCATGCATCATTGTGCTTTATATTTTAAGGAATATGAACTCCATATAATAAGATAGTGTATATTGTTTTATTATCAAAGTTGGTTATCCAGAAAGAGATAGTAATATACACCCCATCTTCATTTTAATTTGATTAGGTCACTGTTAATTCTATTAAAGATATGATCAACACATTATTGGTATGTTTTGACAGCACATAATTGTGAGAAGGAGTTTTGTTCTTCCATAAAAAAATCCAGTGTTTTCCAGGGAGTATCAAACAACTATTCCTCATCATGACTGTGACCAGCAACTGAGTACTGTGCACTTAGCAAGACTCAATCAACCAAACGGCAAAATAAGTCCAAAAAATAAAGGCACACAATTAAATCTGAAAAAAATAATACACAACCATGAGACACTGTGACATAAGCATACATTTTCCACAAAAAAAAAAAAAACCAAAAAAAGAAAAAAAAAGAGAAACTTAAATACCAGCTGATCAGACCAGCTTAAATACAGAAAAGGTGCCACATGGAATAAAT
>JBAMIG010000014.1:6894104-6912022 GCA_037177335.1 Kiunga ballochi
ATATATGTGTATATTTACTTTGTTTTTTTCCCTTGAGTTTCTTCCATTTAGTCTGTTCCTTGGTATCTATTCCTGTTTCAAATGACTTTTGAAGACTCTATTCTTGGTACTTAATGAGTCATTTTGTTTTCCTGCTTTTGTAAGTGATAAACAGAATAATAAAAAACAACATTATGATATATGGAAAGGGATTTTTAGCTTTTTATATGAACATAATATGCTAATCCTGTATTTTTTCTTGGTTGGAGTAATAGTTTGTTTTTGTTGTGATTTTAGAGAGGAGTATATGCGAGTTTTTATTCAGGTAAACAAAATAACAAACTTCTTGTTGCTGTACTATAGCAATTAAAAAAGGCAAGGTAATAAATCTTAGGAACACAAACATTTAGAGATTCCTCATTTCTTTTCCAAACAATTAGACAACCTAGGACAAAATTTCCTCCTAAGATGTGCAGGTATACACTACGCAGATGAATTAACAGAGCTGCAGTGACAGAGGGGTTAAATGCCACACAGACAGGAGATCATAGATGTTGCTGTTAGAGCTGCAAAGGGGTGGATAAAAGCCAATCCTCTGTCCTCCTTCAGTACAAACTGATGCTGTGGAATTAGCCCCGAGGGGCAGGAACTGAAGCATGTTGAGGCAGCAGACACCACTATAAAACGAGTGGAGAAGAAATGCTCTGAGAAATGACAAAATGAAGAAAATGTCAGACACAACCACACAACAAAGTCAAAGTTATCCTGGGGAATGTATCTGTTTGATGCGTGTTTGCTTTGATATCGCAGCACAGAGTGGCTCAGGAGATGTCCTCTGGTTTCCCATGCCTCATCTTTGAGCCTGTGGGGTTTTCCTCCTCTTCTAGCTGTCTTCACCTTTATCTCACTCCCTCTATGTTTCTCTCTATAACAGACATTGATGAGTGTGGTGCTGTGACCCAACCTTGCGGTCCAGGTTTCAATTGTGTCAACACAGCTGGATCCTACACGTGCAGGAGGATGATAATATGTAGTCGCGGCTATCATGCCAGTTCTGATGGATCCAGATGTGTCGGTAGGAGTTGCAGTTGTACTTGCATGCATAATCAGATTTGATAGAAAACTCAAGATGTGTTGCATTAGAGGACTGAGTTTAGAGTAATAATAGAGCAAGAATAGAGTAAGAATAAAAAAAAAAGAGCATTGTTTTTTATTAGATAATGTAAAAAGGACATCAGAAATCATATGTTTTGGAAAAACAGCTTATATGTGTGAGGCTGCAGGAGTTTTGGGACACAGACAGCAACAGGAGCTGGATCATTTTAGTATGAATTAACTGATTTCATGTGTTTCTTTTAGATGTGAATGAATGTGAGAGCAACCAGCATGGATGTGGAGACGGCCAGCTGTGTCTCAATTTGCCAGGCTCCTTTCGGTGCGAGTGTAAGACAGGCTACCAGTATGACTCGTTCCGGAGGATGTGTGTAGGTATGATAAATACTGTACATACCATCTGAGTGAAAAAAACGGCTCGTTTTTGCCTCCTTTCCTCTAGTTTCCCGTTCATTCTGTTACTGCTTCCCTTTCGTTCATGCTTCACCACTTTTTCAATCTTATGCACTATCTGTTTTCTTTGTCTGCCTCTCTTGCTCCTTCTGCTTATTAATATTCTGTGCCAGGAAGAGCTGCTGCTGTTTCCCTGTGGCCACTGAGTTACCGATCAAACCTGCTGCCCCTTTTTATTAGATTCATTGTTATGTTGTGACTCAAAATGATTTACTCCTTTCAAGTGTTTAGACTATCAGCAGATAGATGATCGCTTCACATCACACATCATGCACCCATTGACATGCACACACTCGCACATACACACTTACTCAGCTATGCAGGCTGACAAACCTTCACATGCATTTGCACATATGGGAAATGCAAAAATCCCCTCAACAAGCTATGATGCTAATGATGATGATGCTGAGGATGCTTCCTCTTAGATGTGAACGAATGTTGGCGCTACCAAGGCCGTCTGTGTGCCCAGACCTGCGAGAACACCCCAGGCTCCTACGAATGCTCGTGCACCTCTGGCTTCCGCTTATCTGGTGATAGCAAGAACTGTGAAGGTGTGTTTGTGTTAATGTCAGTCAGCATGGGTGTGTGTACATGTTGATGCTTGTTTCTGTGAATATGTGTGTGAAAATATGCGTGTCTGCATGTGTTTGATGGGACACCAGGGTCGTGTGCTTTCAGCAGAGCTGTTTTCCAGGCTGATGCTGATATTGAAAGTGTGATTAGAATGATTAGCGTATTTTAGTGTACATAATATTGTGCCTTTAAGTGGGAGCCACTAAATGCATAATGAGCTTAATAACAACATAATGTTTATATCACAGGATTAAAATGGTGAAGATTCTTTGATCAAGTGAATTATAATGGTAATGAGCTCCAACCTCTAATTTCCAGATGTGAATGAATGTCTGGCCAACCCATGCAGCCAGGAGTGTGCCAACATTTACGGTTCCTACCAGTGCTACTGCAGAACCGGCTACCATCTCAGGGAGGATGGGCACACCTGTGAAGGTGGGGTGTGCTGTATGCTGCACCACAAACATCACATTAGTTCCACATGCAGAAATCAATTTCACACGAAGGATCTTCTCTCTTTCCCTCAGACATCGATGAGTGTTCCCAGAGCATTGGCCATCTGTGCACCTACAAGTGTGTGAATGTTCCAGGCAGTTACCAGTGTGCTTGTCCTGAATATGGTTACGCCATGACTCCAAATGGACGCTCATGCAGAGGTGAATGAAATATTTCCCTGCCGCTGCTGTAAATAAAAAAAAAAGGATTTAAAAAATGTTCCAGCATCTTCTCATAGTATTGGTTCAGTATTGGTTCTGCTCAGATAAATATAATTGGTATTCCTTTAGAGGTGCAGTAATTACACACTCTATAAACTTTATTGGCCCAAAATCCTGTCTTGCTAATTAGATTTTTTTTCTTTTCTTTTAGCATCAGCTGTCTTTCTTTTAAAAATATAATCTCCTGTGGTGACACCAGCAGTAAAACAGGCCTTCTATAATTATTGTGTGTTTTAGATATTGATGAGTGCGCAACAGGGGCACATAATTGCTCTTTAGCTGAGACCTGCTACAACATCCAAGGAGGGTACCGCTGCCTTTCTCTGAGCTGCCCATCAAACTACCGCAAAGTGTCCGACACGTAAGTACGGACATTTTAGAAAGATCTGCCTGTCTTAATAAAGACTCTATGATCAACACTGGTTAAAATGTTTTTTTCTACACTATTGAGTTAGAAGTAACTGTAGACACTTAAATATGCTATTTTTTCCCCTAGTTTTTAATCTTTGAAAGGTTTTACACTGTAATGTTTTTTTATTAGTACAATAACACAAAGTATTTGTTTTTCTTTACTAAAAATTGATAAATGAAAGGAAGTATCACCACATTAAGTCTAGCAGCTATTACCAAAACAGCATCAGTTAGACGATCCTTTCATTTTCCATACTGCTTAATCCAGTTCTGGGTCGTGGTGGTTCTGTCTCAGCAATTAGCAGTCAAGAGGCAGGGTACACCCTGGACTTAGCAGGACGCATAGATTAGTTAAAGCTCTAGATTTATTGATATAGATAGTCTATTCTGATTCAACTCAATCTATAAAAGCATTTGATGTGGTATATTTACCAAAGGTATACACTGTAATTACTGAGGATAGAAGACTAAACATGGAGTAAGTGTAGCAATTTCTGAATAACGTGTAAAACAGGAAGTTAAGAAGACACAACAAACAAGGAGATGCACTTTATAAAATAAAACAGGAAGGACATCAGGAACAAAGTAGAACAGAATAAAAGAACTGAGTGTAAAGGTTTTTTTTCCTCTTTGTGTCGATTGTAGGCGCTGTGAGCGAATCAGCTGTCCTAACCATGTGGAGTGTCAGAACTCTCCTCTAAGAATCACTTATTACTACCTCAGCCTCCAGTCCAACATCATCATTCCGGCTCAGATTTTCCGCATCGGACCATCTCCTGCTTTCTCTGGTGACAACGTTATTGTGACAATCACGCACGGAAACGAGGAGAACTACTTTAGCACAAGGAAGCTGAATGCCTACACAGGTGCTGTGTACTTACAGCGACAGGTTCAGGGTCCCAGAGATTTCCTGATCACTGTAGAGATGAAGCTTTGGCGACAGGGAGTGTTTACCACTTTACAGGCCAAGATTTATGTCTTCATCACAGGCAACCTGCTCTAACGCTTCACCGTGGATCTGAGCACAGCGGACAAGGAATCACAAATCCACTTCTGCTGTGGCAGGTTTGAACATTTAGTCCTGATGCTAATTTTTATTATCTGCAAAACAAGTGAAAAGAAAAAAACTGAATGCTTTGTGTCACTTTGTGTTTTGACTGTGATTGTATTAAAATCCTGCAACATGTTGCTTCAACACATTTAAACAGAATTGAAACCTAAAATATGTTTTTTTTTTCTTTTTGGGTAAAGATCGCTCATCACATGTTAAGCTGCTTTGGATAAAAGGCTCTACTAAATGATGGTAAAATAAATTTAAGTAAAAAGTTTTTGACATAACAAAACAAGTGTAATGCTGAAAATGACAATATACAACCAGCTTCTCATATCACAGTTTCATATCTTCTTTCCTGATATCAGATATATAGTTTAATATCTTATTTTGTTTTGTTCCATTACTGAACATCAAATATGTTTCACTTTCTTTTTACCTGCACTGCTCCTTGCCTTTTATTTTTGAAGTACTTTACAAATAATTTAATGTTACTCCGTGTGTATTTTGGTGTATTTTGTACTTTTAATGAGATACACTATGGATGGATGTATCATATTTTTATGCTTCAAATAGCAATAAAGTATTTTAGTAAAATATTAAAAAAGGAAAAAAAAATGTGTTTTTAATAAAAGCCTCTTTTCTAACCTGACACTATTTTCACATCCAACATTATGCAAAGCTTGATGCATTTTCTTGAAATATGTCACTTGTTCTAGTGAACATAGTTATTAGATTATAGTCTTAGACTTCCTCCTACAGGTTGATTGAAGCACTACACCCTCAAATTTATACCGCTCTAAAGCAAATGTGAAGGAAAAGCATACAAGAAAAGTAGAAATATAAATGAAGATCAACAATTAAAGAAAAAGGAAAAATATCAAGAGTAAAACTGAATCGGATATAGTTCTGTACCTCCTTCAGGTTCCTCCTGACTGAGTTCAGTGAACCTCCTGGACCTGCTGTAATCATCGGGAAGGGTGTGTGTGTCTGCGTGACAACTGTATGAATGCTTGTTGCACATCCGAACCCTTTGCCAGTTTTCTGTTCTCTCAGATGAGTTATCCTGTCAAAGGTCATTCCAACAAAACAGAACAATTTCTCTAAATTCTACACTAATTTCAGCTTTTTTTTCTCTGAAAGCGATAATAGCTGGTTAGCCTCAAACCAGAAAGGAAACATTCATTGCAGCTTTCACAGCCATTGAGTCGGAGGCCTTCCTCTTGACATAACTCTTAATAATAGCTACTTTGTTTGAATGACTCAAGCTTTCAAGCTTTCCAGTGGACTGAGATGTCACTTTTGGTATGTACAGCAAATGAAAGTGCCTAATGCAGTGACTGATGTCTCTCTCCTTTAATTAACTTTATCTGCTGCTAAAGATTAGATGCTGCTGTGTTTCAGGGACACTGAATCATGTATCCCAGAAAGGGGAAGATATAGACATTTATCAGGGATTAAGAGACGTTTGCAGGAAGTTTTGAAATGTCCTGACAAAGAATGATGGACTGGTTGATGCTGTAAGGTTGAATATGAAGCTATAAAACAAAAACAGGGTTGTTTTATGGCAGAGTATATTGTTGGGTAGCATAATTGTTATTACAATGCCCAGCCCTCAAGTCATTTGGTTTTATAACAGAAGAGACTATGTTGGAAAGTATGGCTCAGAAAAGTACCGTAAGGATGCTCCTAAATCTGTGATAACTGAATTACATTATGCTTTGAGTAAGAATCATTTTTTCATATTTGTAAGGAAACCACAAATTTTCATGCAACAAATGCAGTTTTGTGCTGTAGGTTATGGATCAGCATGCTGACAGGTTTCAAGTGTGTCAAAGAATTTTCTAGAAAGCATAATTACATTTTCTTGAGTTGGTATTATTTCAATTTTACACGAAGATAAACAAAAACAATCAGTGTTTTTTTAATAACTGATTGCACCAAGGTGTGATCATGTCTTCTTTTTTATCTTTTCTCTTTTTTTCTACGTGTAAATTAGTTGTTTTTTTTTTTACCTCTGGTTGCCCACAGCAGCCAACAACTTCACTGAAATGTTCTTCTTTAGTGTTAAATGTAAATATTATCCAAATACCCTGAAAGAGCACCTGACAATAGATTTTGTTCTGTTGGAAAACACTATAAAAACAAAAATAAAACATTAGTATTTCCAGTGTTTTTCAGCATTAATAGAAATAACATATAAAAAATACCCCAAAAGAATAAACAAATAAATAATAATAGCAATAACACCACTCAAAATAATACTAATAATATTACATTATTTTTTTAATGAATAATATAATTTTATAAATAGATAACAACAGCTTGATAAATCATGAGCTCATTAAGAGTTTTATTTCTATTTTCTATGTTTATTTCTGTCTTTAGCAGCATTTATGATACAGTTTACAGCAAATGTATCATAAATGTTAAAAACAGAAAAACTATGATAATGATGATCCTCTTTTGAAGGGAAATTAATAGCAAACCCATTGTGACTGCGCAGTTGTACAGCATGTGTTTGGGTGGAGGTCGCAGCAAAGGCGGGGCAAAGATGGAGTGTGATGCGTGGGGGAGGAAGGCGAGGGTGGTGTCACAGACAAGCTTGTCTTTGATAGCTCAGGTGGTCATCACCTGAGGGGGAAAAGAGCATTAATGGGCATTCTCAGCAGCAGACATGCACAGGCTAGTGTGCCGTCTTCTGTGGCTGCCATAAACATGGGGAAGTATGCATCATTAGATTAAGCTGAGGGCTAACGACCTGCAGTCAAGCCCACTTCATACAGTAGCAGAGTGCAGAGCACCTCTGGCCTCTGCAGATTGGATCAGCTAGAGGCAGGTCCACAAACGCTGCAGGTTGATCGATCAGTTTGTGCAGTAAATGATTCCTAGAAGGGTTTTTTTTTTCTTTTTTTTTTGTATTATTAAATTGTAATGTGCAGTTTTTATAGATAATTCAGTCAAGAGATAAATAGAAATGCCTCGGTGTGTGATAACACAAAGCCAAGAGACAATAATTCAAATAAATGTATTTAAATCAAATGAGTAGTTTTAAGCTCAAACTAAGATAAACTCTCATGGAAAAAAAAAAGTTTGAAGGAATAGATGGTGCTTGTCTTGTTTCCAATGGAAAATAACAAAAAAAAAAGGAGAAAAAAGAGCTGGAAGACATAAACAGGGAGACAGATGGAGTGGAATTTGCCTGAGAGGAAAAGGAAGGAAAGTATTCAAGTTTGCCTGTCACTTTGAGGCACCTGATAGCTTAAAAGTGTCATCTTATGGCAGTTATTGCAATATTGCGCCATGAACGTAATATTTCAGCTCAGAGAATAGAGTGAGAAAATGTCTTACAATGATAAACAACAGTTTTTAGGTTTATATATTTGGACCCAAGAAAAGAGGAAGAAAGCAAGTATTATCCCCACTTGAGCGGACTGGCTCCACGTAGAAAATCCTCCTCAATTCTCCATGGGTGGGAAGATTTACTGGAGCCTTAATCACAGGTCAACAACCTCTGCAACAAGCTCTCTGACCAACAGGAAAGCAGTCCCAGATGATGCGCTGCCTTGTTAACTGCTTGTCTGACTGAATGTTATGCAAGACATCTATGGCATGTGTGACTTTTGACACCACTAACCAGGTCTTTGACTTTATACTCACTAAATTTAGGATTAGACTAGGAGGACAACTTATTAATGGGTCAATTCATCCAAGCTACATCAACCTGTTGGTGATTTGGTTCCATTTGTCTGGATTTGTGAGGATATTACATACTTTATTTATAGCTTGGATGATGCACAGTTAAGGCAATATTTGGGTTTTAACCCCTTTAACGTTTGAATTAAGAACTAGACAGAAATTCAATTTTTTAAATCTGAAAACTTTTTTTTTTGTCTCTTGAAAATATTGTTTTTTTCTGTATATTTACTATTTATTATAATCTTCTGCTTTCTGGTATTCACCAGGATGCGGGAGACAAGTATCATATGGTGAACAACATGGTTTTGAGTAAAGTTTCTGCCATAAAGTGTTGCAAAATATCTCAGAAACACTATGTATCACATATGTGACATCAGGCCAGAAACAGAAAAGAGGAATTAATCACCTGAAACACCCATCTCTGCATTGTTTATCATAAATACTATGACTTTATGAAAAATAAAGGTTTGCACACAAGCAGAAGTTGTTAAAAGTGTCATCTTATGGCAGTTATTACAATATTGCGGCATTATCTTGGAGTTATATTTAATAGCTCAGTCAGCTCAGTCAATGATTTATTCTGTGTAGAAAAACACGTGTAATATGCATTTGTGGATGCAGCAGTAAACAAAACTCACAGTGGTCTCACAGTGGTCTGAAATATTTGATAATTTTATGCAGCTTAGATGACAAAATTCCAGATTTCTTTGTATGTTTGTGTTTAGAGATTTCAATTCTTCCTTAATTATAGTAGTAGTACTTATATAGCACTTTTCCAGTCTTTGCATCCCCTCAAAGCGCATTAGACTACATGCCAAAATCACTCAGTCACACACACACTCTGATAGACACATTGGGGGTAAAGCAGGGTAAAGTGTCTCCCCCAAGGACACTTTGGCATATGGTCAGGGAAAGCCTGGAATTGATCCATTTAAAAAAAAAGGAAAATCATCAGCTAAACTCACAAACATAAAAATGGTGTTCAGTATCTTTCCCAGGGAGAATTCAACATGTCTGGGGAAGCTGGGATCTAACCACCATCATCATTCGTCTGATCTACAGCTGCCCATCAAACAGTGTTTCCTCTGTTTATTCACCCTTTTGTTTCTGGTTGTCATATAATAACTTTTAACATCCATATATCATAATCACATTTTTATGGTACGACCATGTTACTGATCATGAGAATTACCATAATCAGTTAACACATGTAAACCAGCAGGTTTAATCAGTTCTAATGGCTTCATCAATCTTTGGAGAGGCTCCCCAATTTAAGTGGTGAAATTTCACAATATTGAGCAAATGAATTTGCAAGAAGCAACAGGTACTGTGCTGCTTTCATGGCTGTCTGCATACCAGTGTGACCACAGTCTAACTATTACTCTCTTTATCTCTGCTCCCTCCGGCAGCAGCATAGAAAACTGTGTGTTCTCCTTCCAGAAAGACTCCTCTTTAAAACTTCTGTGGTATATGTACATTTGTTTGTGTTTACCCCTGAAGCAAAGTATTTTAAGGCAGGTTTTTCATTTATAGAAAGCAAAACGAATAAAAGGATTAAGAAATCAAATCACAACGGTCTTGTTAGTTCCTATTTGCTGCTGCACTAAAGCCAGTTCACCGGGTTGTGTTTTCTTGCCACCATTGCTTTGCTAAGGGTGTTTTCTGTGAAAGATTGAGGCCTCCATGCTTTTCTGGACTTTATCCTGCTATAGGCCTTTGTGGCTGTGAGCAGCTTCATACTGACTGACAGCTGCTCAATATTCTTATTCATTTACACAAGCAGCAATCAGCATAAATCATGTCACTCATAGCTCTTTATACACTTCAAGAAATATTTTTTCAACGACAGGTTGATTTGTTATTATTTCTGTCTAATTGTCTAACTTGTCACTGATGCACACACTTATGACTCACAAGCAGCACGCCCACATAATGGTCTTGTTGCAGTAGAAAATTTCCCCAGCTGTCTTCACTGTAACTTGGGAGCAGCTTAGATACTGCACCCATGTGCATTCATGGCCTCTGATATAAATCTGCATCCAAACCCAATGAGCGACGTTAAACTCATGTCATCATTTTTGTTCTGACACTGCAAAAAAAAGGGGTGGCGCTGCAGAAACAGAGGAAACAATGTTGTGTTTGTATTAATGTTGATCAAATTCAAACATCACTTGATGATGATGCAAATCGTCATTTTTATTTCAGATTTTTTTTGTTTATTTCAGTTCAGCAGCAACAAAAGCTGCAAAGTGAATGTAAAGTAGATGCAGCCAAAACAAATACACACATTCAGTGAAAATGATTAACCTGTTTGAGTTATTTTTTATAGCAAAATGAGTGTCTTTGACTGTCTCCGTGGATAAAAGGGTTAAATGACAATGAAAAATAGTTTTTTCAGACATTTTAATAAGTAACTAAGATCAGTTTGCTGAAATTCTTGACAGCTCTTGCAAGCTAAACCTGCAGGTTTTGTCTAAGTGTTTTGCATTTGTTGCACTTTTAAAACTTGCTTGGAGTTGCCTTTGGTCTGTGTCAAATATGTTGGCTGTTTCTGTGTCCAGACAACTCTATCTTTGATGTGTCTGTTCAGAACATGTTATCACAAATGCCCTGGTTTCTTCCTCTGTGAACTGGCTTTGATGCCTCTTTATGCTTTTTTTTCCTGGCTCACTTAATGGAATTTGTACAATGTCCTTCTGACTGATGCAATGATTTCAGCACAGCAGCTGCAAAGATACATGCAGACTGTGCGAATATCTCTTGGGTTTACAGGTGTAAAAACAACTGCACACATCTTGCAGTTTTTTTTTTTATTTTTAGCTCCTTTGGTGCTTTTCTCATAACTATAAACTCCATAACAATCAGTCTTTTCTGCACATCAGCATTTCTCTTTGCTTTTGGACATGTGGCATGTTGCTTTAAATCTCTTTGTTTCTTATTTTTATTTGTTTGTTTTGGTCATATCAGTCAAAATTAACTTCTTTCTACTGCAAAAAACTGATAGCTGATTTAATTGTTTGAGTCATAACAAACAAAAGAGCTCAACCTATCAAACTTTCCTGCAGAGGATGGATTTTCCGCTCTAGGAGCATTGCAAGAAATGCTAAAATCAGAGGTGATGTGGATATGTCGTGTCAGATGGGACGGCTGTAAATCCAATTTGTAGTGCAGTCTTTTTTTAGGGAGTGTCTTCTAGATCTTTTGTATTTAAAACCAGTCACAGTTCAGGCTGTCACAATGAAAACACGAATCACTGTAACTCAGTTGTTACAGGACTTTTCATCTGGATGGATCAGCAGTTTCACTGACATAAATACTTCCTTTTGAGGAATGAACTAACTATTTTCAGCCAGTGACACATATTTGCAGTTTATCTACTGGGTTCTATCTATGCTGTTCCCAGTTGTTTGATTTCATGCCTGTGTTGTTTTATTCTCTGATGAACGTCACTTTGGATAAAAGTGTCTGTTAAATGCCTGTAGAATAGAATAGAATAGAATAGAATAGAATAGAATAGAATAGAATAGAATAGATTATGCAGTTTGTACTATTTTTTTTATTAAATGCATAAACTGCTGTGTAAGTGTTATTTCTTTTGTGAGAAATGTACCAGTAAAACAAAAAAACTGAACGAAAAAGCCGAAAATATCCTCAAATGTGCACATGAAACAATGTTATAATAAAATCAATGTCTTATCTCTTTTTTTTTGTTATTTCTGCTCTTTTTACCCACCTGTTTACATTTCATCACATGTGTTTTATCCACTTTCTTTTATTCAAACGCAACAGATCGGTCTTGTCATCTGTTTGCCAAATCACCCAGGTTTTTATCTCCACCAGCTGCCACAGCGACTCTACGATAAACGACAGGTGTGTTTTCTCCCAGGACTGGCCAACCACTATCTGCTTGACACATTTAACCTTGGCACATTTCACCTATAAAAGACAAGGAACAGAACAGAGTCATTCTTTTCCAAATGGCAATGAAGAGTCTCGCAGCCTTCTTTCTGGTTCTGATGCTCTGTAATCTGTACAGGGCCTTTGAACACAGCAGCACTTCTGAGCCACTGGGTATTCAGAAGGGTGAGGATGTGGCTGAGAAAGAGAGGACTATTGCAGAGGAAGGCGAAGGAGAGCTGGTGTTGTCAAGCATCTGGGATGAGCTGAAAGATCTGAGAGACATGGTGGTGGAGCAAAGAACAATGCTGAGGCAGCTGATTGCAAGAGTAACAGCTACTGATATCCTGGTGGAGGCCTTGCAAAAAGAAAATGATGGTATTTAGCATGAATGACTCATCTAATAACTTAACAGATACACCTGAGCTGACTCATGGCCCCTTTTCACAGCCATGAAGGAAAGGATGACAGCAGCTGAGAGTCTGGTTGAAGAAGAACAAATGGAAAATGATGGTAAATACTGAATTTTAATACAGTAAACTGTTTTAAGTTCCAGACCAGCACTGTATCACATATTTTTGTTATTTCTTAATACTTTAGCTCAAGCTGTCGAGCTTGTGGTAGCTCAGCAGAAGCTCAGAGATATAAGGGAAACGATGACGGTGAATGAACATGATGTAGAAGAGCTGCAGAAGCAACAGGAAGGTAAAAGGTGGAATGTAAAATGTTTTGTGTGTGTCTGTGTGTGTGTGTATGTGTGTGTGTGTGGTAACAATCTATGTTCATGTTCATTCTGTACTTTTAGTGCACAACAGGGCTGTGCTGGAGCTTCAAGATACTAACAGTGGTAAATCCTTTTGGTATTTTTTACAGTGTGTACACTGATCTGTTAGCAAGTCAGAACTAACTATGCTGTATTTCTTTAAAACACTTCATCCACAGCGAAAAAAGTGGCTTTTTCTGCCTCTCTTCTGGCAGCTGGTGTGGGTACCACAACCAACTTATATTTTAATCAACTTATCTTCAAAAATGTTTTCACGAACACTGGAAGCTACTACAATCCAATCACAGGTAATCTTTTAGTTTCATGCTACTTTGGTTTCAGAGACCTTTTTGGCAAGTGTTTAGATTTTTTTTTTTTTTTTACTCTTTGCATTTAGGTTACTTCACTGCGCCCGTAAGAGGAGTATATTACTTCAGATTCACAGCCCACATCGCCCATAGTGAGAACGGCTTGAGAATAAGACTGATGAGAAATGAAGATCCCATTATTTTCATCGGGGACCGTCCCACTACATCCACAGATGCTGAGGACAATTTATCCAATGGTGCAGTGCTGCAGCTAGAAGCTGGGGATCTTGTGTCTCTGCAGCTTAGTGGAGATGTTTGGGATGATGAGTACCACAGAACAACTTTCAGTGGATTTTTACTCTTTATTTTGTAACAGCCAACAAAGAAACCAATTACCAATCTATCTAATATCAGGTTTTATCATGTTGGCATATTTGTTGCAAGAAAAATGTACACGTTATTTTTATCTTCTGTGAATTATTTTGAAAAATAGCTGAAGGGGAAAATAAAAAAGGGGTATTTCAAAATATAAAATTGATATGAATTTAACTCAAATCACCTTTTAATGTTTGAGTATTTCAGTACTTTTGGAGTACTTTGCTTAATTTACCCATTTATCTAAAATACATTAAAAACAAAGACAAAAAGAAACTAAATAATAGGTATTTCTAAAAATATCTCATGCATGCATCACATAAAGCCTCCCTCACAATACATCAAATATGTCATTTCACTCATGTTGAGGCTGCATAAAAAGCAGCTGGAAGTGCATTTAAGTGACGCTAATTAAATTTCTTATCAACGTAACAAGAATGAAATCCGTTTGTATGTGAATTCATGCACTTTATTGTGTAATATTGAAACAATAACACAATATGTCACATTTTTCTGAAGGATTTTGCGTCGGCAGTTTGCAACAGGATCTTATGTAATATGATGTCAGACCTTAAAAGCTATGACAGAACACGCTGCAGGCACTACACAAGCTGCACATTGTGATAGATGAAGTTTACTTATTGACTTTAACTTTATGAAAAGTAGAAACTTGGTATTTGTAGGCAGAACATGCTGAGTAGCATTATTACTTATTGTTCTATTCTTTCCAGTTTTTTTATTTGGGAGCTAATTTTTTAAAATGGTACAAAACACCTTCGGCTTCTAATTTTGAGGAGCACATTTTTTAGAGTGAAAAAATCAGCATGACTTGTAAACAAATATTTGTTATTCTATTTTCCATAAAGCAGGAATTAGCAAACAAGCCTCACATTAAAAAAAGAAGTTATCATATATTTGTTCAAGAACAAGATTCATTTTCTGTTCCTCAGTAAGTCCTGTAATTTGTTTTTGGTTTTATTTCCCACTTTTCTTCTTTCTGTTCTTGAAAATAAACTCATTTGAACGTGTTTAAAAGTTTTATAACAACACATTTCTTGCTCAAAAGAAGACAGATTCTGTTTACAAGTTGGATGCAAGATTTGTTTGGTATTATTTAGAGGAATTGAACAAAAACTAATTAAAGCAGCCGTGTAGAATAAGCGAAGAAAGTCTCCCTGCAGTGTATATAATAGCTCTTCTGGTCGTTTATTATAGTATGTCACACCTTAAATATATAAAATGCCTTACTGATACATCATCAGGGCTTCAACACGATACCACTGCTTTTGCAATATTCTCTTCTTTTACATGTAAAAGTGACTTCCAGTCCCATTCAGCCCAATGGTGCTGTAATATTTTATTTATATTATGATCAGGATTTATAATAAAAAAATTAATGGTGTTGCCTTAATACTATTCTATTTAAAAATTGTTTTGCCTTTTTAAAAAAAAGGCCTTTTAAAATATTGTGACACCAGAGCAGGGGTGCTCGAGTGCTTGAGACCTACCACCCTGCAAGTTTTTTTGATGCAACCTTGCTCTCTCAAGCCTAAATCAAATAACTGATTCCCCTTTCTGCATATCATCCAGCGCTGCAGAGGCCTGTGTAGCTGTGTAGGACAAAGCTTGCATCTAAAAGTTGCAGGACGGTAGATCATGAGGACCGGACTTGGGAACCCTGCACTTGAGCATCTTGGATACGTAAACAAAATGATTTTATTTCTTTTTCTGTAAAACTGGTGTCAACAGGTAAGTGTGCACTCTCTGCACACTGTCAAGCATTCCCAGAAGCATCAAAAGGCAAAATCACCATCACCAATAATGATTCTCAGACATCACATTATAAGCCTCTTGTATTCAGATCCAGGTAAATAAATTGTGATTAAGCCCAACTGCACTAAACGTTATGTCAAACCATGAACAGCAAAGGTTACCATCATGGTGCTATTAGTGAGAATGAGGTCAAGATTTCAAACAAAACCTGACAAAGGCCGACTTTGGATAAGGTGGACGCATTACATTATGAAAAAGAGACGGGGGGGGGGGGACTCAACAAATTCCTGAGATAAAAGTGGAAGAAAATGACATCTCATGAATGTGATCATTGTTTCCTTTCCTTTGGTGTTTCACATCATAAACCTCCCGGAATGCAGCTGCATCAGCGTTTGAGCTTTGACTAAATCCATTCAGACTCTTTGTTGTGCAGTGATTCAGATCGCACAAGTGCAATCACTTACACACACACACACACACACCACACCTCTGATATCACTCATCTAGTATAGCTCTGATAACCATGATCAACACACATCGCAGAGCTATGCGAGCAACATCTCCTTTCACTGTCAGCATCTTTCACTGCTCTCCATTTTCCAACTGTTTTCCCAGAGAAAGCTATCGGCCCGATCCCATCTACAAGATACCAGATTGCAAAAACTTCACACCTCTGCCATTTAAAATGGTGACAAACTAAAACATTTGTTCTATTTCTCTATTTCTTTCCCTTATTCCTTCATAAAAAGATGCTGTTTTTGAAGCAAGCGCAATCAAAGGAACATTTCAGCTGCGTTTATGGAAAGAGCCTGGAGTGTATTGGAGACGCGGTGTCTACTTTGAATCTGACAAGTTTAGATCAGACCTAAAGCAACGGTATCGCTAAGGAGCAAAGTTAGTCGGATCAAACAGCTGCCAATATGAAAAGGCCTACCATATCCTCTCGGCACCTGAGGCTGTGTGAAATGAATACAGCCTCTCTGGTTTCCTTCTCACAGGCACCTCTTGGGGTTGGAAACATTTTTTCATAATTGCATTTAATTCTATGTTAGGTGTCCCCACAGTGCCACTATTAAGGTTAGGGCTAAGCCCAGGAAGCTTTTCAACCTTTTTCATCAGGGCTTTTTGCTCATTTAGAGGTGGCCTCATCTGTCAGACTCTAAGAAGAAAACACACAAGACATTAAGTTGCATCCCTGTTATTGTCATTATTCCAATTATTCCCATGAACACGGTATTTTAATTGACTGTATGCGTGTGTTATTTTGTGGAATCCCTTTATTTTGGCATAATTTAGTGGCTGATGAATGCAATGGATTTTGCTTAAACAACTTTAATGAGGGAGACATTTCCCCTTTAGAGAATCTTAGTCATTATTTCATTAGGATAGCTTTTCATTTGTTCTTTTCTTCTTCTCAGATCTGAGGCTCATTACAGATGTAGCTGTGCAGGGAAGATTCTGTGTCACTTACAGCTTTTGCAAGATTATCAAGTGTACTGTGAAGTTTTTTTTTTGCCGAGGCCGAATTTAGCGGAAAAGGTTTTAGATATACCCGCTTCAATTGTTTGTGGTTCTTGTACCTGGTGAGTAAGGATTTTATTGGTGACACACACAAGAAAAAGTTGAATGGGGCATGCATGTTGATGAAAGTGTAGACACGATCAAGCTACCACTTTTATGTTCATACACACAGAAGCATGCATAACAAGGGAATAACAGAACTAGTCCTGACTGAAATTAAAGAACAGAATCATTATAGGCTTAGAAAGTCAGATCTGGAGAAAAGAATCAGACTTTTGAGAGATTAGCATCAAATCTTCATAAAGAAAAACTAATTACAGGGTGATTCACAAAAATAGCAATATAGAATTTGCTAAGTTTATTCAATTGAACTCATTTTAGTCTCTTTTTTTAAACTTAGAAGCATCTAATAGCTTAGCAAAACAAAATATATTCCTTTACATAAACAACGGGTTACTAAGGTGTGACATAATAGCAGTTTATTATACACATTTATAAATATGGGAGGTCCTGGTAGGTACTATCAGTCTTCTCTCTGCAAAAAAAACAAAAAAAACAAAAACATGTTTGGTGCAGGCTATAGGCCCCAAGGCAAGAAAAGAGTAAATGTGCATTCCTTTCTGCCTGATTTAAAGAGAAGTCTCATCTCTCTCTCTCTTTCTTTAAAGGTTTTAGTTGATCAGAGATGAACATGAGACATTCCTTGATCAAAATATGACCATAAAAAGCAGCAACTCATGTGACAATTCTGACATTTTACCTTGCTAGCAGATGCAGAACAAGTTTGTTTTGATGGGGTGGAACAAAAAATGAATAAAAAGAAACAGTTGCAGCTCAGGTCATAAAATAAGCCTCATGTAACAGAAACTTTTACTGTAATATAAAGATCCCAGGAGCATAACTGTAGAGTTCACGCTCTATGATCCACACTTTCTAAAGCATGCACTTAGCAAGCAGCAAACACACTAAAAACAAGGGCTGAAACATGCAGCCTCTTGTACAAACACAGGTATGCACAGAGAGGGCAGCCCTGAGCCAACAACTCAATAGAAATGAACCCTTCCACTGTGACCAAAGTCTGCAGATTCATATCTGCTCAGAGGCCTGAAAACATCTGATTGCATTCAAATGATGAACACAGTAACTGACTGGACAGCAGATGGACCACACAATTACTTAAGGACGTCTTTATCTCAGTTGACGTTAACTTATTTCCCCTTAGTATGCATATATACACACATATACAAATATATATATATGTGTATATATATATATATATATATATA
>JBAMIG010000014.1:6917727-6928034 GCA_037177335.1 Kiunga ballochi
GGGTTCTCTCCGGGTACTCCGGCTTCCTCCCACAGTCCAAAGACATGCACCTTGGGGATAGGCTGATTGGAGATTCTGGATTGCCCATAGGAGTGAGTGTGAGTGTGAATTGTTGTTCGTCTCTGTGTGTTAGCCCTGCGATGGACTGGCGTCCCATCCAGGGTGTACCCCGCCGCTCGCCCGTTGCCTGCTGGGATATGCTCCAGCCCCCCCCCAGCTACCCCGTTGGGGACAAAGTGGTAGGTAATGGATGGATGGGTTTTTCTTCACTGAAGCATTGTTCTCTTCATTGAAAGATGTTTGGAAATCTCTTTATGACCCTTACTAGATTGAAAAAGTTGCATATTTAAGATCTTTGTTAATGTTTTCTCTACTATGTTAATAGATTTGCCTAAATGCTCCAGACCAAATGATCAGCATGTTATCTATTATGTAGGTGCTCACCGATCCATTTGATGAGCAGCACCATGATGCTACTGGTTTTCTTACTTCTTCTTAAGGTGAATTTTCTCTTTAACACCTACTTATTGCATTATGGCTTAGTTTTCTTGAGAGAATAATTACAGTGTAACATGTCATGTGTTTATGTTCACCTGAGGTCGACATAAGACTAAATAAGAGCCATTTTTGTTTCATGGTGTGATATGTTAAACTTCAAAGGAGAACTACTGTGTATTTTCTCCTTTTCTTGATACTGCACCGAGTCTCTAGTTTACATCTGAAATGTTCACACATATATTCACAACAGAGGAATTTTTCCATTATGGGAACACACAAATACATCATCATATGACCCAACACTGACAACTACAGTCTGCTGCAGAGTGGGACAATCGTAGAAAGGAATTTCCCTCAGGACAGATCAGAGCAGACTCGGTGAACTGACGCTGCTTTGGGATGTATGGCAAGTCTGCCGCAGCACTGAGGTAATGTTTGTCTCTGTCTCTCTTCAAGATAAACCTGTCATTAGAGCACTGACAAACCTGTCACATTCTGACTCTCTTTCCTTTTCATTTCTTCTTAAAGAAATAGTGCCCACCTTGATGAGGAGTGATCAGTCCATGAAGAGGAGACCAGCTTTTGATCCTGATCTCCACTCTTGTTCAACCCTTTTTCTCAATCTAAAATAATGGTAAGTTGTGCAACTGGTTAAAATTAGGGCAGGGTTGACCTTATGTTGAACAACTCAGTATATATCACTCAGATTTCATCAATGGATGCATATTTTCCTGCAACATCCACATACTTTCTCTGTCAAAAGTTCAGCTATAAATCCTTCAAGGAACATTCACATCCTACGGAATATTTTAGCTCCAGCTGCGTTAGCACATTTATAAACGCAGGTTGTCTGCACATTACGTTTATTCATCGCTGCACTATTAATTTATCTGGAGCTAACAACTCATCAGGTGTTCATGACATTTCAATGACTTCATGCAGCTTCCTTGTATGCTGTTTTTATGGGTCAAAGTGCCGTCCCCCACAGCTGCTTTGCAATAAGCTACACTTGTAATGGATGACTTTTATTCATCACATATCACTTGTAAGAGCTCTCCTGCTGCTTGTAGACATAATTTTGTATGCATCTGTTATATGAAGCAGCTGTAATCAATACATTGGTATAAGGGATGCCTCCCATGACAATAAAGATGTCACTCAGCCATAAAGAGTGGCTCACCTGACTCCAACGAACTCCTCCCCTCATTGTTTTGGTTTTGCACCCTGCAACCTTAAATTCTTATATTATCCTTCTCATTGTGTGAGTATTTGTATACAACAGTTTTCAGCAATTTAAGTAAAGAAATTTGATAAATTTAATAAACATCCTGCATAGATCTGACATTGGATAAATATTGAACACCAGATGAATCATGTTAACCAGCATTGCTCCATAATACTGGATGTAGACATAATCATCTGCTTGCTAATCACATCAAAAGTGAAGTTAAGTTGTTAGTTTAATATTCGCAGTTTGTTTTCACTGCCCCCATATAGTCAATAAATCAGCTATTACTGGAGGTTTTGCTGTTTTATGAGCATTTAAAGACATATATCTTTCAACCTAAATTATCATTTGATCAACAAATAGCCATAACATTGTACATATATCCATACATGCTGGCTACCCTGATGCTGTCCATTAATGTATCATATGTGGATTCAGTGGTTTAAACTACATCATATATAAGGTTTAATATAAAATTAATTATAAGAGATAAAGAAAATGATCACACTAATAATTATAACCCACTTAAAATTTCAGCAGCTGCTACTATAATTGCTTTTCCTGCTGAAGGAAACTTGTCCAACACAGAAAACCCTTCTGAAAATCTGTCCTCACTCTCCCAGTCTGTGCTGTAGGTGTTTTCTCAGCAGAAACCATCAACTCAAGGCACTGCAAAAAACCATCTCCTCTTCGAGTGAGTTTCTGTCATGGGAGACACCGCTTTGTTCAGCATACTCTACCCATAACGTCACCAGATACCGATTCTTTTGAGGAGCGCTGATTTATGATGGAAGTGATCGCTATGGTATCTGTGCCAACTGACATTGTTCTTGCCGCTTTTGTCCTCTCCACAGGAGTCACAAGTGACATCAGATCATGTTTTTACACTTCTTTTTGTAGGCACTTCGGGGGACACAATAAGAAAGAAATTCAGCATCACCACTGTGGAGCGGTTTGCTCCCCGCTTGCCCTAATTATATCACTTAGTGCATAAAAGATTCTTTTTTTGACTGCAAAAGAGCAAAGAATCTAAAGGCTTCCTGCCATGACCCTTCAGGGTGTTTATCATTGTCTAGCACTCTTTTTAGAGTCCCTGTCCATCAGGCTTTCATTTTGGATTTCACAAGGCTAGAAGGAGAAACTTACTAACCAATGGCCAAACAGAGAAAAGAATCCATTTGTTTTGGCTGAGCTGTTTAGTTCAGACAATTAAAGCAATATAACATTACAATAACCATAAATCAACATACTGTAGTTATAAAATGTCTTTAAAATCATTACAGATGGGTGAAAGTGAGCTCCCGCTCACTGCCGTCTTTATTCCGTCTGCCTTTTCTTCTGTCTGTCCTATTCTTTATCTCATTACCATCACTGAAGCTGACCTCTGTGCAGAGCATCCAGCTGTGTTCTCCTGCCCTACAGACAAGCCTCTGACCCTCTGTTGAACTGTAGGATCATCTACCACTGTCACAGCCTCATCTACCACTGTCACTAAGCGACCTGCATGACTCGGAGGTCACTCATTGCACTTTACCCACTTGTGTCATTTCAACTTTATATTTTAAATGGATTTGGAACTTAATAGTGATGCATTTGCAGGGAGCAAATGGAAAATATTTTGTTTGGAGAACTGAGCAAAATTACCTAAGATACCACCTGTCACACAGCAGACTTGTTTACAGCCAACATCGGCTATTATTTACAGGGAGCCACAGACATAAAAATCCCATGCAAGTGGTTATTACAGTCCATGACATCAGTGTTAAGGACTGTGTATGCTATTAGTTGCTTTGTAAGGTGAGCTTGTGACCCGTACACGTAAATAGTTAATTGTGCAGAGCACCTTTTCTGTGTGTTGTCACAGCAAAATCTTTCCCTTTCAAAATCCTTCGTGGGATATGCATTTCAATCTAACAGCAGGGAATGAAATGAAGATAACATGGCTGAAAAGGTCTATGGCACAGACTTCAAAACGCTTTTGTCACCTGCATTGTGGGATAGATATCAAAAGAAGTACTTTCAGGTATCTTCTTACCTCGTTTTGGTTGAAGGTGAGGGTGTTTCCAAGTCTTGGCAAAGCATGAGTGGAGAGCGGGAGAAGATTAATGGTATAATAGCTCTGACCACACTGTTTAGTTATTTAAACTGGCAGCATCAGCTCAAATTGTTTCATGGCTTTCTACAATGATACATTTAGGAGCGTGCCTGGGCAGGTTACAAGATGCTAGGAGAGAATTCACTGCAACTCTCTCTGAACTCAACCACAAGCCAAGAGCATGGAAGCTATGACACCATCAGTGAAACGTAGAATGTTTACTTCCAGCAACTTGTTTTTACACCTTCATCTATTTTACTGTCATATAAATTAAAAAGAGAGACGCCAGCATCTTTGGTTGATTTAACAATTATGATTTAAAGGTTGTATTATTATGGGATGATTGCATGTTTCCTCACTGGTGACTGTCAGCAAATCAGCAAGAAATAATCTAAAGGAAGAAGCTGCCAGCTTCTTTTCTGGAAGGGCAAGAAAAAGCTGCCTGGCTGAGAATTCACCTAAACGGCTGACAGACACATGACGCTGGATGATGATCTTTGATATTTCCAAAGCGTATCAGAGTCCTACAAGGTTGTAGTGAGTTTGGTGTTTTTGCTCAAAACATCTCGTGTCAGGACGCCTGAGACGCTGGAGGATTACTGTAAGCTTAGCTCAGGTGACGTCTTGTGTGTGGGAGCATGTATGAGGGCCCTCCATTTTCTTGTTCCAAACCACTCCAAAAAAATAAAGAAGTATCATATGGGGTCCTTAGATCATTTCAAGACACACAACATCAAAGGTTGCTTTTGACAAGCTCACTAAAAATTTCATATTACAGCATTAGTGTTCTGTCATAATGTTTCCACAACCTTTAAAGACAATAAGGAAGCTTTTTGTTTCAATCACTGTGAATGCATTTGTCAAAATCCCTTCCAAAAAGGAGCATTCCCACCACTTAACTATTATGCTACTGACAATGCCCTGCAGCTATTTGACCATGTGTTTACCTGTAAAATCAGATAGACCATGGGAAGTCAGATAGACCTTGTGAGGGCCAAACAGTTTTGGATCTCTCTTGTGGGGAGTGGATATTGTCAACTATCTCTTGCTTCCATCGCAGTTTCAAACGGCACGCAGTTAAGAGAGTGCATGAATGAGCTCTGCACCCTTACAGTATCTCTGGAATCACATAAAGACAACCTTGTGCTCTGCAATTTAGTGTGCAGCGCTCAGGTGCTTGTGCATGCCTCAACCAGAGGAAAAACAAAAGTATGACTGACATAATCATATGTCAGAAGATTTATGGTCAGAGAGAGCGAAGGGGAGAGAAAAACGGGAGAGCATTTTTTCTTGCTCCTCCTCCTTCAAATTATTGTCTTTAGTGCCGTCCACTTGTTTGAGTGAAATGTTGGAAACGGTTGAAACAGAGTAATTTGCACAAACACACACAGAGCTGTGGGTTAATGAAAGCCTGGTAAGATGAATTATTTAACAGCTCTTTCAGACTGAAACTATGAGTCATTTCCTTATTCATTGTTGGCATTTCCAGTAGAAAGATTTTCTCCTGAGAAGTAAATCCAAGATGTTATCTGGGTTTCATAATGAGCTGCCATGCAAATACAAGGTAGGACAGTAGACTCTGTAAAGGAATCTGATTACTTTGTAGGCAATAATTAAAATAAATCCTAAATCCACTCACTGGTTTCAACAAATGCCTCCATTATAAAATAAATGTGAATGTCAGCTATAAATCTGATCACTTGCACTGTCAGGGCAGATCTAATGATAAAACAGAGGAGCAGGACAGGTCTTGCTTAAATATGTTTTAAAGACTCATTGTCGGTTTTGGAGCTTAATCGCTGGCTGGAGCTCAGTGCTGGGCAGCCTTGATGTGGTAGGTCACATGAGCAGATAGGGAAGCTGTGGCACGCCTCCAGCAATAACAAAAGAAGCGAGTCAGACTACCAACCATAAATCTGCTGCTACCACTGATTTCTAACTACTGCAGGTGATGGGCTGAGCTTGTGTGTTTGTGTCTGTGTGTGTGCACAAGCGTCTTCATAAACAAAACTCCAAAGGGTAGCTCAACCCCACTTCAGAGCAACATGGATATTACACCCCTTAACATCTTGGCATGGGTCTGGTCCTGTTTTTGGAGAAACACAGTTAAGAGTATAATCATCACCTCGGTGATCCTTCAGGCTGTCTGACATAGGCTGAAATATCAAAGAAGGTGGCATTTTGTGGTTGTGACTAAACTGGGATGAAGTGGCTGTGGACTCAATGTGGTAATGCTTTGCACCTGGCTGAGAAACACTGCAGGTGGATTATCAGACACAGTGGAAAAATTGCATTTTGTTTGTTAAAAAAAAAGCATCTATTTAGGAAATATCTGGTTTAATGATATAATCCTTAACTAGTCATAAATATTAACAGAATCTGAGAGCACTGCATTCAAATCATTGGGATTTATCTTCTGTCATGCAATTGTTCGATTGTAACAGGTGAAAGTAAAGGGACGACACATAAAAAGGACCCTAAGATGCAAGGGTGTTGTCAGCGAGACAATGTGATGCCAGTCTTGCACACAAAACCCTAGTTTAGTTTTAACCAGAGCTTTTTCAGCAGCCACCTTTTCTTATACGAATCTTTTGTATCAATATTATGAAAGCTGAAAGCTTTTGTGAGACAGACAAGCCTGTTATTATCCCTTCACGCCCTTTTCCTTCTTTTCTGGGTAGATTATCAGTGACACTGATACACGATATGGCTTATCTACTGTAAGTTAAACCAAAAATTCTCAGCTCGGTTTCTCAGCTTTTTTCACAAAGAAGGCGTGTTTTCACTGGGAAAAGGTTCTAAAACCCATCACAGGTGAAAACTTCCCCACCAGTCCGGGGAGATCATTGAGAGCAGGTTTTCCCATCAGCACCTTCGGACCCGCTCTCCTCACTCTACTTCCAGGCCGATGAGAGTGGAATCTGTAACGACTGTGGGCTTTAGCGTCGTTAACATTTTCCCGACACGTCCACCGGCCTCTCTTGGAGACCGCCCTGCATTTTCTCTGCTGCTCTGGAGTTGTTGTAGCAACTAGTGGCCCAGGAGTGAATGAAGCAGATGTGCGAGTCATCTATCACCTGACAGCTCCCACTCCCCCAACTGAGCAAGTCATCACTGTGACACGTCTGCCCAACCAGCCTCATCAATTACAACGGTACCCTACCATTAGAGCGCAAACACTTTTCTCCTCACACACATTCAACTGCTTCCCAGTCTGCAAGATGGGCCCTCAATTAAGCCTGAATAACTTTCCCCTCTCAAAGAACATCTCTTTCGTCCAAGTATTGCACACATTGTGCTTGTCCTCTGAAAGCTGATTTATCTCCATGGTGACCACACGATATTGAGCAGCATTCATCACTGTCTTATGGTTCCTCAATGTGCCAGACAAAGATGCAAACAGAAATAAGCTGAGTTTAATACTTTGTGTTTGCTTTAAAGTAAATATATTGGTTCTATTAGTTAATTTTTTTTATGAGAAAACTATAATGTTGCTCTTTTATTTATTTAGCTGCATTGTTGCTTTCCAAACCAGTTATGCCATTTGAAATGATTACTTTTTGTTAATTTATTGCGGCAGAGGTGATGTGCGAGGAGGCAGTAACGAAGAAGTCCTGTAGTTATTCTGTTCCTGTATTCCATCAGTAGTAGACATGAAACGCAGTAAACACAGACGTTTGAACACAGACACTTTAACAGTCGCTATCCTTTACAATATACAGCTATGGCAGTGACAGCTTGGGCCAACGTATGAGCTTTTGTCTTTTCCTTATTCTCACCAGGGTTTTAAAAACAGATCTCAGGGTCCGCGCATGACACTGAATATGCAAATAAAAGATATAAATAAAACATTCATATAAAAATAGCCTTTTACAAATATATATTCTCTTTAACCAAATATTTACCAAATGTGGAAAATTTGCCAGTGTTTTTTTTTTATCCCAGTTAAATCAGCTTGAAGTGAGTCTTGTCACTGAAGAGAGTCAGTACAGCATTTATGTACCTTTCTGCCTCTACAGGTGGGATTTCCTAGACTAGCAGCAAACAGAGGGAAGACAATGTCATGTAAATGCAATATGGTCAAATTCAGTAGATAATAGTGGTTCCCTCTGGATAAAGATTCAACAATGTAACATATTTTTCAGACAGATTGTTAAACATGAATATGTTTGATTGCTTTAATAACCTATGACCTCATGACATTTAGTTATTTTGATCCATAATGGACCAAATCAGTAGTTCTTTATAGAATAGAATAAATTAATATTAATAATTCTCTAAAAACAGTATGTTAAATATTCCAAATGGCTGTCTTTTCATCTGTGCACAGGGGGGGTGAGTACTTCAGCAGTGTGTCCTGCCCAGCATCACATCCACCATAATTCAGTTGAATTAGCAAAGTCCCAACAGTCCAAACAGTGAAAAAGTCAGTAGACATCCAAATAGCTTAAAAGTCCTGACACTTTGCTTCAAGTGACTCAAAAATTTGGTCACTCAGTCCCACAGCCAGGCTACAAATCTTCCCGTGACAGTGTTTTATAACGCCGTTTTGAGACTATATCCCAACAGAGCGTCCAAAAATAAAGAGAGCGGCTGAAGAGCTTTGTGTGCAAAAGAACCGTGACGCCCCATCTTCAGCTTCCCGCTTACGCAGCTCAGTAGTTTCTCATTATGTATGAACAGATTCCAAATGCAGCCTTTGTTTGTAAAATGTGTCCATAAAAAAAAACCCCACAAAAACAGCACCACTTACACGTCATCTCTCAAGCACACGGACACGCCATCCAATAAATATTCTCACTTGCATGTGTACACCTCTGTCCTCTCGCTGCAAGTGTTGCATTTAACATAGCAGCACCACAGAAACTTGCAATTGCACTGCCAGACACGGGAGTACTGGTGTGTGTTGTATCCCCGACCGCAGCACATCAGATCACAGCCGCTGATGTGCTGCATCATTGTCTTGTTGCACACCCTACCCTGTGTCCCCAGGCTCCCCGTCAAAGGGTCCGCCTCGCAGTAGTTAGGCGACTTGTCTATGTACACGAGATCTGTATCCAGGGGCTTCCTGTAAGAGTAAGGTTTCTTTATTTTGAGAAATTTAGGGCGTTTGTTGCGGCTAGCTTTGACTGGTTCCACGTGCACCGCATGGGCATATTTCTCCTTGAGAATGTAGCCGAGCTCGCGGAACTTGGGAAGTGTAGTCCAGCAGGTTTTGGTTGTGCAGGAGCCTGAGACGCCGTGACACTTGCATTCCAGTCGCATGTTCTTCTCCAGAACCTAGACACAGACAAACAAGTTTGTTACACGGGAAACACTTGTGATTGCAAAACCGTCCTCCACAGAGTTTATTCCAATGATGACTTCACACAGTCATGTGGGATTTTTTTTTTTTACATGAATATTATTAAGCAATGTGACTTACAAATACATTACAGCAGGAGATTAAATACAACCCCACCACATAGCAGTGCAATACCGTATACACAGAAGCCAAAATAATGTATCAGATTTCAGACTCTGTGTGTAGTTACCACACACAACCCACAAAAGTCAAGAGTGACTGTACAAGGCGCCGAGTGACTAGGATTACTGCTAAACCCTGAGTTGATGACAATGAGAAGTGCCACTGGAGCTTTCCTTAGCAACAAGGTCAATTGCAATTTCCCTTTTTCTTAAATGCTTGGTGTTTGGTATGCGATATGGTCTTCTAAAGCCATTTACAAGAAATTTATGTCTGTGTTCTTGGCAAGAAAAGTAAAACAGTAAAACCCCAAAGCAGACGTGTAAACAAGGACAAAAAAAAGAACTTTTCCCTAAGCAAACCACTTCATAAAAACCTTGGCTTCAACTCCCTAATCCATCAGTTGTCCTGTGACTAACACTTGTGACAGCCATTGTCTGCACATCTTCCACAGAGAAGCTGTGAACGCTGCTCCTGCTCAGTGTCACTGCTTTTGATTAGCATAAATAAAGGAGGGGCAGTTATCAAAACAGAGGGTCTATTTATTAGCAGAAAGAAAGGGAAATAAGTGAGCCCGCTTAAAGTTCGAATTCACAAATACACTCTTTTTTCCTGGGAGGCAATTTAGCTGTCCAGATAAGCCAATTTCAATTCACGGTTCTGAAACGCATGTCGAAAACGATCTGCCCCGTGCAATTGTGGTTGAGGAGGCTTTTCAGAGGCAGTGTCAGACGTGTTGGTTGTGTAAATCAGGCTTTTTTCTTCTTTTTTTTTCCAGAGTCAGACAGAGAGAGGATGTTGGTTAACTTAGGTAATGCTGCCTCTTTATTCTTTACTGCTTGTAACCCTAACTTTGGCACATTTTTCCATTCAGTCTCCAACTTTTAAACCAACTAGACTCTCTTTTTATCATTAGCCATGCATGAAAGAAAACGTATTTGAATAAAAACAAAATTTTCATTTAGGTATTTCATAAAAATTAGTGTGGCCTCATTTGTGTATTCATGTGATGTGATATATAT
>JBAMIG010000014.1:6928052-6940925 GCA_037177335.1 Kiunga ballochi
TTTCTTGTTTTTTCCTGTAAACAAAATTATATTGTTTTTTTATGTCAGCAAGCATGGCTAATTGTATCGTACATAAAGAGGACAAATAAACTCATTTAAAAGTAAATTAGCTCGTGTGAAGGTGGAGTTGATCCAATACATGACAACTGCACTCTATCGAACAATTAGTCAGCGAAGAATCAAAAGGTAAACCTTTGTTTTGCATGTAAAGGAACTAGTTTGCACGACTGAGGAGAGCCAGTGATTGAGGATTGTCATAACAGTAACTGTATACTGTCCCGGTAGTGCAAAACATGGGGGGACTGGGCTAATGCCTTCTTGTACAGTGTCAATCTGTTTTCAGTGCAGGGATCTGGGCTGTAATCAAACCCTGCCACTTAGACAACTCTTCTGTAAAAGCAGGTCTTTATTTCACTTCTCGCTCAAGCTTGGGCCCAGTGGTCAGATCTTTGGCGAGGTTCACCCACGCCGAAGGTTGCCAGAAACCGATTACGATTTTTTCAAACTAAACCAAAAGTCCAAAAGCTTCTTGGAGACATCATTTTTCCCCTAATGAAATCCTCTTCATAAAGTAAGTGGTTGGTTGTTCACTTACCTTGCGTCCAACCTCGTTATTATGGAGGTTCATGAGCGTCCTTGCGTTCTGCTTGACCTCCCGAGCATCAATAAAAACCTTGGAGAAGCCCAGGCCGTATCTGATATCTGCTGAGCAGCCTCCCCATTTCCATCCTTGGTCTTTACTGTAGAAACCCTGCTTTTCCTTGTCACAGCTACAGTCACTCAGGTTACCCTGTGTACAGGCGGCTGTAATGGCATGGGCCACTCCCGCGGCAATGATGGCGTAGGTGAATGCAGCCTCTTTGCTGCCTGGGGGAAGCAGAAAGAAAGATACTCAATAAAAAGTAGCATGCATATATTTAGATTTTGCTAAATAAATCAATGAAAATAGAGTACGGGATTAAATTAAGTTTGTAACAGGGTTGTATATCAGCACGAGAGGTCAATTATTAACAGAAAGGATGCTTACATCACAGCCTTACTAACATAACACTCAAGGGCTGCAGTGTTTTGAAACATGACCTGGAAACTGTCCTGCCCATGAACCAAAATGTCTGCTGGCGGTATAGTCAACAAAGCTGTATGAATAAGAGGGTTGGCGACAAGGAAAGGCTATTGATCCACTTGAAAGCTGTTACATTGTGTGTAAGCTCATAAGGCAGTCAGAATCTTCATCCCGGTGTTATCTATACCTATGTCCAGCAAATCATTTACACAGAGAAATATCGACAAATAAGTAAAGATTAATCTGACAAGACATGTAGGCATAGACAAACCAGAAGTAAAGAACTAAATCCAAATAACGAGCTAAGGAGAAAGTTCCGTAAATGTCTTATCTCAACCCTTGCTTGCAATAAAAGCAAAGCATTTTTCATTTAATACACTTTAAACAGCCTATAATGTGACAAAGAACATATTTCTAGGCACAGTCACGGCGTATTTGCTTTAATTTGTCGATCTATGATACATTATCATGCAAACAGGAAACTGCTGATTACAACATCCATCATATCTATGTGTAAATAAACTCCTCTTGTCACTGTTTGCTCAAAATAAACATAGCACTTTCTTTGTGCTTCCTCCTGCCACCAGGGTTCACTATGTAAAACTGCCATGTTTCTGATAAACATCTTGGATGTGTGCTTTTGCCATTGAAAAAAGACGAAGAAGAAAAAAAACCTCATATTGACGCATCAATTATGTGGACATTTTTATAGACTCGATGGGCTCCAGGCCAAAAATGAAGGTGTGTCTGAGCATTCAGTCAGTCTGTTCTGACTGCATTGGTGTTAAGTTTTTCCCCTTCAGTTCTGAGTGCATGGGTTCACCACAAGAAATGGTATGAAGTCTTCATAACTTCGTAATGGGAGTTGAAAGAGAGTTGATTGAGAAAAAAAAAAAACTCAATCAAAACTCAGTACCGGTTTAGCAGAGAGTTGCAGCGATGAGCTTCTTAATATGCAGCGAAGAGCACCTAAAATTTTCCCATAACTGAGGCCTAAAATGTCTAAAAGGTGCACTCCACATTAGCATCATGTCACCTCCCTGATGGCTTTTCCTTTGCTTTGAGAACAAATGCAAGCGACACAGTTCCCCTCAGTCTACGCATCAACAATGGTTATTCATTTAAAAGCATTAGCCTGCTACGCTAATCTGATCAGTGAAACCAATCTATTTGGTATGGCTGTCCCAGCCACAGACTTAAAGGAAAAGGAAAACTCTTGATTGACTACATCCACTCATTCATAATGGACCAGATTGTCAAACACCACTGTTTTCATTTCAGTACCATAAAGAGATAATCCTTTCTTTCTAACAGCAACAGGCAACAACGCCTCAAACAGCTGGTCCAAACCAATAACCTTTGTATTTGGGATTATTTGCTTGCTTTTAGTTTAATTGTTTATCTAATTACATTTAACAATGGGAAGAATTATATGTATAAAAAAACACCTTTGATGTGATTAAATTGCTTTAATTTTCTAAGCTCATAAGACCTTAATGAGTTATTCTTGACTAAACACTGTTTGGGTATCGGTTGTATCCACAATATTTAACTGTTCTTAATCCATAATTGACATATCATATCATAACAAATAGGCTGTAAGCAAATAAACCACTAAAACTCCAAGTATAATTTCAACATCTTTTGGAATTCACCCAACTTTAGATAAATGTTTTCCCTCTGCAGCAAGAATGAGGATTTGGACTAAAGTTTGTCTTTAATTTTTTTACTTTAAAGTCTTGCTTTCCACCTGGCTATTCCTCCCTGTAACTTATACCCGTGGTAAGATCTACATCCTTACAGTGGGAGCTGCAGCACCCATCACAAGACAGGATAAAGAGCAGTGAAAATGTGCCTCTAGAGACACTGTGTAGCTGAAAGGAAAGGCTGCCAACATTCACCAGAGCTTTGTTACAATGCTGGCTTCAAATGCCTTTTATACATGCTCAGAAAAGCCCCACTCAGAGAAAGCTCTGAAGCTAAACTAGGCCTGTTGTAAATGACACTGATTCCTTAAGGGATGTTTTTTTATTCTGCAGGTGCAGTAAGGCAAGGCGTTTAATGATCTGTGTTATTTATGGACAGTGAGAAGTAGATAACAAACACCAACAAAGATAAAGGAAAGAGGATGCTTGTCGAATAAAAGGAGATCTGATGTTTAACAAGGGAAAGGATCATAAATTCATTTCTAGATTGGCGTAACTATACAATGATATATGGTACTGTGTTTTGGATATACGCATATTTTTTAGGATGAAAAACATAACAGAGCCAAAAGTGAACGTCGTGCGTAATTTATGGAGAAAGAGAGAAAGATTTGGATTTATATTCCAGAGGTTTGATCCACTTATGAGAGACTGCTAATAAACTATTTTTTAACAATTTTCAGATGGGAAACAAATGTTAACAGACAGCAACATACCCACTTTCAACTCTTTTCCGAAGACGGTCCTCTCTCCAAGCGCAGAGCAGTTCCAGCGCCCGTTTTTAAACTGAAACTGGCACTCATTGATGCCCATTTGGGCTCCTTCTCCGATGACAATAATGGCATCGGGGCGACTCTGGCAGATAATCCGTTGTCTGGGGGCCAAACCGGGGATCTTGTTACAGATTATACTCGCACCTAGGGCCACCACAGACGAGAAGCCACTGCGGAAGGAAGATTGGCAGAGTTAAGCATCAGCCCTTTATTTTTTTTTATCGCACTCTAATAATTTTATGACTTTTTTATTATTATATTGTATTTTCAGCTTCATATTTAACTCAAAACAGAAAACATTAAGCAAAAATAATGTACCAAATGTGTATGCCTGAGTTAAGGTGTTCCACTTTGTACTAAATGTAACTAGAATATTGTGGCACATCATTTCTGAAGTCATTTTACCACCATTTAAAAGGTGTGACAAAGAAAACCTCTCATGTTATTAGCACGCAACTGTCACGAGTTAATAATTTTCATAAATGTCCTTTTGGTTATTTCTTAAATAATTCACCTGCTTATGAGGAAACATAAGACAAAGCGGTTGTTATTGAACGACTAACATGAGCTGAAATTCTTCCTTTTGTCGGTGTTTAAAGTATTTTGGGTGTGCAAGTAATTTAGAAAATAAATAATCGGAAATCAAATAAACGCAGCTCACCCAATTTTCAAGTAAACAATCCCCAAACAAAGCAAAACTCTTAAAATCCAGCGGCGTGTTCTTCGACTCATTGCGGCCCAGTTCTCACTTTCATGCACCGATCTGCAGAGTTGATTAATAGACTCGGTTCGCTCGAGTTTTCCGGTCGATCACAGCTCAGATAACTCCAGAGGAAGTCCAAAATGCCGAAAAGCATCAAAACCTGCAGGCGCGTGGGAACTTCTACAAAACGCCGAAAAGGATACCATCCAAACTCCCTTTACGTGGCCCCCTTTGGCTGGGCCCTCTTGTCATTGCGAGGGTGTCACAGGTAACCCTCGAGGGTGAGCAAGTGCGATTACCTCTCACAGTTCCTCTGCTACCCGCAGGTCTTGGCTATATATCTGCCTCATCTATCTGGGGCGTGTTCACAGGAGACATGGGGCCCTGCTGAAGAATCCCGCCAGGGCTGAATCTCAACAGACACACACACACACACACAGGTCTGCACACTCCTCTGCAGAGCATTCACCTTGACTTATAGAGACCGCCATTAATTGGGCTATTAGATGAGTGAATGCGTCATGCGCACAGACCAATATTTGTTTGTTTTGTCATCGGTAAAATAACTGATGTGTCCAAAACTGGAAAAAATATTAGATAGACTTAATAGCCTAATAAGCTGCTTGACTTTCCAGACATTTGTTTGTTATTTATTTAATTATTACTTTATTTATTACAATTATTTTTTGTCTATGCCAAAGTTGATCTATCCCTCATAGTTTCCCAACACTTCTAGAAAATTTTGCTTATAATGCGCCCCACACCTTGACCCTTCTCCTGACCAGATACCTTTTACAATAGGGACATCTAGTGGTCAAAAGTAGACACTGCAGGTTAAAAAAAACAACCTCTTTCCTTGTCCCTGTGCGCTTTCCGTAGCTTCTCAAAACCTGTGTTTTCTGTCTCGGGGGTTGTATGTAGGTAGCACATTTATAACGTCAGAATGGATCCACAATTTCCGTACCTGATCAGGGACTGTCTTATACAAGTGTTTACCTTCCTGGCTGAGGAAGATTTAATGAGCGTTTCCAGCGTGTGTAAGGTGAGGTGTGTCCGTTTGCGGAAGTGAGAGAAATTCTGTTACTAACAGCCAAAAATAGTTGAAAATGTGTTTTTTCAGGACTGGCATGATGCTGCAGAGACTCCCTGGTTGTGGAGGTAAGTTACCGTCATTGCGTCAATAGGCCTACATGTTTTTGTTTTTGTTTGTTTTTTTGTTTTTTGCAATACTTAGCAGGTGTTTGTTTCAGCAATGACACCTCCTATTGCCCTAAATAGTTAAACTGTTGATCTCACTTCCACATTTATTTATACACGTAATCTACCTAGAAAATTAGCAGGGAACATTTAGGTTTTAATTCCTGGAAATTTCAGATCTCTTATTGTTGTTTTAAACTAAAAAAATCTTATGAATCCACTGGTGTTGCATCTGGATGGAGCAGATTCTGCAGTACAGGATACAACCAAGGTAGTCTGTATGAGAAATGTGTTCCTAAAAAGACATGCCAATGGTATAAAAAAAAAGAGGCCAGTTGTGTGTTTCCTTTAGGAGGATTTGTCTGGAGCGCTGGAGTTTTTGCAATCTTGCTGTTTTGGGAAGTGAGCATGAAAATCCCTCGTGGAAGAAGTACTTTCTGCGGCGAAGCCACCTGGAAGCGAAAATGACAAAAGGCAAATCTGGGGGTTACACCTGTAAAAGTCTAAGAGGCCACACAGGTATGTTTCCTCTTCCTTTCTACTCCCAGTCTCCCGTACGTGAATTATTTTTGCCCGTCATTCCATTTGTGTATTGAATATCTTGACCCATCAGGCAGGGTCGTCGGTCTGGTTTATCTGCAGGGGAATTCAAGTTATCTCCCAAACATGTGGAACAACAGAGTCATCGTCTGCAGTGCTTCTACTGATGGAACAGTACGAGCATGGGACATCCAAAACGTCAGTGCAACAGGTTAAGCACCAGTTTGGTTGCTTAGATTAAAAAAATATTCCTTTTCTCTTTTTGAAATGAAACATATGTATGTTGATATACATAGATATATATATATGAAACTATTTATATGAAAAATTACTGCTGTGCAACATATAAAGATATTAGATTTTTTCTTTTTGCATGTTTACTAGTTGTTTATATAGAGAAAATGATCCTCCCTAATGCATTAACATAGTGCAAGGTCTTTCTTCTTCCCAGTGTGAGCTCCTGTGGTGCAGTCCTGTGCAGAGTCCTTTGACAGGGATAATATGTGATGATAAGCATGAAGTTGTGGTTACATCAGACTCTACAGGCCTTATTAAGGTCTGGCAAGGCAAGACTGGTCAGGAGGTGGCTTCCTATTCAACTGCATCACTACACTGTACATTACTACAGTACAACATAAACAATGATTGGTTCTTGACTGTAAGTAACCTCATTTTTACATTTACGGATTGGGAAATTATTAAAAATGTTTTTATCAAAATACCATGTGATATTATGATCTCTCTTCCAGTTTGGAAATGCGCAGGGATCAGTGTGCACCCTAGCAGACATTTCTCTGACTGAAAAGTCCAGTGTAATGGTGTGTGACTCTTTTAAAGTCAACATACTATTAGTTTCACCTGACAAGAAATGGATCACTGCTGGAACCAAGGAGAATGTTGATTTAAGTCCAAAGGTATTTGTGGCTGATAGTATGTGTATGTGTGTGTGTTTCCTGCTCTGGTGTGCCTTCTTTCATTGCTCTGTGCAAATAACACAGTCTGGAAACAGATTTTATGAATACACACGGTGTCAGACTCTGACTTTTGGTTTCTTGGCAGGTGATCTACACTGAGAGTTTGATCTCTCCTTCTGAAGATGAAGATCCTCTGTGTCAGTCTGTGCCAGTCACCGGGTGCCAGGCTGCTGTCTTCATACCCACCCAGCCGGCCAGACTGGCCATCGTCCACAGCTCCCAACCCAGTGAAAACAACACCCTCAGTGTCTTCGATGTCAGCATTAAAAAGATGAAGTTTAAGTCAGAGATCCAAGGTGAGGCTTGCTGTGCATAATGTCATGCAAACAGCCCCAGAATCTGAATCTGGATCATTAGTAAACAATAAAGAGGTGATGGGTCACTTCGGGAGAACGGTTCCGAACACTTCTTGTTAGTAGTAACTTATTCCGCTTATTCTCCTGGCATGCATTCACTGCGGATTATAAAGTCAGAGATATGTAGGAGGCATTCAAGGAAAAAATGGAAAGCTAAATATACCAGTTACCTCAATCAGTGTGGTTATTATGCCTTCATGTGAGCTTTTCTTGTGGGATCCTTGAGTTGGTCAAAAAGCACTGTAATAATTTATTCCTATCCACACATCAAGACAAAGACTTGGATTCACAAAGACTCATTTGAGCTTCTTCTCTACTGTAGTCCAGCAGGTGGAGTCATTCCCTCTGATGCTAAACAAGTGGTCCTCAGAAATCCTTCTAGAGGCCAAGAGCAGCAACTGCATCGTGCTGGCAGCTGGGGAGAAGCTGTGGGTTTACTCCCTGAAAGGGGCTCTGCTTGCTAGCTTTAAAGATCACATTATGCCCATCTCCTCCATATGCCTGGTAGGTTGTTTTTCTCATCTGAAACTCAGAGTAAAATTGTCTTCAGCTGGACATCTCTAAGCAGTTCAGCACACGGTCTTTAGGATTCTTGCTGTAAGGATGCACCCACTGATTGGCCAGTTACAGGAATGACTTTTAGCTTGATATCCTCAGACCAGGGGTTGTACTTTTTTTTTTTTTCCTCACCATATTTGATTCATTTTTCCCCCAGTCAGCGAATGCATCCCTAATGTAACTAGTGTTTTTTTTTATATATTTTTTTTAGATTTTAAACACTTATATTACTTCATGAAATTGGTACTGTAGTAGAAAATGTACGTTTTTTAAAATCTATTTGAAATGACAAAATGTTCTTGTTTGCAGGACAATTTTCGTGTAGTAACAGCATCTCAGGACCTCTCTTTGCGAGTGTTGACCTGGAGGAACGACAGAGACCATGGCCTGACCTTAGATAGTCAGTACCATTTACTTGGAGGCTCCCACACAATGTCCAGGTACTTAATGTTGTTTTTGTGTCGGTATATATGATGCAAAAACAGCAGCCATTTTTGTTTTAGGAGAATACAAATAATTTCAGCTATCTGAATAAGAGTATTTTCTCTGTATTTGATTCTATCAAAAGTTTAATTTGACATTTTCTCCTTATTCTTGCTACTCTCTTGCAGAGGGTTCACTCATGTTGCTTGTGACTACTCCAGTATTGTGGCCTCAGTAGAGGGAAAAGATGGGAAAGATGTTCTCAAAGCCTACTCCTTTACATCCTGAGCATCCCAACCCCACAAAAAAATCCTGTATACAACGTACCCAACACTTTGTAGGATAAATATTTAATTTAATTTTGAAATGTTTACCATACACTTCAAATATGATGTCCTTTGCAAAAACATACATGAATGTAACCATTAATACAAATAATAAATACTATATTACGTGGAAGGCATTACCCAACTGTATGAGCGTCCATGTTAAGAAACTATCCTTTAGAAATATATGTAAATAGGTATTATTCATTTGCGCTTTTAGCGCTGAGTTATGTAAGCACTAAATGTGACCAAGATTAAGGCGTTATGTGTCCCAAAACATAATCTGATCATTTATTCTTTTATATGTTTATGCAGAGGCAAGTTACTTATTCATTTATTACAGTCAGTGCAATTTCTATTAAACTTGTGCTAATAAAGGTTTTTCTTTTTTTACAAATGACAATTTTGACACAAGGCACAGACGCTTTGTTTTCTTGTTTGGCCTCCTTGCAGGGAAACTCGTATACAAGACAGGTTGTACTCATGTTTAAGACATTGGTTCTTCACCTGTGATGACTGTCAATCTTGTGTCTTCAAGCACACACTTTAAGATTGTGGTCATAGACCCGTACACTTTGCTCCCATCCTCTGAATTAATATCCAACTGTAAAAGTGCAAAGAAGATTCACAAGTTTCATAAACAGCAATGAGGAAATATGTTTACTGATAAATGAAAATCCTTACCCAGGTGAAGGCTTTGATAGTCCGACACAGAAATGCATCTTCAACTTCCTCTGATATTGTCAGCATATGAGCCATGCAATCCAGTATGCAGGTTAATGTTTCTTTACAGGCCTGACAGGAAGTCGCAATGCGAGTTAGTCAACATTTCAACACATATTTTTGTTGTTTGAAACGAGTCAGGACAGAGTTTACGCCTAACCTGGTCGAGTGTGTCCAGAACAGTTTGAGGATCAATACTGTGAGGGTTTAGGGCTTTGGCATCCTGGATGGAGATGATGGGCTGCTTGAGCTGCTCCAGCCATGACCACATGAGTCCAGCCAGGATGAAGGGATCTCGCTCCATGCACAGCCTCTCCCATGCACCACCTTGATTCAGCTCTCCCTGCATATATTTGACATCTGATTTAGCCACAGCCTTTAGAACCTGGCAGCTATTTCACTGTGAAAAATAAAAACCCTTTGTAAATCTTTAATTATTTTCCGTACATACCATACGGTACTAGTGTGGGTTACCTGCCAGGTCAGCATTTTGCTCTTATGTTCTTCTTGCCCATCAAGTAAAAGGTCCACCGCCAGCGCCTGCGCCACTAACAAGCGTCTGGCTTCCAGAGAGAGCTCTGACTGCAGAGTGATAAAGGGAACTTCTGACTGTTCTTCCTTATAACCTTTTGACCTCGTCCCATTCATTGCTAGTTCCTCCCTCTTCTCAGACTTCCACCTGGACAACATGCTTCCCTTTTTGATGGGCTGAGTGTTTCCTACTGACTCACTACGTTGCACTTTTTTTCTCTTCAGTTTCTTCAACACAATGGTTCCATCTTTTTGCCCTTCCTCGTTCTTCACTTGCCAGAGTGAACCGGTTGAGCTGCGGGACACATCAGACGTGTTGCTGTTCTGGCCTTGGCTCGACAATGCAGGGAGAGCAGTCTCCGATTTGGAAATGGAGGTCAGAGGTTGTGTGAGGAGATTTAGCTGTGACCCCAGGCGCCTCAAGTCAGACTCACTGTAGCTCAGACTTTTGCGATGGTAGAAGATGGCTGGCTCATTGAAATGTCTGGGTAAGGTGGGCGAGCCGGGTAAGCGAGGCGTTTTTGCAAATAGGTCAGGGCCCATCTGCTCAATGATACTGAGGGTCATTTCAATGTCATGAATATCTGGGGCCTCCAGAATATCTTCCTCAATCACCTGCCGATTCTCTGCAACGTCCAGCAGCAACCTGCACACGAGCTGAACAATCTTTGGTAGATGTCTCAGCTCTTTCCTCTCAGTGCCGTGCAGCATGTGTCTCTGACGGTTCAGGTACTGAGACAGGGTGACTGGGTTGGATTGAGGCTCGGCGCAGGAAAACACACTCCTTAAAGGGGTGAGGAACTGAACAAATTCTCTGACACAACGCAGCTGAGATCGGGTCTGGATAGAATTGGGCCGTTTGGCACGTACATATAAAATAGCCTGGTTAGCAGTCATTCTGGTAGCATAGGCCAAGAAAGTTGCTAACAGCACACCTGGAGGGTTACCAAGAGGAAGCATAATTAAATCTCAGATATGTGCATATGTTGGATCTGATATTCCAGGGTAATTTTGCAGATCTACCTGTTCTGCCAAGACCCGCATGGCAATGGACGGCTATCTTTCCCTCTTGCAGTGCAAAAGCCATCACTTTCACCATGTCCAGCATGATGGCGAGGCTGGCCACCCCATAGTCACTCCAGCCAAAGTTGTAGAAATAAACTGAAATCATAAGGTTTTTTTGGTTAACCTTACAAAGCAGATACAGATTTTTATCAACATTTTATCAATAAATGCATACTGTTGTTTTCCATGAAGACCTCTGGGCGATATGAAAATCCGCTCTCTGGCTCCAGAGGTTTTCCACAGCTTGCATGCTCTCCAGGTATCTGTAGGTTGATCACTGTCTTAATGCCACTCCTTCATGCAAACACAATAGAGCACAAAAATAAGTTCATTTTCATTTTCTTTGTGCTCTCTTACAAAACATCTGACAACTACTGACATTAAAACAAGGATATGAATACCTTTTGAACTGATCAATAATGTTATACTTTTCAATCAGTTCTGTTGAAGGCCTGGACATGGCCAGAAGATGGTCAGTAATCCTAAAATAACAGAAAAATAGCATTTAAAAATTCACACAGTTTTCTATCCAAGCTGTGCTCATCATTCAGAAATGTGACAATGACCAGTACCATGATGAGTAAAGGCCTTTTATAGCCTGTTGGTCTTCCCTCCAGTAACTCGGGTTGTCATACTTGCAGGTTTCCCCTCCACAGCCAATTGAGCATTGCATATGTCCTGGGATGACATATCTTATAGCTTCTCCAACAATTGTGTATTTCGCTCTGGGGGCTTTTACTGTAATTAATGCAGAAGGATAATAACAATGAAAGAGTATAGTATTACTAATTACAATACCTTACATTTATAACTCTACTGACATTTTAATGCAATCCTTTTAATCTAATGCAGATTAAGGCTTTCAGGTCAGCTAGTTCACAGTAAACATTTAAAAGCTGTCCAAATTTTTGGACACACAACTGCTGTCTGTATCTGCAGAGTCTCAGTCATATCTAGGTTTTACTGTAACACCTAAATACTTAAGGAATGTCTAATCCTTGTTTGACGTTTCAGGTCTTTCATCAGGGCATTACAGTAAAAATAGCTGCTCCTCTGGGATACTAGAAATGCAACTTAGCTATTCGGTACAGCTAAAACCCAGCTGACACAAGCAACAAGTCACACGAAAGTAATTAGGAGAGACATTTTATTAAAGAGTGATCATCCTCCTTACTTACTGAATTCCATCAGCGATCCACCTCCTGTTTTCACATTTAATGCCATATGGAGATTCACTCAGGCTGACAGTCATAGTAAAGTCTGATCACACACAAAAAACAAAACACTAGTTTTATTTTTAACTCCTTTTATCATATTGGTTAATAATTTGATTTAACTTAACCTTAATCTTGAAAAGAGTACTAGATTGTGTGTGCAGTGCCTCATTAAAATCAAGGTCTCATACATAAACATGTTATCACTTTTCCATTAGCATTATGGCTGGGTAAACACATTTTTTTATTCATGACAAGACATGCTGATGCCAAACATTTAAGAATCACAGCCAAAGATTACCATCATAAATCACACTGGGTCAAACATAAAGCAAACATCATGCCTTTAAAAGGATTTGCAAGCTGTTATTCTTGATAGTTTTACTTCAGTGTCTCATCAAGGTACACATTAAATCATCACCATTTAAAGTGGTTGCATGCCAAACAAGAACGCTTGACTTAGCTACAGGGAGAGAAACACACTTTGTCTAACAATAACTGCAACTAAATAAAATGAGTTAAAGCAAAGTAGGAAGTTTACCTTTGGTGATTGAGATGAGATGCTTGTGGTCACTTTCTCAAAATATAAAAAGATGTAGTTTTAGTTGACAGCATTTCTGACACAAGGCTCCAGAGCTCTGATGTCTCTCTCTCTCTCTCTCTCTCTCTCGCTTTAGCTCTGTGAGAAGTCAATCCTGTAACCTTACTGGTTCTGACCATG
>JBAMIG010000014.1:6941025-6962977 GCA_037177335.1 Kiunga ballochi
TCTCTCTCTCTCTCTCTCTCTCTCTCGCTTTAGCTCTGTGAGAAGTCAATCCTGTAACCTTACTGGTTCTGACCATGTCACATAATCTGTGTAAATTAGGGTTAGGCAACTCAAGATCCTATAAACTCCTTCCTGAGAGCTCATGTCAAAAACCAGGGTACAAGATCAGATAAACAGTAATATATTAAAAGGTAAAGATTGAATACTTTATAACAAGCTCCATACATGGGGTGTCTTTTCCTCTTCAGCGATGAGGTGGGGGGTGGGGTAGGGGACTAAAAAGCTATTTTTAACTCCAGATTAGATGGCTAATCTTATTACACACAGGTAAAAAAAATAGCTTAACCAGTCCACAAGAAAACCTCATAATGAAACCACATTAAAACAACTTTATGGTCTTCTAATAAATATGCTTATTAACATTTATTATCATCATTTATTACCTGATCTGGCCCACAGATGGGATACAGTGCGGAAACAGATTAATTGAAGCATTTTTTAAAATACATTATAGGACTTCTTTCCATATGGAGGATTTTTCATATCAGAAAACTCTAAGCAGCCTTAATATGCTTCTACAAATTGCACAGGTTTAGCGACATAGGAACTAGAGGGTATATTATTAGCTTACCTGAAAACTTAGCCTCAGGTAAACTTAAAAGAGATAAAGTTTACCTTGTGATGTACTGGAAAAGATCTAAGAGTCAGTAATCTGGATGCAAAGCTAAGAAGCTGCAGTAAAATGTGACAGAATAACAGATTGATTCGTACCTGCACTCATGGAGATATACACAAAATTAGCAGTGCATATATTCTTTATACAGTTGTTGGAAGGAAATTAATTGTGGAATTTTATAATGTAAAACTGTTAATTTTGTTAATATTAAAGACCATACAGCATATTGCTCAAAAATTGCTGTTGACTTGAATACCTTTTGTTTCATCTTTCTTGAACCATGTAGTATCACTGAGCAAAAAAACTGATATTCCAGTGTTAATGGTCTGCCACAAGCATTACAGGTCTGAAGCAGAGCATCAACAAAACTAAATCCCAGCTACAGACCTCAATAGTGGGGTTGACCTCAGAGGTCGCCCTTGTAATGGATACAATCACTCATCCAGCTAGAGCATTATACTGTATATATAATCTAAAGCAGGGGTCTCCAACTCCGGTCCTCAAAAGCATTCATCCTGCGGATTTAAGTGTATCCCTGTTATGAAACACACCCATTTCAAATGAAAAAGTTTCTTCCTTCTACAAGTGTACACATGGTAGAAGCATACATAAGTGTGAATGTGTGCGTTACAAGTGTGGAAAAACAGGGGAATTAGGACACATATTCCCTGTGAGGAGACGGTCATTATCAGAATGTCATGTCACCAATCCTGATATTTAATTTAATTAAACTTTATTTGTATATTTATAAGTTGAAGTAGAAAATTATAAGTTGCTATATAATCAACACACATTTTTAATGAATGAATGACTTACTGAACAGACTCCTGTAAAGTTATTGTATTATTCTAGATGAAGAGGGAAGAATAAACGTATGTTATGAATAATTTTCAGGCATTTAAAGCATATTTGCAAGTAACAGCAAGTTAAAAAAAATCGCCATTGGACCTGGATAAAAAAAAAAACTTTTTTTTTTACATTGTCCAGTTCAAAACATAGCATGCAGCAATGAATTGTGGGTAATATACTTTGAAGTCTGCATGGATGTGTACTTCGCCAAAGTGTGGACTGAGTGTGCAAAGGGAGTGGGGCAAACATCCCCTCTGGAGAATGGGGTCCGGGACACACTGCACACTCGCACCCTTTATCATGAACCCACAATCCAGGGGTTCAAGGGTGGATGTGTGGGTATTAAGACAGGGTCCAATCTTCTGCACCTGCTTGTTAATGAGCCATAGTGGGGCAACAATAAAACCTGCAGAAGGGCTGGAGTTGAAGACCCCTGAACTAAAGGTCCAAAAGCAAAAGAGTGTAGCACACATTTATGGCCATGGTGCAAATCTTCCTGCCCATGTTTTGATTTCTGTGCAATTATTTGACACTTATTGGAGCAAATGTTTTTGCAGTTGCTCATTTTGTGTGAGATTCTTCTTGTGCTAGATGTATATATGGTATCTTGCTGAAATGATCAATTCTGGGAATCAAATTAGCCTATTTAAAATTATTCTAATCTTTGAAATTGTTTACAAAACAAACATTTAAGAATGCTGTGATTGTATTTTGAATTATATTCTTAATAGTTTGATGCATGTTCATCATAGAACAATACTGCTGTAAGAAATAGCAAAGTAATATAAATATGTTGCTGCAAATAAAAAAACTATTTAGGTCATTTTATTAAACAAGGCCTTATCTAATTTTATTTCCACAAAGAAATTGTTTGAAGACATTAATTGCTTTGTGTTTCAGAAGAATACATCATATGAAGCCAAAATTGTGTGGTCATTGACAAAATAATTTAAATGAAACAAATAAAACAAATAAAGCATGAAATCAAACTGCATAGATAAGTGACAGACTAAAGTCCTGACTATTGTATTTTTCAGTAAACTCTGCAAATCATTTATTTTGTTAAATAAATTTTAAATGACTATACCTTAAGTTGTCCAATTTGGACTACCATTGAATTAAGTTGACTAGACGTAAATAAATTATTTTCTCTACTCTCAATTACTTAAACCATTTTAGTTAATCGCTTGATGCAAATGGTTTAAATAGAAACTGCAAACCTATCAGGATTTACAGAGTAGTAAATAAACAAATAAAAGAAACTATAAATATTACTTGGGAATCAAGCCAAAATGTAAAGTATAAAAAGAAAGTGAAAAAATACTTTGGTAACTTGTCCCTATTTTTGTTATATTACATAGTAGCTGATTGTTATATCCATGGTAAAGGTCACCAGGCTGATCGTGTGATCGGCTGCAACCCCAAACATTAAGGAGAAATTAATGACAGAACTAATGGTCATAGGCAAACTTGATAAGTATGTAAAAGAGGAAAATAGACTGACAGAGCCAGGTTTTTGATTTTGTTTTAACCTACATGGTTTGTCAATGGAAGCTGCAATTTGGCCCTGCAAGCTTTTGGGATAAGTTAGTTCACGTTAGTGGAGTCACTTAAGATGTTACAGTGAGTAAAGAGCAGAAAGATCCGGAAGAGATAATCAGGGGTAAGGCTTTATAAATAAACGGATCCTAAGAGAACAGCCTGCAGGAGTGAAGTAGTTATAAACCCAACATGAATGCAAAATTATCATGAAGCAAAATGTATTTCAATGATGACTGAATATTATTTTTTAACCCTTTCAGGGAAATTGTTGGCCCCACATGGGCCTAAATTTAAATATATGACAAATTATTGTATTTGTAATTGTAATTGTATGATATGACAATTGATTTACAATCATTCTAATAGTTGTCAAAATATGTGTCAAGATGTCAAGAGTGGCTGCCACATTAACGTTGTGAGGGTACGGAAAATACAAAGATTACATGTTAGACTTTGCCGACAGATGGCGGCAGTTATACATGTAAAAGAGTCTGACTGGCTCTACTAAGAGCGTTTGGTGGAAAAGTTTCCGGGCTCCACATAAGCAAAGTCCCAAAGATTTATGGGAAATGAGTTCACTTACTAACACCGGTTAGCTGCAATTCCTGACTTGAGTCGTTATTAGGACTATATTTCCCTGCATGCCTTGCGAACAGGCAGCCGCTTTCCCAGCTGACTGCGTGGGCGTATCATTTTGACTGAGTATTTTGCGACAGGCCAGTTGTACTACCGGTAAGGAAGCTCTTTTGCCTCGAAAATAAAGCGAACAGTTTTACTATATTTTGGATAAATTATCTGCAATTTTTAGCTTGTAAAACATCTCTAAATACTATAGATTATTTCAATTTCAACAACTGAATAGCTTAAATATAATTAACCCGAGGGTTAATTATATTTAAGGGTATTTTAGTAAACTAGACATTTATTTTGAAGGTACTAACCGGAAATAGCGTATCCCTTTTCTTGTATTTGCAGATGGTGCTCTGCCTCCGGCTCAACAGTTCCAACAAGCCGGGGAGAGAGGGGAACGGAGGAGCACAACGATGGAGCTTTTTTAAGAGATAACAGCGAACTCCGCTGAAGAAAACAATTAAAGTCATCTACATGACCAAAGAAACAAGAAGGACCAAGAGAAACGCAGATGTAATAATCATGCAATTTAAATACAGACGAATTTGAGCAACCGCTTCTTCTTCAAGGTTACCCCGCTTGAAGACTCCGCAACATCTTCGCGTCGCTGATCAACTAGTTGGTTGATCTTCATCCATACCGATCATGTCCGTGGACGAGCAGGCTTTTCCCGACACGACGCTGCTGCTGCAGGCCGCACCGGAGTGGCTGCGGGCAGAGATCGAGCGTCTCTCCCGGGAGCTGAGCGAGACAACCAACGAGAAGATCCAGGCGGCGGAGTACGGGCTGGCGGTGCTGGAGGAGAAGCAGCAGCTCAAACAGCAGTACGATGACCTGGAGGTCGACTACGAAGCCGTCAGACAGGAACTGGATCAACTAAAAGAGGTGGGTTGTTTAAGAATCACACATTTTTTACTACCAAATTACACCATATCTAAGCATTTATTAGCTTGAGAACCATTGGTTGTTACTGGTTATTACACATAACTATTATTTTCATTGGATGGTTTAATTGTTTGTAGAATATAAGCAACCATCTCCATCCTATGCTACAAGGTCAAAACTGTAAGCTGAGGAGGGGATACTTCCTCTGTGAGCTGCTCCTCATCCCCACCCCCTCTGTAGCCTGCTCAGGTTGTCCCCACTGCACTGCCACCTGATTTATTTATGCACCTCTTCTTGAAGATCATTGTCTGTCTGACAGCTAATCTTAGTCTGAACTCATGGCTTTCTTTAGGGTTCAAAGTATTTTGTCTATTTCTGCTCACATGGTCATTGCTACAGGTCCTAATCTGTACTGGTTTTATTTGTTTGATAGTAATAATTAAATCAATGTGTTGAGGTCCTATTCTGTGTGGATGTTTGTTTAAAGTTTTAGATGTCAGTTTCAGACCCTGTCAAAGGCTTTCTGTGCTGAAAGAGAGCATCAAAGCGAGAATTTCTCCTACAGTTGGGAAGGGCGGGACTCTGTTTGAATTTTGAACCTTCCCGCTCTGATTAAACAAGTTTCAGAAGAGGCCAGATGAGTTACAAGCCTTTGGGAATGGAAGGAATGTGGAGCACGATGGCTGAAGCGGACTTCCAGAGTGAGATAATGGATGTGGCTGTGTTTTCCGTACAATGGTCCAACTTATTTCCCACTTCTGTTCCTCACTATTTCTAATTTTCTTCTGGAGAGAAGCTGCTTTACACTCTACTGGAATTTTAGATGGGAGTTGGAAAGAGAGCCCAATCAGCTGCTGTTGTCCTCCTCATTCTTTCAAAGCCCACATTAAGTCATGAGGGACATTAAAAAAACAGATTCCAGCTTGGTTATAGTTGCTCACATCCTCCTTTGATATACAGCTTCCTCCTGTGGCCTCTCACAAGGCAAAGCAGCCAATAGCCGGTGAGAACGCTTACTTCATCATATCCCCTTCTTTGTTCCTTGCCAGAAACTCTCATCGCCTCTTTGGGTTTTTGAGAGACACAGAAATGTTTTCCAGCCCCCTGGTTCTCCCTCTTGTGTCTATCTTCCTGTGGCCCTCTCCTTGGAGGTTGTTAAAATGAGAGGAGGAAGTCTTTGGGCTGTCTCATCGACTGCGGCTTGATTTTTTTCTTTTTTTTCCCATGCATATTCTTGGCACGGGGATCCACCTCTGTCACAGAGGAACGGCAGCAAAAAGCCCCGAAAAGGGACCGAAAACAGTCAAAAGTAACCATGGCAGCAAATGAGATACTAATTAAAAGAAGTAGGAGGATTGTTGGACATTTGCCAGTTAAAGTCTTGTTAATAGAAAATAAACTGAAATGTTTACTGAGCGCTACTGCAGAGGTTTTTCCTTTGCTTTCACAATGTTGGTTGCAGTTTAGATACTCAGGAGACCGTGCTCCCTCATCCCATTACCCAACCCCCAAGCCAGTATCCCCATAAAGGGCAGAAGAGATGCTATTACAAGATAAATACAAACACATTGCAGCATCTCTCCTCATGTCTTCTCAATTGTCAGACTAGCAATGCCACAATGACGAGCTGGGCTGGGAGGAAAAGCTGCTCTTCACTTCTCACAAACAAGATGTTATAAACTTTGAAGACCAGATGCCAATGAAATCAATCAACTTTATAGACTTATTTCTTCATATCATGTCAGCTGGTTCATCAGGAGCTGTGACGAAAGCTCATAAGATGGTTAAATCTGCACTTAGGTGTAAATGTCACATTGTCATGGCTGCACAGACACTGTTTACAACAATGGCAGTTCTGTTTGGATATCCTGCCCCTTTTAAAGGACTCAGAAAGATGTGAATAGATTGTATGGGAGATTTACAGAGTGGTTAAACAGAGAATCCCATCCAGTGACCCTAAACAACTTGCTGGTATGCACAAACACATTGCTTAAGCACACTTATGTGCTCCTGCACTGAATGTAAACACTCAGACATCTTCATGATGATGGCAAGCAAATTGTTGCCATATAACCAGTTCTCACTTCTGTGGCCATACTGGGAGAGGCCGCTTGTACTCACACACTTCCAACACCCCCTACGCTGCACATGAAGCAGGAAGATGGAGGAATCCTGTCCATTGCTGTTGCTTAGTAACAGTGTCTTTATTTGAACCGCCGTTCTGCTTCCTCAGCAGGTGCTGCTCTCAGACTATGTTTGTGGTTGGCTTCTGTGGGATGGGTAGAGATGTTTTACTGGTACACACAAGGCAATTACCTGGAAGGAGCAATTCATAGCCAAACTGAATAATCTTGGTGTCGGAGTAATTTAGGATTTTGTTTTTTAAATACACTTTAAAGCCCTCCAGTTATTTTAAACAACGCATGAACTATATAGATCAAAACTCTTTACTTAAACCTACCAATTTCTTGCAGTACTCATAGTGATTTGACTGCTGCATTATACTGAATGAGTCACTTGGTCTTCTAGCCACGGGTTACCTAGAGCTGAAACATGAAAAAGATTAGACGTCATGTAACCATTTTTCTAAGTGGACAATTTTACTTTTCCTCGTGGAAATTTTAGACCCATTATAATAAACTAACACACACACACATATATATATATATATATATATATATATATAAACAAACTAAGTTTCTAAGATGTGTCGAGAGTACATAGAAGCTGCCATCATAGTACATAGTGATGTTCCTGGTATTCACAAATGACATCATGTGCCACACTCCCAGTCCACAGCTGTCCATGTCTGCATGGTATAGAAAGGTTTTGCTACAGTAGCTGTGCTGGGCTAGGCATGTGGTTCTCCTGCCATTCCTTGTTCTGTATGAATGTCATGAGATTGGCTTTGTGGCCACAAATGCATAAGTCTTTCTCTAAGGACTGACTTATTATTATCTTCTATTTTCTACTTAGTTTGTTTTCTTGGCTGTATCAATCCAGTGTTCAGTGTTCTGGTCCTTTGTAAGTAATAACCCACTGTGGTGAACTGGTCTTGCAGATGTAGAGAAGGATAAGTGGCAGCACAACACAGCACATGACAAAGGAAGGTTTGAAAGAGGCGCTCCATTGTGGTTACTTTTGCAATGATTTGCCTTTTGTCCCTTTTAAAATGGCAAACCAATAAAGCTTTTTAAAATAAAGCTATCCGGTTGGACACATAACCCTCCTCATTTATATAAGGACACAGACATTTATCCTCACTTTCAGAATATATATTTATTAATTTATTCAGCTTTTCTTGAATTACAACCAGAGCTACTGTAACTTTCAGCCTTTTTAAAAGTTTATCTTGTCAGACTTTTAAACTGTGTCTAGTTAGGTGATCTGCAACATTAGCATATGCTAAACCATTCATTCTTATTTGGGGTATCCTGGTCCACCCTTTTTACTCATGATTTTGCCGATTGGTGAGGCTGCATTTAAGGGGTAATCTTTTCTAAATGGCACTAAATAAAGTCCCAAATCCCTTACCCTGTGGCCATAAGAGGATGAATCCCAACCTGTGTGTGCTGGGCTTACAGCAGTCTGGAAGTCTGCCAGGTCCTGCCACACTTATTAGCGGCTCCATAGAGTTTAACAGGTATGTGCTTTTTTGGGGTAATGCTGTACAGAGGCTTTCAGGTGCTCTGCTTTCCTGCATCTGGTCCATTAGCCTACTGCCATGACTGCCAACCCTCGCAGTGTATTCTTGGTACCGAGAGGTCTGGAAGACGTCTTAAGAAATTTCAACCTAAATAACATTATTGCAAAGACAACAAACCTTTTTTTTAGAATATCTTTTGTGATTCCTGATGGACGGGACTCTGGTTTATCCACAAGATCCAACCTTAAAAAGGGCCTATGTTATTATAATTTAATAAAACAATCCTTGTATCTAGTTTGGGGAAATTGACTCACTGCTAAAGAGAAAGCTTTTGTTTTTGACTAAAAAAACTTTTATACAGTTGGAAAGGGAGATTGTATTAACAATTAAAGCATTAGTTAGAATTTTTCTAGACCTTAAACATATTGTTTTGTCAGAGATGTTAATGGATTCCTATTTCAAGAAATTAAATGAGAATTTAAAAAATGCAATGTTATATAAGTGTTACATATTGTCACTGTGTACAGTTAAGTAAAGCTTATAGCTTTGGTAAAACCAACTTTATACAATGAAATGGAGGTATTTGGTCATTCACACAAGTCAAACATGTGTGTAAAGAAGCAGTATGGCAAACCAGCAGGGTCATGATTCTGCAACTCCAATCCAATTACCGAAGACTTGGACCAGATCAGGCAGGAGTCCAGGCTAAAAGCAGAGGAAGAGGTCTTATTCATGTCTGTGTGCCTCAGTCAAAACAGCATGCTTCATTCAGGCAAAGGTTAGTCTCCAGCTTTTCTTCTGAATTCCCCATAAATGGTTCAGATCTGTAAACAAAGAGCGCAGTGTGAATGAAGGGACGCTGCTCTCTGCGTGAGAGAAACACATATACATATTCCTGCTCTCCCACATGCTCAGTTAACTTTGTTTACTTTCATTGTGTCCCTTGGATCATATTTCATACTTTCAAGAACTGATAAAATGGAGATCCATTCGTTGTTTAATTGCCACACAGTTATCATTTTGTACTTTTTTGTGTTACCATAATAAGCATGCTTTGAATGTGTTGGTACTAAGTGATGTAATCTCTGTCCTTTGGGAGTTTGCTGCACATGATAGCACCTTACTTTTTTAAGCTGCTGGTAACTCAAGATGTCATGTTGCATAATGTGTTGTAAATACTCTATTCTACTGCTTAAACACGTGGTGTGGTTTGCTTGAGGCCTAGGGAGTGCTGCTCATGTAATTTCTGTACGGTTTTATGTAAAAAGATGTGAGCATGTGAGTGACACACAATGAAACCCTCATAAAACATGCAGAAAGTGTCTCTTGTCTGTCTTGTCAGATGTCTGAACTGTGCCCGAGTCTCCATCTAATCTTTCTTCTTCCTTCTATTGTAATGAAGGGAGATCCCACCTCCCTTGACCGCAGCTCTGCTTCCTGTTTACTTGTGAGAAGTCTTTTTATAGCATCTTAGAGACGTATTAAATAATGTGAGATATCTTTTAAACAGATCAGAGGAAGTGACCACATGTGATTCCTCAGTAAACACTACCCAGAGTGTTTTTTAGGAGAGGTATATGTGTGGCCTGAACATCCATTTTCTGCACTTGAACAGTTTAAGCTTGATGTAATCAGAAGCGAATAAGCTAATCCCAGAAAGAGGACTGACTTGGGTTATTGTTAGTGTAGGAGGAAAGATTTCTTGAAAGAGGAGAGGTGGAGCACCTGTTTGGGTGTACTGATTAAAGGATTTTTAAATGCATTAAACAGTAAAGAAGAAGAAACGAGATGGTGGTGGATACTATCCGTAGATCCAGAAGCAGTAACGTAGGGGTAGCTGTAAGCAGACAGATGGTGTGGCCTCATCCCCTCCCCTTCTTATAAACAGACATCTAAGGGGTGTAATGTTCTCCACCCATCTCCTCTGAAGAGGATTTTTGTATGCATTTAAATTCTCTGGAGCTTGGCTTTTGGAAGCAGATCTCTATAATAAACCAGCAGGTGGAGAGGACAAGATGTAAACAGATAGTTCTGTCTGAAGACATAATGACTTTCTGACACACCCTTCTCTGAAATGTCTCAGTCATCACGCTCTTATCATTTGCTGACTTGAATTAATTAAACCAGAGGGTAGATTAAAAAAGCATCTTTCTTTTTTTTATTAGCCTATCAATTCATACATTAGCAAACCCAATTTCAAAGGTTTCCCTCCTTTCACCATAAGGGATCCTTTTGCTTCAACACTACTGTGCAGTTGTACACCAGCAGTGTGTCAACAGTTAGCAGTACATCATACTCACTAGCTGCCACCTTTCTCCCATCTCCCAAATCTTTTCTCCTCTAACCATGCTCCTATTGTAAATAGGCTTGTGGGTCTGGATCCCCCATGTCGCACTTTGCCATACCCACACTTTGAACACCTCAGGCACGACTGATCAGAAGAGAGATGAGTAGGAATGGTGTTAATGGAGGGGAAGAAGTTGGGAAGGGGGCTAGCCATACAGCAATAATGACATTAAAGTTCAGGGTTGGAGACATAAAAGGGAGGTGGGTTTATGATTGGATGTTTGAGGGACTCTCAGGAGTCCTTATGAAATGTGGATTTCAGACACAGACAGGGAAATGGGTTTGAGGGTGGGGGTTACTGGCTAGTGCATGGATTTTCTGTGGGAACCAGTTTGTTTTATTTTTAGGAGGAACAAAAATGCACATTTCTCTTATCAGCTGCTTTAAAAGGCTCCCTAGCAATTATGTTCCTTGGTCTTTACTACACAAATGCTACACATTAATCTAAAAACAATATAGTTAGAGTTTTTGTTAGTTTTTTCTGTTAATTAAATGCAATGTTTTATTAAAAAAATGTATAATTCATTATCTCTTGAGTAGTATTGAGTTCACTGAGTCCCCCCTACCTTATTATTAACTCACTGACCCGGTCCCATATGGAAGATTTACCCCCATGACCTGAGACTTTGCCTCACTGATACTGGAAATGTGCACATAATCACATTTGAGGTTTAATTAATGTAACTGGGAAAGGGAAGCTATTATTCTGTGCCTGGCCAGGAGGATTGCAGGAGCCTTTCCCAAGAGACTAGCCTTTCAATTCTGTAGTGTGAATGGACAGATAAGTGGAGGGATAAAGCCATAGATGAGGCTCAGGTATAACTTACTGTGACGGAGATAGTGGAGTGAATCTGGAAGGATAAATCCTAATAGTTACGCAACAATGTGGGATTTTAAAAATAAAAAATGTAAGCAAGGCAAATGATATTTCAGCTCCCCCTTCCTCTTTCTGTCAGTCCTTCACCCTGATGGATTACTCGTGTCTCACCACTCAGACGAGTCTAGGATTTGAAAAAATAAGTCTGACCATGTGTGTTTTTGTGTTCACTGTTTTGTGTTGATAATATACATAACTATATGTTTATGCATGGCTTCTGCAGACCCAGCTTATCTCCTTCTTTGTCATTTATGTCCATAATTAAAAGCTGCTCAGTTGTGGGGATAATATGCGAATGTGCCCTAGGGAATGAAGTCCTATGGGATGTAGTAAGAAGAGTCTCAGGAACAAAGAATCTTTATGGTTTAATAATTGTTGTGATACTATAGAGAAAACATTGGGGGTGGTAAAGCAAAATTGCTTTAAAGCATCCTTAGACCACCACTTTTGTTGATCCAAATTTCTTATTAAGGAGGAGCAGGACATGGGTGAGGAGCCGGAGGAAAGAGAGCAGGTTGTGTTTGCTGAGCTCTGCAACAGCCATCTGTGTTGCATCCTTTGCCTTGCCTGAACCGACCGCCTTGCTTTGTCACTGTAATTGGCCTAGTAACCATAACAACGTCTCCTTCCCTGGGGTGGAGGCGTGTGGACCTGCAAGATCACGTCCAGGCAGATTGTGAGGTAGAAAGACAAACCGACAGGGCGACAGTCAGGCAGAGATAAGGCACTCTTTGCATTGCTAATGATGAAGGCTGTGAATGCAGGGAGCTGGTGCTGTCAGAGCACACTGCAGTGATATGAACCACGATAAAGAACCCAGATTTTAGCTCTGACGCCAATTTGGTGGTGCTGTATGGAGGAGCCCATTGAATTGCTACTCACCCCAGAGACCTGACAGGCTCCTTTTTTCTATACTTTAACAGATTTGGCAGCTGAACAATAGATCCAAACAACAATACAGGATAAACAGATGCTTCCTTATGATTAACTCCTAACAAATGTAGACAATAGAGAAGTTTAAAATCTTGCTGTTTCCCTCTCTGGTCAGTCGAGATACTACAGACTATTTTTTTTAACTAATCAATGAAAGCAAAGACAAAACTGTAACAAACCTCAGGAAGTATTGGACTCAAATGTTTATTGTGTACTTCGCTTTTAATTTACTCATAGCTGACTCATAGGCTATTCAGCGTGGTCCCATGAGGGCCACAGCACTGCAAGTTGTCAGTGTGTCCTTACTTCAACACACCTGATCCAAATTAAATGGATCCAACATTTATTGAAGTTCTGCACAATGCCTTGTTAATTTGGGTCAGGTTTGTTAGTGGACGGATGCATTGAACACCTGCAGGGTCCTAGCAGGACCAAGCTGAATTGCCTTGATCTATAATATGTCTTGTTTTTTTATATATTAATAGGGTTGGGTCTAAGAAAACTAACCCCTCAAACAGATGTTTTAACTGTTTGTTGTGGGGATAAGGACCGTTTCTACTATGTAATACCAGGAGCCACTCCAGCAACATGAAACCTTTGGCCTGAAACAGTCTGCTAATGGTGAGCTCGCCTGCCTTTGCTCGTGTATTACTTTTTTATAAAGAAGACACTTTTTTCATAGATAAAGTGCTTGCAAATGGATGGTGAATATAAATCAGCTTCGTGTTTAAACATGGAGTCTGATCTGACCAAAGACTTCACACAGAATCATTAATGCTGGCTTCTGACTTCTGAAGTCAGCATCCCAGCTCTAACTAGTGGATAATCATTACAGGCCTCTCTAAGCAGAGAGAATTAATGTATTACTGAGCTCCTGTTACCCATTTATGCTATTTTGATATTTTTTCTTGTTGATTATGAGTCTTTTAGTCAGCCATGTAAAGAGCCTCATGAGTCTGGTTAATGCAGTGCTCGTAGTGTGTGTGTGCATTTAATACATGTATATAGACTCTCCAAGTACCACAATCCCCTCTGATGTTCTCTCCTTTTCTGCCTGCAACACTAGAAATGAGACAGAGTGAGTTTGGTGCAGTGAGCGTTGTGTTTTTTTCTATTTTAACAAAGCTCTCGTCTGCAAGTCTCATGATGAAAATATAACTTTATGGCAGTCTGCTTCAGGCAAAATGCCCTTTTCAAAGGTTTTTCTGACCTTTGCTGACTTATATTTTCTGGTGAGTCTTCCTGGCCATTAGCGTCCACTGCACTGCACTGTTTGTGTTAATAACATGAAGTGCATGCAGTGCTGGCAGAGCCCTTGTGAGACTCGAACACTCACCTCCTCCTCCTTTCTCAGATGGGAGGACAGGCCTCTACATGGAAAGTACCAGGTGCTGCCGTATGGCTGTCTGCAGGGCACACTAGAATTGTAAATGGCACATGCGTGTGTGTTGTGTGTGTGAAATTACCCAGACCTGCTTGTGAATAACGGCCCTGTGCTGTAAAGCGAATCAATGTGGCTCTGTGCCAGAAAACAGCCATCTCTTCCTCTCTTGTTTGCATTTCTTTCACCTCCTTGTATTTCTCTCATTTTTTTTTCTCATCCTGCTTTTGCGTACATGCAACTTATACATTTTATTCTCTATTTTTAATTTGTAAGCCGTCTTTAATTTTTTTTTTTTAAGGTAGAAACTGCTGATGTGGTGAAGAGATGTCACTAGATTAGCACTACACCATAAGAAAGCATTGGAGAGCTAATCATAACCTCCATGGATTTGTTAAAGGATGAAAGTAATGAAAGCGTCTTTTCATTGTAACCCAAGCCCCTCTGCAGAGCGTACTGTGGAGTAAATAATTAGCTACCTTGTTACTCATTACAAGAAATGTCAGTGGATTTTAGATCAGCAACAATGTTCTCAGTAAACTGAGTTAACGAAACATGACATACACTGCTATGTGACAAGGTTTACACACCCTGTTGGCAAAAAATATCATGGAGGGCTTTTATATCCTAGGCAAATTAAATGGGTCACCCACCAACATTAACTCATACACGTGTTAATGGTTTCTACTGGATGCATTTTAACCTCATTCTCCCAAGAGTTTTGTATTGAACAGTTGATGGAAGGCAGATAATTATAAAATCAACAAAAGCAAAAAAATGTTGTTGGTTTGTTTTGTTAGTTGCTAACAAAGAAGGGGGGTGTATATATATATATATATATGTATATGTATATATTTGGCTGCTTGTCATCACTAACTCCATGTGAGCGGTGACTCACGAGGGAGAAACAAGCCATTCGCTGTGAGACAGCTCTTCCTCCGCAAACGCCAACAATGACAACCTCAGCTCTAAGCAGCCTGAAGCGTTGCTGAATCACTGCTGTGGCGTTCAGGGTCAACTCCAGCGCTCTGGTCTTCTACATATTAGAAACTGAACTCATCTGAAAGACACAGCGTTATTGTTAAGCATTCACTGCAGGATCTCATTGTCCAAAAATGCTGCTGTAGGGACTAAAAATGTCGGCTCATCAGCCCACACTGGTCCACAAATCTTTTTCAATTCATTTTGATTTTATTTATATAGCCCAGTATCACAACAAAGTCGCCTCTCAGGGCTTCACACACAGTTAATCACACAGCAGACACACAATTAACACAATGACTACACTAAACTAAGTAGAGCCAGGATATCCCTGTCCTTAGACCCTTTTTCGCAGTAAGGGAAAAACTCCTAAAAAACCAAGCTGTGGGGATCTTTCCCAGTAGCCTATATTATCAAGGTAAGTTGCTATCATGTATTCAGTTTAATTTAATGTCGAATTTTTTTGATGTATTTCTCATTTGGACAATGCAACTTCTGCTTGTCTGGTTTGGTAATAAAGCAAAATTCTTCTCTTAATGTTACCAAGTAATATCAACTCTGATTTATTTTTCTTTTCAGTAAAACAACCTTTGGAAAAACTGGTTTTCTTACCAAAAATACTTCTTTGCCCACAATATTTTGAGTGAAAATAGAATTTTAAATGCGTACTTCAGGTCTGCCTCTGAGACAGCCTGCATTGATCTGTTTGCTGTCTGTGTGAGAAGAATCAAAGCCCATCTCTCTTTCTTCACTCACTGGCTTGTTGGAAAGTGAGCTCAAGGCTTCTGAGCTGCGAGAACCAGCATGAACTCGCTGACCTGATGTTTTCTGTGTTAGCTTCCTGTACCACGTAAGGTGTTGGACTTCAGCATGGAGCTGTAGGTCTCAGAAGCCTGCGCTTAGCATTTGCACACTGGGATTCTGAAGCAGAGAGGAGCGATTCACCTTTGAGTCCTGATGAGCTTTCACCTTCTACTCTGCAGACTTTGCCTCTGAAGGCTGTGTCCTTGGTCAGATTAGAGGACAATGCACTGCAGCGAACACGCAACATGTGTTTCACTCGTCTCATATGCACAAGCAGTCATTGTTAAAGCCAATACCTTCATAGCAACGTGTAGTATGTTCCTACTTTGGTTTCCAGGGTTACCATTGTGCAGAATAAACCATTGCCAGAGAACCAGTATGATTTGACCAAAAACTAAACTTAGGATAAAAATCCATCCCAGCAGGGTTCCTACCTTTCCCAGAACTCTGCTGTTGTGTCTTTTAATGGGAAAGAGCTCCTGCAATACTGACTTCTCCTTTCAACCATCATTGTCTATGAGAGATTTTAGTTTCTGATCACTAAAGTCCTGTCTTTGATTAGCTTTACAGAAGACTAATAATCCATGCTCACATGCCCAGTGTTAAAATGTGGGGGAAAAACTGCAACATATGGCTGGCTAAAGATGAATTATAAACGGTGTAGGCCGCTCTCTATGAGATTATAGGATTGGTCGCATGTGTCCTCAATATAGCCCTTAACCCCCCCTACCTTAAAAAAAATAGCTTGGGGAGCTAAGATTAAAGTCAATGGGTCAGTGGGTTCTGGCAGAGGGCCGTTTGTTTGAACAGGTCTCAGATTGAAATGACCCAACTCATCATGATAATAATGATGGGATTCCCTGATTTTTGATTGGGTTAATCCCGTCTCTTCTAATGACTTTTTAATCAAATATAACCTCTCACTGTTGCTGATTGATGGTTTTGGGTTAGAGGACGAATGGGGGAGGATTTAACTGGTATTCTTATCTAGAGTAACAAACATTAGTTTATTGATGGATGCTTGTATTGGCATTCAAGAATCATTTCAGCCTTTGTGTATGACTGAGCACCCCACATGGCATTACTAAGAGAGAAATGCAAGCGAATCTGAACAAATAAAACATTTAAAGAACAAATAATTTGCTGTCATTTTGACATATTGATATTAGAACAAAACGAAACATAAATTGTCACGCCAACACAAAGGAAGAATTCCTCCAAGTTAAAAAGGTGTTTTTTCTTTTAAATAAATGCCTCCATAAGGAGGGTTTAATCAAAATATATTTCCATTTGACAGACAGAATATACATGAAGTTAAATGTGTTTTATGTTGGGCTGGATATGTTAGACCTCACCATCAGTTAAAGCAAAAACAAACCCTTTCAGTGTTTTCAGATTGTTTTTATCTGCAGAAATTCTGTACATATTAAGGGAATTTGATTATACCTGCTAGCAGATGATGCTTATTAATTAAGGCATATGCGCTTAATTATCATATTTCCATGCTTTCTTCCAGATGCACCATCACCTTTACTCGAATGTTAACGATATTCTAGCTACTGTCTAAAAGGCATTATGTCATATCTCTTCTTTAACCCAGTAAACTAGTTTCCACCCTCTCACATTCCTCCAACTTTTGCAAGTAGGTCAGTTTGATACAAACACAGCAGCATTTATTTTCCTCTCTTCGAAGGAATTACCGGGATTAATACGACATTCAGTCAAAGAGAGAAAATCCAGCAGCAGCCAGTCACGTGCGTTGTAATGGCTGGTCAGAGAGAAGGATGAGTGCATTGCAGCTGGAACAAGGTCGGGTTCAGTCCCTCAGGTGATTTCAGATTACTGCCTGCACTCCGTCTATGAGGCAAGATGAGAATCCCACTTTCATTTGATCACCGGTGGTTACAGGAATAGAAATTAAACCTGTTATCAGGAGGGTGATTATTTCAGGAAAGGAAAGCGACGCGTTGCCTAAAATGGATTCTGCTTCACTGAATGTTTGTTGATGTCCACTTTCTTTTTCTGTAAAAACTGAGATGTTACACATGGAGGTGGGAATTAAAGCTGCATTATAATAATGAAACAGTCTTTCATAGTTCACACTCAAATTTCTGTTCATTGCCTTTTAATCTGGAATCTAGAAGCCAGAGTTTATAAGCCCGGCATGAATATTTAATCTTCATAAAGTTGATCCCCTCCTCATTTCATATCAGGGTCTTCCCGTGCTTTACCATGCTCTGAGGTATTAAGAGCATTGGAAAGCAGGTCTCTCACGATTACTCAGACACTAGTCTGTTTGCTCTACTTTTCCTGTTTGGTTTTTCCATCTGTGGAGTCACTGCAGAGCACATGCTGTGGAGGCCAACATCCTGCAGCTAAAGGATGGAGGGGTGGGGGATGGGGGAAGACACTGGGATGCAGCCCAGATGGAACTGGTAATCTCTACAGAGCAGCGGTGGTGTTTTGGGAGATTTTCATCCCTGCTACTCAGCTCAACCTTAGATAAAGTGATCAGTGTCACATTAAAGTGACCGAGTCCCACGTAAATGATTGACTTCTGCGATTCTAATAGTTAAAATACCAAATTTCATCCAAAGATTATACTCCAAACACAAGTCTCTGTTTATCTAGCAAGAAATTTAGCAGGGAATCTGTGAAGAATATGTGTTAACCCACTGGCCTTTTTTTTTCTCCTTCACTGTAACTTCAGGCCTTTGGACAAGCATATTCCAACCACAGGAAGGTTGCAGCAGACGGGGAGAGTCGTGAAGAGTCTCTTATCCAGGAGTCGGCCTGTAAAGAAGCGTACTATGAGCAGAGGGTCCTGGAGCTGCAAACCGAGCTGCGGCAGACGCGTAACATCCTCACCAACACGCAGTCTGAGAACGAACGCCTTAACGCCATCTCCCAAGAGATGAAAGAGGTAAGAAGAGCAAATACAGCATCAATGTTTTCCTTCCTTTAAAAGCTCCTTACATTTGTAACATCCGGTCAAGTCGGGTCCAAGTGCTGCTGCAAGAAGGCTGCTTGTTACTTGCAGCACTATTATTGCTCACACAGATACTCTGTGCTGCATTTATTGCTTGCTTGCATCAATACCTTGAAAATAAACTCATTTAAGAGTTGAAACATATGGCTAAGTGTGTTCACAGCAGATATTCCATACTGATTACTCCAGAGGGAACTAGTACACTTTTCACTTCGTATTAGTTTAATTTAGCACATGCATTGCCAAAAAGTGGTCCAAAGCCCATAGACCAACCTGTATATGTGAAGCTCTAAATGCTAGCTGCACCTACAGGACATATCTGATATATATTGTCTTTTATTATCATTGGTGTGCTTGCTAACTCATTTGTTTTTTGTACATTAGGATTAGACGAACTTCCTTGTAACAAGGAAAAAATGCATTGCACAGTGGTGATAAATACTCCCGTTGGGTGGAGCTGTAGTTTATAAATAAGTGCAGTTATGGAAATATATTCCTCTATGTAAGATCGCTACATCCTACATGATACTAATACTAATACTCAACCCATTACCTAAGCTGTGGCGTTAGAAATAGGCTTCATTATACAAAAAAAGACCTTCCTCAGACAAATCTGTTACTGTTTGGGTGAGGCATGACTAAACTACTTCTGCAAATCTGAGCACACATTACTGCTAGCTTGTCTAAACAGACTTCAGACCATCATTGTTGGTGCCCCACTTTGGACAATGTCTGACCTCTTCATGGCTGCTATTTACATATAATTACTGCTAATTGACCTTATTAGAAGAGACAGAGTGGGACGTGTCTTTGCCACTGGTTATATACTGTATGTGCAGTGGTATGTGATGCCACTTGTAGCCAGAACACTGCTTTAACAAGAGAGCAGTACATGTTGAAATGGAACTGAAAGATGCAGAAAGACGCAAAGATCCTCCATTGACAGAAGGTTTGGAGTACTAGCTTGTTTGAGGAGTTTTCCTTTGTGAAAACAGAAGGTGCACACAGTTTTTGTTGCGTCATACAGAATTTAATAACACCTTTGTGGGGTTATAAGAATAAAATAAATAATCATCCTTAAAGATATGTGTGCATGTTTCCATCCAAATGCTGTGCAAGTATCAAGCTTGTGCTCATCTTATACTTCTGAAGTCACATTCTGCAGTATTGTATTAAGTAAGCAGTGCTTTATTCTTGTTAAACCTATATTCCCGTGTTTGTGCAGAGCAGATTTGCAAGTGTTTGTTGGTTTTCTTTAGAACGGGGGAGAAACGCCTCTCTTTGATGCAATGAGTATTGATTGCAGCTTTCTGTGAGTCAAAGTTGAGACAGATGTGCTTCTTACTCAGATTAGAATAAGACTTAAAATGGCACGTCCCCCAGAACGAATTAAGTTTGGGAAATACCACCATAATTAGGTCAGCTGCTGCTCATCTATATTGGTTTAAGTCGAGCATTATAGACAAGCCAGATGTGCCTTAGCAGGCATGTTTTTGGAACGGAGCATGTGTTCCACAGTAATAAAATCACCAGCAGCCGCCGGCCATTTATCAAGTCTCAGCTTGAACATGATTATATTCTATGAAACACATTACACTCGTTTAATCTACCACCTGAGGTTATATAATTCAGTTTTTTTTTTATCATTTTAAAGTAAAAGAATCTTGTTTTTACTGTGGATAATCTACAATGTGTCATTTTAAGCTTTACCAGTTGGTTCGCTAGTAGTCTGCATGCTTCTGCCAGAACCGTTCCACTTATGAACACCCTGCTGCATTGCAGCAGGTCCCAAACTGCTCTAATTGGTTAGATAAAAGGGGCTTGGGTGTAAATTGCCTCTATGTTTGGGAGATAATGACACCCCTCCAATAGCACTTTGGTGGGTGCTGGGAGTGTGTGTGGCAGGCAAATGAAGTAAGCCTGGGCACTGAGGCTGGCATTGTGACCCAACCGACAGCCCTGAAAGAAGTCTTTGTCTCCAGGATTTCAAATTACTGTAGCTCACAAGCTCAGGGTGGGTAAGCAGGCGGGAAATCAGGCCAAAGAGACTGGTACAAAAAGAAGAGAGAGGCCTAAAATCCTTAAAGAAAGAGAATGACTTAATGAGAGTAAATGCATCGCAAATGGTGGAGGGTTATGGTTTTCTTAGATAACATGGCTAATCATTGAATGGCTCAGTTTTCTCATGGGATTCAAGTGACAGTGTGACTGCAACTGTAGCCTTTGAAAAGGAGTGTTTTTACCCCACGCCTCCCGCCAGATTCCCCTCATCATGTATTTTAGTAAAGAGCTTTCATGGAACAAGCCCGTTTGAAAGAAAGCATTTAAAAAGCACTAGAATGATAATTTAATGGTTGACAAAGCAATCTCTGAAGGATGTCATCATTTCAAACATGTGCAAGCTTGAACAAAATGGATTTAGTTGCATTGGCAGCCATTTTAGTCGCATCTCTGTTTGTTACATGTCACCGTTAAACCTCCTGGGCTCACACAGACACAAATGTTACCCCGAAGCACAGATAAGACATATTTCACTGCTACGCCATGCTCTATAGGATTATACTTCCACAAAGGGCCAGTAACATTGTAAGGAGGCGTTCTCTTAACAGCCGTGACTTCATTAAATCCAATCTCGTGTCTTGAGAGGAATGTGCTTACAATGACGCCTCTGAATGGGGAGCCCTACGAGCTGCCTCTCAGGAAATTATCGAGCAACGCCTTCGATAAAAATCTTTCAAATGTTATCAGTGTTGCTCAGGCTATCTTTATTTTCCATTGACATTCAGAGATGGTGCTCCCAATTCAGCATCACTGCATGAATTATTTTCTGTTTGTGACGTCTAGGAGGTTTTTGGACACCTTAACTGTGTCTTTATTCATTCGTTGCCATTATCTTGAAATAATACACTTGTTTTGGCCATTTTCACACATCCTTTACACCGGCTGTTGTTTATTTGCTTTTTTCTTCCACTTTCCACAATGTGAGAGCTGTTCAGATGTTAAATGCTGCTGTTATTTGTCTACCTTATCACAATGGTGAACAAACCTCTCAAACCTATAACTTATTTATTTTAAATGCTGTGTTGACTGTCTGACCACAGTAGGATCAGCTGATGTAATAAACTTATAAGGGAGTAAGAGTGTTGGATCTTATGGCAAAGAGAGTTGTGTTGTAACTGGAGTACTTTTTGGTGGTGAAACAGTGAAGCAGATGGATGCAAGAGCCGTTTCAGCAGCAGTACTGAAACTTCACCTTGATTGTTGAAAGGTCAGAGTTGAGTAGCACAGAGATCTAAGGAGCTTTGCTCTTTGTTCCCTGTTATTATCATCCATGAGGCTAATGTAATAAGACTCCGAACCCCAGAGGGCATCTGGGGTGTTGATGTCGACTGCCTTTATTATTTCTTTTGACA
>JBAMIG010000014.1:6969215-6986094 GCA_037177335.1 Kiunga ballochi
ATTATTATTATTATTATTATATCATTATTATTAATATTATATTTAGCCAAAACTTTTTTCTTCTAATTTATTTAATTTATTTAATGTGAAGTCTTAAATGTATCTTATTGTATTTATTGTATCTTAGTGAAGTTATGATGTGATAAGTGGTGTAACTAAGAGTAGCTGTTCCTGCAGCTTAGTAAGCCACATTAAGCACGCTGACTCCTTCTAATGGCAACCCTCATCATATATTGTGCACTGATGAATGGTATGCACACATTGGCATTACAGTGAGGGTTATAAATAATTTGAAATCAGCTTTTGAAATGGATCGGTGCTGATACAAGCACCGCTATGTACATGTGTGTAAGACAACCCATCCAGGGTTTGTACCACACCTGAGCTGAACTGACGCCAGCAAATTGTCAAGGACATCCTGTCCCTGATGCTGAGCTTAAGGGCAATTTGCAGTGATAGTGCGAAAGCTTTCCACCTGATGGATAATACTCAGATTAATATTAATTCTTTATAAGTTACGCTTCAAATGATCAGACTAAAGAAAGCCGTAAATGTTGCATGCAGTAAGTCTAATTGCTCGCTTTATCTCCGTTTTCTCTCAGATGGAACGTGAGAAGGTCAACCTGCTGTCAAATCTGCAGGACTCTCAGAAACAACTGGAGCAGGTTAATGGTGCTCTGTCAGAGAATCAGGAGACCGTCGGCCGCCTCACAGAGAACCTCAACGCTATACGTAAGCTCCAAGCCAGCAAAGAGCGCCAGTCCGCCTTAGACAACGAGAAGGAACGTGACAGCCATGAAGATGGAGACTATTACGAGGTGGACATCAATGGGCCTGAAATCCTGGAGTGCAAGTACAAGGTAACAAGCTAGTAGTAGCGAGTGGGCAGTGAAACATCAGATTTAGCAGGTTTTACATCAAGCATCTGTTTGTTCTCTTTCAGGTGGCGATGTCTGAGGCAGGAGAGCTAAAGGAGGAACTGAAGACCCTGAAAGCAGAGTACCAAACCTGTCAGTCCCGCTATGAAGAGGAGCGCACCCGCCTGGAAAACGATGTCACAACTCTGGGAGAAAAGCTTGCGTCTCTGGAGAAGAGCAGTAATGCAGAGAAAGAGGAGAAGGCTAAGCTGGAGAAGGAGCTGCGGAAGGTGAGCTGTTTCTCTTGATGTTTTTACTTCCTAAAAGGATCATTGTAGTTTTGCTCTTTGCTCTCGAACAGAGGCCCATGAGTTTGTTTCCCTGTGTGTATTCTCAGTTGAGCGACGTGGCAGGTGAATCCCAAGGCAGTCTGAGCGTGGCGCAGGACGAGCTGGTGACATTCAGTGAAGAACTCGCCACCCTTTACAACCATGTCTGCATGTGCAACAACGAGACGCCAAATCGTGTAATGCTCGACTTCTACAAAGAGGGTAAGGGTGGTCGGAGCAGCCCAGAGGGTCGTGGCCGCCGCTCTCCCATCCTGCTCACCAAGGGTCTCTTCCCAGAGCCTGGTAAGGCCGACCTCTGTGAAGGAGCCCCTTCCCCGGTGTCCTCCACGCCTTCTCCTGTGTCCGATCACCGACGCGAGCCGATGAACATTTACAATCTGGTGGCTATCATCAGAGACCAGATCAAACACCTTCAGCTGGCTGTAGATCGCACCACCGAGTTGTCACGTCAGAGAGTGGCCACTCTAGAGCTCGGCACCGTGGCCGACAAGGACAAGGAAGCCTGCATGGAGGAGATCCTCAAACTGAAATCCCTACTCAGCACCAAGAGGGAGCAGATTGCTACTCTGCGCACTGTCCTCAAGGCTAACAAGCAGGCTAGTCACTTTGTTTTTTTTCTAATAGCCATCATGGTAGATACTGCTATGAAACGTCTTTGAAAGAAACGGAGAAGAGAGGTCTATTTCAGGTCTGCTCAGCTGTCTCAGCAAATGTGCTGCAGACTAGATTTATAACAAACACTAGTGGCCATGTGGCATCAGCTGCTCCGAGTGTCTGTGTGGTTCAGAAACAGGAACAGCCTAGTAAAGCACAAAGAACTGTAAGCATAAGCTTGAGTGTGTAAGCAGTTGTTCTCATAACCCTTTAAACTATGTGTGTGGCTGTTCAGTGACTATTAGGACACAATATGTGGAAATGCCTCATAAACGGGCCATGGTTTCCACATCAACTAGGTCAAAAACAAGTCTCCGAGCTACCTTAAAGCATGGTTGGAAAAAACAAAACAATCAGGGCATAAAGACTTCCCATAATGTATCCCAGCTGCTCAAAACCTTTTTCCCTCTTGTCCTCTTTCAGACAGCTGAAGTTGCGTTGGCCAATCTGAAGAGCAAGTATGAAAATGAGAAGGCTATGGTGACGGAGACCATGATGAAACTGAGGAATGAGCTCAAAGCTCTAAAAGAAGATGCTGCCACATTTTCTTCTCTCCGAGCTATGTTTGCCACACGGTAAGAAGCACAGCCTCACAAGCACAGTGAACAATAAAGACACGGGGTGTCCAGAGTCTGTCCTCAAGGGCTGCCGTTCTGCAGGTTTTGATGCATCAGTCAGGTGTGTTGGAGCAGCGATACATGCTAGAAAACTGCAAGATTGTGGCCCTAGAGGAACCGAGCTGGACATAAATCACACTTTTTTACATCTTGATAGCCAGAATTGTGGGTGTGACGTCACAACACAATGAGCTTGTTTTCCATTTAAGCAGTTGCTCCTTGCAGTCACTGAACCGTGCCTGTCTGACATGCTGCTGAGGATTTATTCATTCATTCATTTTCTATACTGCGTAATCCTATCCAGGGTCGTGGCGAGGTTCGTTCTGGAGTCTATCCCAGCAATTAGCAGGCAAGAGGCAGGGTACACCCTGGCAGATCATCAGTCCATCACAACCGCTGTGGATTGCTTTAGATTAATATGAAGGGGTAAAACAGCAGACTGGTGTTTAGTCTTAAAACTACTGGAAAATGCAAAGGCCATATTCTCTATAACCAGGTAGCTAAAGACAGGATTATTGTTATAATCCATGTTTACCATATGTTGGGTCTGTCTGTGTGGTATTATTGCAACACAACATGTTTTGTTTATTGTCCTAATGATGAGGAAGAAATTCGCTTACTATATAAACTGACTATTAAGCACAGAAGGGGACTAATCAGAGTATTATCTAAATTATGTCACAAAAGCATTGTTTTTCAATCAATGACTTAAAGTGTGGGCCACTCAGATAGGCTGCCACATTCCCTAATCTTTCCTGATTCCTAAGGGAAGCCAGCCAAAGGTTTCACCCATAATCCCACCTCAGCTTGGTCTGGATTATGCACTCAACACATAGTGCTAAGTACCCCCATACTGCTTGTTTGTTTATATATGCATGTGTGCAAGTGAGGGCATATAGTGGATTTAAGAAAGTCACTGGATATCATTTTTATAGGGAGTAGAAACTACAATTAGATGGGATTTTTACTGATTTTATAGTTGATGGTGCAGCTTTTTTTCCCCAGCAGCTTGTGAATATATTTGATACTCTGTTAGGATGCAATGCTCGCGCTCTTGCAAAAGGGAGAAGGAAGGGTGATCAGAGATGGTAGTGTACATTGAAAGCTACGTGGAGGATGTTGTCTGCTTGGTATTTCTTATCATACTCATATGGACATTTAATTCCCACATCTAAAGTGTGATTGCTGAATAAGCTGCATATACAGACAGTGTTCAATCAATTACTTACATAGAAAACTCCTTTATTTAAAACACATACAGTATCTGTGTGTTGTCTCTGTATAATTCTTTAACACATTAAAAACCTTAATTTTACCAATAAAATCCATTTAATTTCCTAAATGTGCTCAGAGTGCTAGCACTGTCTCAGTTCTTCATCACTATTGTAGACTTACATTCAGTCTGTTTATTGCATTCCTGCATTGGTATGTAAATTTACTCCTATACGCCAGAGTTGGGTCAGGGACTCTTGAAAGGCAGGGGGACTTGCCTGATTGAGGTTTCCCACACTCCCCTCTCCCCTTATGAGCCCCCGTCCCTCTTTCGTCCTTCCTCGCTACCAAACAACCAGCTCTCTAACTGTTTGGAGAAGAAAGAAAGGAAGAAGCAGGCTGCAGGAGCCCAGTTTTCCATGGTAATCGCCTCTGATAGTGTGTAAAAGTGGGTTTCTGCTATGTGAAAAAGATACAGATGATGTCTGAAGTGGAGTTATTATATGATCTTACAGTTTATGTCTCACTGAAAAATATAAACATGTTTCATAAAGAGAAACACGGGTTTGTTAGCTCTTTTCTCTTTGTGTCTGTGCCTCCAGCTGCAGTCTCTGGTGTCATGTTAACAGTAAACTCCTGCCTCTAACATTCCTGAGACATGCCTCAGCTGGCTCTCCCCTCCTGCCCCAACTCATCAACAGTCACAACATTAGCATGAGTCCAAACTCAACTTTTTGCTTCCTTGTTATTACGTTGTCAAATAATACAAAAAAAACCAAACATGCCGTGTGTTTATTCAGAGACGTTAATATCTATGAGCAATCTTTATGTGAATGTTTTAATGGATAAAACAATTTAAACCCACCAGAAACTATAAGCCAACACAAGAATGCAAAACCTTTTTCTTTTTATTTAAGTTGTGAATGTATCAACTTAACAGGCCAGCCGCCACCTCCTGTTTCCCTTCATTCATTGTCTCCACAACATCCCATCAGCAGGCAAAAAAAAAAGGCTGCTATTGTGGCTCTCTCAAGTCCAGAGAATAGGCCCTTCTTTTTTTCCCGGGAAAAACGCACGGCCTCCCACTCCCACAGACTGAACTGATCTACACCATAGCCCCACACCCCCAGGGTCGTCCCCCAGATCTCATACAGGGTTTAATGAAGTAGCACTGATCCCCTTTGTCTGGGTGTGTGTCCCTCAGGCAGTCAAGCTGCATACACAAGAGGGGGGGAATAGTTTATGTTTGTATGGTGGTCTAGGAAGGGCAGAGTTCACATGGCCCAAAACCACGTGCTGTCCATCACACAACAAAAACATCTAAGATGGCTGATGCTGTTTTAGACTTTAAATGAACATTTTTCTAGTTATTTTAGTTTGTACTTTGAGAATTTTGCAAATAAACCCAAAAACCAGACATACATGCAGTCAATACAAACCAAGGTGGATTAACAGCACAATGCAAGTAAGATTTCATCCAGGTTGTGTCTTTGCAAGGGACAAAAGAGTCTGTGGAATGAATCCAAACGAAAGGTATTTCCACATTAAGTACACCTGAATACAAGGTAGACAGGTAAAGCAGGGTGAGGCCGTCCTACTCCGCTGAGGGAGATAATAATTGTCCCCTCCCTTCAGTTAAGGTATGCCAGATGTTCCCACAAAAATCCCTCACATTGCTTTTTCAGCCACACAAAAAGTAAGGATGAGCAAGAGGACTAGGAGAGAGAAAGCAGCTGATGCAGGAAACCAGAAGCAGCGAGATGGGGCTTGTAGGCGAGATAAGACCAAGGAAAGCAGATGAAAGTGAAACATGAGCTCTAAAGCTGCAGATGGAAAGTGAAGATAGGAAAAACAGTCAGATGACCCAGATTTCATACCTGTCCGGTTTAAAATACACATGTAAAAGGCCAGTGGGTGGGCAGGTGATTGTGCCGCAGTGCAGTAGGCAGACAGGCTTCATGTTTTGTGCTATTTGGCAGGCAGAAGGGAGGTGGAGCAAGGCTTTTGAGGTGAACTCACTCTGCCTGGAGAACTAGAGATCAGGCGTGAATATTTGCCTGAAGCAGGGGTTTAAGATGTTTCCATTCCTACCCTCTTACTCATCCTGCTCTTCAGGTGATGCTTCTCTGTGACCCTCAGGTTAATGTGTCCATCCTTTGGGCATGCGATCCAGTCTTCCACTGCATGTATACAAGAACTATTGAATTCTTCCCTGTTACAGCATCCTAAAAGCCACAAGGATTCAGTATTCAGATAGTAAATAACTGCATTTGGGGCTGTAATAGTTTGTTAACGTCTTGCAAAATCTCTGAAAATGTATGAGTGGAAACCTGATTGGATTTGGTGAGGACAGCTGAAATGCTGGAGTCAGAAGTTGCAGTTCTTTAGACTCAGGTCTACACAGAATGGCTCAACGTCGCCGCCTGCTGGTGGCAAAATAACGGTGCAGTGAAGGAAATGGCTTTGAGTTTTTGCTGACTTTCAGAGTTGATGATGATATTTCAGGTATCAGTTGTCTGTATACCTTAACGTTTCCAATATGCAGATATGATTACATTGTTTTTTTTCCAACTGAGGTAAAAACATTCAAAAGAAAAAGCCTCAAAGCACACAGTTCCAATAAAGTGAATGAATGCATGTCTGATTTAACCATGTTCTCTGTCTTTTTTGTCTCATGCAGTTGTGACGAATACGTCACTCAGCTAGAGGAGATGCAGAGGCAGCTGGCAGCAGCAGAGGATGAGAAGAAGACCCTCAACTCTCTGCTGCGAATGGCCATCCAGCAGAAGCTGGCCCTGACACAGCGTCTTGAAGACCTCGAGTTTGACCACGAGCAGACCCGCCGGGGCGGCAGTTCAGGCCGGGCAAAGGCACGCAGCAAAGCGGCCAGCAGCGCCACCAACAACCCCCACGTAAGTCAGAGTCTCACCTGCTCTGGCTCCGGGAGACCAGAGCTCAACAATGCCATGCCCAATGGCATTCTGGGAGGCCCTGTCGTCTTCTGCAGTGAGAAGTACAAGATCTACTGCGACTGAGAGGCGGCTAAAAAATTGGCATGGACTGCTGTGTACAGAGGGTAGGGGGGTGCTGAACCCTCCCTGCCTTAGTGTTAAAGAGCCCCACTCGCTCGCTTAGCTCTCCGGCCAGCCTGCACTCCTCTAGGGACTGCTGCGTTACTAACCGGCTGCTCGTGTGTGCTCGTGTAAACGCTTCGGGAAATGCAGATCAATGTACAGTGTGCACTAGACGTTTGGACTGCAGTAGACATATATGGCATGTGGGTTTAAAGGGCCCTTGTTTTAATGGGGGGTTTTGTGGCTATTATGGAGTGTCTATTCTTTCCGCTGTCACGGTGCTGTACGTATGATGTAAAAGGTGGCAGCTTCTGTGCTTGTTTGTTCCGGCCCAATGGGTAGCTTGCCTGGTAACAGAAACAGGTGGCTTATAAAGATGATGTCACTTAGATCATCTGACTAAAAATGACATCCTCTGTTCTTTAGCTTGTCTGTCGGCATCGGTGCTCCTTTAGATAACAAATAAAAGCCCCCCCCCCCTCTCCGTCTCGGTACAGGACTGACCTGTGTCGAGCAGGTCACTGTTTAATCAAGTGACTTTTAAATGTTTACAACAAGAATAATTCAACTGAAAATATGCAAGCTGCCTCTGCTTTGTGGCTAAGGGAGCGTAATGATTCTACATAAAAAACCCAAACTCAGACAGGGGGTACTGGTTTTGTATTGGAATGGTTTGGGCAGAAAAGGAGCACCTGTGACCGCAGGTGTTTTATTTCAGGATCATTTTAAAGCTGTGATGCTAGCACGCCAATACAATAGGGTCAATAGAAACGCATGGCTTTGCAGCTGAAAACGCTTATGAGCTTTTTAACTGTTTATTTTCCGCCACGTCTGTGTTATGAGACACACTCGTGTGCTACAGGGCTCTACGTTGTTAAAAAAAAAAAAAGAGTTAAATGGTGTGTGATGAAATACAGGAGGGCTACAATGTGTTCTGCATGACCGACTATGTTACGGTGGATTCCTTCAGAGCCATATTGCAAGAGAAAGTTCGACAAATCTATCTCCACATCTAAATTAAGTGCACTTCGGGTTCCTGCTTCAGTTGAAACGGATTCAGCGATTACTGTGAACAGAGATACAAATGTAGTTTTACTCAACTGTATTTTTTTCTAAATAAATATTGAGCAAATCATAGAAGAGCACAAATAAAAAGCAACGTCCCCACATCTGGATGGAAAAAACGAATTTGCAAACAAAAAGGATCCACTCGGCAAAAGTGCCTGTCGACACAAACCGTTGATATATTTCTCTATCCGTTGATGCAAAGCCCTGTCCTTGTATTTCAGCTCAAGCTAACATGTTTTCCTTCTCTCCTCTCGCCTATCTGCCATTTCCCTTGCTGTCCTTGTTTGGAAAACTGCTCAGAGCTGACAAACGATCTCATGAGGTTATGTGGCTGAAAGAAGCGTTCCTGATGTTTCTAATCTGCATCTTGATGCTTGGGTCACTGTAACGACCTTCTCTCTTGTAGATTGTCAGCAGCTTGCTCCCCCTGCATCGCCACTCACCCTTTAACTAGAATGAGGACATGTAGGGAAAATCGCCCTCTAAATATTTTTGTCAGGTAATGTCCTCGCATACGCTGTGTTTGCCGGTTTTCGCCTGTGTGTTAATCTCAGTGTTGAAGTGATGGGCCGTCGCGTTGCAGCAAATGGCAGGCCTTTTATTTCTCTTTCATTGTTTGGTGTGTGAGGACAAAAACGACGTACTATTTTAGTATTTACAACAGCTTTAAACTCTTGCAAGCTAGTATTAAGCAAATAGTAAAAATAAAAGTGGGGCTTGTGTTTAATAAATCCATGTGGGTCATAGATACATGAGCTTTATGATGCTAAAAGCAGGGTTGATGTGAGAAAGTCCTGCAAGATTTCTTAAATTTAGCATTTTCTACCACAACAAAGCTATATATTCAACTCTATATTCTTAATATGATGATCTTCAGGTAATAATCTTGCAGGATCTTACTACAGTATTTCATAAATGAGCATTTATTCCTGTTAAAATGGAACAATGCTAGCAGTCAACCCTGCTTACATGTACATCCATACGCCGCAGCACAGCATGGAGACCAGGCTGTTGCCCACACAATAGCCTTCTTAGTGGTTAGTCACTCTTATGTTTGAGATTCACTTAACATATAAAGAGCGATGCTTTGCGCCGACTGAGAAAAGGTGTGAAAGAGTAGAAGAGGGAGATCTACTCCTGTTAGAGAGAGAGGAGATAAGAAGCCAGACATGCTGGTGAGGAAAGCCAGATGTCTGCTACTGTGACGAGAAATGAGTCCAGGATTTTCCTGGGGGGAAAAACTCTGGGGGATATTTGGAGGATGGTTAACACTGACAAGTAGTTTTTCAATCCACCAGAGGACTTTAATTCAACCTATTTAAACCCAGTTTTCCTTAGATAGATTAGATTAAGATAGAATCCTGTCACATAGATAGAGCAATCCCCCTCCAACGAGCTTGGAAACAATGTCGTCTGGCTTATCGGGTGTCAGTACAATATGCCACCAATAATCTCCTACCTCTTCCTGCAGGCTCCTCCCTCATCACCTCTCAGTTTAACTCCACACGACACATCTTGTTTCTGATTTATTGAAAGCCTGCATGTCATCACAACTTGTTTTTTACCATTAACTTGCATGTCACATGAGAAAGACTCGTCTCCTTTGACCTTGGTGGTGGGATGTGACTGGTATGAATTAAAAGTCATGATACTTGTGAGTCTTTGGCTTCCTAACTGCACCCACAGGATGAGGCTTTTGCTTTCACGTCAGCCACTTGGAAACATTTCGGCAATGTCGATGTGATGTAAAAGCTCAGTGCGTGCTTAGAGCTCCTAACACGGCCCTCAGCTGCTTTGACTAACCCCAGCCGCCATCTCCTCCGTCTACGTGGACAGCCGCTTATAATTGACCAATATGCTAAAGTTGCTCATCATTTGTTTGTTTCTCCATTTTGCAGTAATTTACAGTAAGTCTGCATGGACGACGAAGCACCAACACAAGGTCGTCTCTCCCAGCTGATAGAGCTCTGCCAGAAGGCTAAAATAACACACCTAAAAATACTAAATGGCAACGATTATTAAATCAGATCAGCTTCCCTTCTTTCTTTTTTTTTTTAAACTTTTGAGCACTAAAATGTGGCGGAAATGGGGATGAGAGTTGTTGCCATAGTTTCACATCGCTCCTGGAAGCACATTTCTCACAAGTTCAATTGACTTTAAATTCAGAGTCTTAGATTGGGATTGGCTATTCTGACCCTCCAATCAGAAGCCAGCGTTCCTTTCTCTGTGTAAATTAACAGTGTTTTGTTGGGATTTTTTTTTTCAGTATTTTACATTAAGTTTGTTCACTTAATCAGTGCACTTTCATTATCTAGGCGTATAATATACTATGATTAACCTGATAGGAAAGCATGGTAGTACTGTGGTTTGTGAATTACTCTTGATTTGTCTGAAATAAACAGTTTTCTCCAGTAATTGATTCACAAACCACAAATGTACTACTATGGCTCTGTCCATATTTTAACCATCCAAAAAAATCATGTTATAATTGTTTTGTTTCATGCTTCATGTTATGCTGTTGTTTTTCTTATATGTTTGTTCTACTGACTCGTTCTATACAAAAATCCAGGGTGATCAAATTCTGGGGTTTTTTCATGTATTTATTATTCCTAGGAATAGTTCAAAATTACGCAATGAAACTTGACAACGCTCTGACTCCAGTAGGTAAGTTGTGTTTTGGGAAAATGTGATGCGACGTCCTTTTCCTAGCATCTTACCGAGGGCGTTCCACTGAAACGTGATCACTGGCCTTCAGAATTCCTTGCAAGTGTGGAAATTAAATTCCAAATTGGAATTGCTTCATTCTCTCTTTGTTTATCGTGCCAAATCGTGGTACACCATTTAGGTCGAAAAGAATCAAGAATCGGACAGAAGACAAGCCGTCACTGAGGAAAGTGGTAGCTGGGGCCATGCGGGCGCTCCCTCTGACCGCCTGCGTTTTGTTTTTCATTTGTTTAGTTCTTCGTTTCTGACCAGTAGTGCCTTTCATTGTTTCAAGGGAGAATCTTACATGAGTATTTTACGTTTCCTTTACTTTTATAGGTGAGGAGTTTGGGTTTGAACTGACTGTGAGCAGCAATAAGCGCATGAGTAAGATAATAGTTTTAAAATGAGCTCAGTAACAATGAGGTTGTATTGAATTGTGCAGGTCAGTGATCCAGTCGTGAAATTCAGGGGTATTAAGAAATGGTTTTGTTTTATTTTTTTGCTTTTTTTTTTTTTTTTCTAACTTTGGGAACCAAAAGAAATCCTTTGGCCTCCTGTTACTGAACAAAATGCTCCACGCATCTGCGGTGTGTCGGGGTACTTCAGTGTACTATTGAAAACATCGACGTATATCTACAGTAGCTTTGTTTGGTGACGGTAATGTGATATCAATAGTGTTGTTGAATTAAAAATGTGCAGACAGCGCGTTCCATCTTTCTTTCTTTTTTTTTAATTTAAATTTTTCTTTGTTTTTTTATATTATTACTTTTTAATCTTTTTTTTATATCATCTTTGAACATTTACGTTTTCAGGAAACAGAAAACAAACTCTGCATCAACAAACTTGAATATGTGCCATTATAGCCAATGCTTGTTTGTTGAGGCGTTAAAGTTACCAATATGGAAAAGAAGATGAAAATAAAAGTGCAATTCTAAAACCGTTTTCCATTTTTTTAATAAAAATGAAACGTTTTCTGTTTGCTGGAAGCTATAGCATTGTGATAATAAAATTAGCTGTGCAAACTGTTGTCATATTGTGTTTCAGTATTGATCCATAATAAGTTTGATATCTTTATATGAAATAACTTCACCTGTATGTTGGTATTTATTTGACATGTCATGCAGTACTGTATTTTTTTATCAATATTATGCATTATGATTAGTGGCATACTGATTACAGCTAAATGTCATATGCATGTTTCTCAGTCATGGGACCTTTACACAGAATTGAAAACAAACACGTAAGCTTTTGTCAGGGTGTTTGGAAACAAAATGAGAAAAGAAATTAAAAGAAAATAATTAAGTCGGATGTATTACTGCTGAACTAATCCCGTAAAAGTGTTTTGTTTGTTTTCTAGCTGAGCGGTGGTATGGCTGTGTAAGGGTAGTCATACTGGCTAAAATCAATAAATGTGACATAAGTTGCAGTTTGTTTCAGCGTCATTATTCATGATTTGTGCACAAAAGAAGCAGATTAACCAGGGGGGAGGATAGTTCTGCAGCTCTTGTGTGTCATCAGTGTTTCCAGCTGGAAGGCAGGGTGAGGGGAACGTCCCAGCTGTCTCCAGGACATGATCACATTTCACACAATGCACAGAAACACCTCCAACCCCCTTCTTAACCTCTGTCCTAACTCCCCACCCGCTCCCTCCTTCTCCTTCTCTGCTTCTACCATTTCCCTTTCTCCCCCCTTCCTCCCCTCGTCCTTCCTCCTGAAGCTACGCCTACGCAACAGTTGTCCCCCGTTTCATCTTGACCCTTAGAAAACCCAGAATTTCCTGTCCTGCCTGCGGAGACCACTTCTCCGACCAATTAACGCTGCAGTGATTTACAAGGGTGGAGAGATGATTTGTGGATATTCTAACCACACACATTTAAGACATACACACACTTTTACTCACAGCCCACTGGCAGTCATAAGCACATTTACACGAGATTACATGTTTGCACTATAGCCGCAAAGTTCTTGCTGCAAATTGTGTGGCTATTTGTACAATGTGCACGTCCAAAATAAAAAAGATAATTTAACCAACAACCAAGGGAAAAAATGGAGACGTACAGTTTGGATGAGCTCCTTTTTCTGAATGAGACCATGTCGTTTCTATTTTTACTTAACTACACTAACAACTAGTCATTCTCCTATTATGTGGATATTTAAAAATAAATGCATTATGCACATTTGCACATTTCTGAACTGGTTTTTATTGAATAAAAAACAATAGTTTTAATATGATACACTATGACACATGACTTTATGTAATAAATACATCTTCATCCTCTATAATCAGTGTCAGGGAGTTCTTTTTCTCTGGCGTCTTTAAGTAAAAGCCTATTATTACATTTTCTAAATGTCAATGCTCTCACATGTCACCTCTTTCCTACTTAATCTAATCAGTTCCTCAAATGATGGCGCCACACATCTCGAGGATACCTAACTTTAGCCAGATATTATTTCACATTGATCATGAAATACATTCATTTTCTAAGGGATGTCATGTGAGTGATCCATATAGTTCCCACTACACACCAGTGTGTTATGGGAAGGCAAGTTTTTTTTTGTATAGCACATTTCCTGTTCATGACAATATGTTGTTATTGTGATAGATAAAACATTAAAGCACTGGTAGAAGAAAAAGAAAGGGAATTTAGGTAAACTGTAAATAGAAATTGTCATAACTATCTGAAATAAAAAGAAACAGCAGAATAAATTTAGTGGATTACACGCAGCAATGGGAAATAACTATCATTGTACATTTTGAAAACATAATAATAAAGAATTAAATTTAAAAAAGCTCAATTGAAATTTAAAAAATGTGGCAAATAAAAGTTTTAGGACCCATTTTAGAAAAACTAAGGTTTTTAGGATCATAAGGTTTTGAGCAGACTTATAAGTTTTATGGTACTATGTTCCACGTATTAGCAGCACAAACTAAATGTTGTTAATTGAATGCCAGCTTGATTTAAAACAAGGGACTCCACTGATGTTTTTTCTCCACAAGCAGGATAGTGTATCATACTAATCAACTTAGAACATGTTTGCCATTCTGATTCCCTTTTGTCTCTTTGTCACCAGCTTTAGGAACTGGATGTTTCCTGACTAATTCAATAAAGAGGAGAAATATAATAGTTTTTAATCAGTAAGAAAAATGCTTTCATGACATTTATTCATTTAACAACTTGAAATTAATAAAAAAAAATGCTGAATGATCTCCCAACAATTCATATCAGTGTAGATAAAAGTTTGGAAAGTTCCCTTTAAAGTCATAGAGGGCAAGCTGAATTATGTTAAATACATGGAAATTAATAGATTCAATGACAACATTTATATCTAGTCTTCACAGCTGCTAAGATGAAGCCTAAAATCAGTTCAATGGAGGATCCATCATGTATTTGCTACCACCTGCCATACATTAGGCTAATTTAATTTACCTGTCAGAGTATTACCAGGAGCCAGAGGGAAGAGGTCAATTTACTGACACCTAATGACATTACTGTAGCAACTGTAAGGCAGCTTTTGTTGAGGTCAGGCTTCTTGTGCATCCCTTCTCAATTGGCAGAGAAAATGTGGGTCATTGCCTTCATCCATGGCATCAACTGTGCTCTGCACACAGGTGCAGTAATAAAACTGGACAGGATGGGATCCGTAAAGCTGTGTTTTCCTCTCAGATAATGCACTACATAAATGCACCACCTGGGGTCCCTGTACTACAGCTGTTGATGTCTTCATGAGAAGCTTGACCCCAAACAAGTAACTTTAATGCCTATTATTTGCTTTAAAAGAGAAGGCCTAGTGTTTGTTTGCGCTCACAAAGAGCCTTCTTTATGTGTGTCAGCCAGCTCAGTCATGTGATAAATCCATGTGAAGCCTGAAGGAGCACAGACAAGCGTGATCAGCTGGTCTGGATGAACAACACCAATCATCAACAGCAGCACACGCCTCACATGGAGAAGTCCCAGATTCACACTGAGGAGCTGTACTGGAGCAGAAAGAATAAGATAGAAAATGTGTCATTTCTGACCTGTGGGGATTGAGCTCAGCCTCATTCCTTAGTCCTGACACTCAGCTTGTGAGTTACTCACTGATATATGTATTTTTTTGTCTCATCTCCATTCAGCTGTTAGTCTCAAAATGGCATCTCTGGCTGTTTCAGATATCATACAGTGCAAAGCTTTAATTTACACCTAAGGAGTGGTGACGGGAAAAAAAGACTGACACCCTATTTTGGAGTGTGATCTGTCACATGATTTGTGAATTTTGAACCACAATGCCATCAGATAAGTGTAAAACTGGAGATGATGGTTGGTACCCGTTATTTAGCTTGGATGCTCACCTTTCACTTCAGCTTGAAAGATCCAAATTGCCTCACCTTCTTTCCTCTCTTCCTAAACCTTCCTCATTCCTGCTGAGTGCCGTTGTTTTGCCTTTGTTCTGTTGTTGTTTGTGGATGAGCTCCGGGGAAACGGAACAGAGGATGTATCCCAGAGGGCTATATGCTGCTCTGCTTTCTGAGGAGCTGCATGCTCCAGGCATTCTGACAGGCAGCTCCATGCACTCACAAACACTGGGCCTCCAGTTTCTTTTAAACACAATTTCAATCACCCACAAAACACTTAATCAATCATCACCCAACATGGTCAGAAGGACTTTCTTTAAAGAAACACACAAGTAGTATAAGTTTAAGTTTGGTCATTTCTGGGGTAGTCAGGCAAATTGCTCAGCTAATTATAGAAATAGGAAGAGGTCAAAGAAGTGAATCTTTATCTGGCATGTAGCCATACATTTAGACATCATCATTACAGAACCTTCTGTTGTCTGAGATGATCTATAGGCTGATGGCAAGTGTGCAGCAACAGCAGCCACATAGGGCTGCTATATACGCAAAGATGTGGTCGTTTTTTCTTTTACTTTGGTATTGTATGCTCAATAATATATACTGAGAGCTGCCATGTTTTGACATTCATTATTCTTATTCTCCATCACTGAGTGCATCTCAGTTTTTAGGAAGCACCACATATTTTCCATAGTTAACATCTTAAAGTCAGACAAAACCATCAGGTGTAGCAGAAAGCTGGGGGGTTATCATAAACACAGCTTTCCTTATCTTTCGGTTCCTTATCATTTCTGTGGAGGCAGCAGGGACTGAACAGCATGAAAGTCAAGATAATCAGTGAAAGATCAGGGGAAAGCCTGAGCAGTGACACGGAAACCCAGTGCCACTCAGTGTCCCAGGATTTGTCCCCACACTAATGGGCTGATGTGCAGCTTTCTGAGCAGAGCGCGTACATTGAGATACTTCTCCTCATGCTTTTCATGACTTCACGTGACAGTCCATGTCATGCCTCTATGCCGATGGGCAAGCCAAGGCTGAAAAGGCAGAGCAGTGCTTAAAAATAGAAAACGTGAAGTGATGAGTTCAACTAAATGGAATGAGCGGCTTTGGTTGTGGTATCTGCTTTCAAGTAGAGTGGTTTGATAGAGAGATTAGTTTCACTGGGTAATGTTTTCTTTCCCTTTATTTATTATCTTAAGTATTTATTCCAGTACTCAATGAATGGAGTTGTCGTGCTCGGCCCCTCGCACCGGCGGGAGCGCGCATTTCTTTCTCTTTTTTTTCCAGCGGTACAGAGAGGAGAGAGTTCAGCTGAGCGCCTGGAGAGGGAGGAGAAAGGGCTACACGGAGGAATATGCTGCACTTATTTTGCACAAAAACTGACCCGGATAAGATCTCCTGTATAATTTAGGATACCATGAAGTTTCCATAGCAGCTCTGTGTGATTTTGTTCCGGAGAAGGGCAAAAATAAGGAACTGTAGGCGCGCAGACTTTCCTCCGAGTTGAGTTTAGTCCGCGCTACGCTGGAGCCAGCGCTGGTTGCCAGTTTCTCCGAGGAAAAGACGGGTTCAGCAGAGAAAGACCTGAGAGGAACTTTGTGCAAAATGCAGGGGGTTTCAGCGACGGGTAAGTGATCAAACTATTTCTGTCTGGTCTTTATTAAAAAACTCTGTGGCTCTCAGATATTTCCAAATGGCTGTGGTCAGAATTGCGCACAGGATTTGAATTCCAAAATGCTTTTGCCAGCTGTCAACAAGGCAGCTGCAGGGCCGCATCTACTTCTCAGCAACTCAACTGAGTTGTTTTGCTCGTCAGACGTCTTCATGAGCACAACTTAAAGGAGCATCAGTGTCTGGAAGTCTGATCTGACAGGGCAAGGTCTGGAGGAAAGTCTGCGCCAAAGCCTGAGAGAAAAGGCCCTGACCTCACAATATGCCCCCCCCTTACCTGTTTATACAATGGCATTCATAGATGCAATATGCAAACCTGCAAAATTTCCAGCACACACAA
>JBAMIG010000014.1:6992563-7005404 GCA_037177335.1 Kiunga ballochi
TTAACACTACTGGAATACAAGCAATACACATGCGAAACACTAGAATTCTAATTACTAAACTAAGTGAAAATACCAAATCTAAACTACACTAAACACCACAAAATGCTAATATAACAAGTGCACCACAAATACAAACGCTGAAGTCACAAAGTTGAAAGTCCGCAAATCCACAATCCTAGGAGGAAAGAGTGTCTCCAAACAATTCCTCGCTGAATGACTGATGAGGTGTCCTTTTATTTCCTGGTTTGATGGTGTGTTTGATGATGATTGGCTGAGGGTTTGACGAATCCAGATGGTACAGGTGAAGGTGGGTGGTGATCCAGGCCTCTCTAGGTGAGGGTGCAGGCAATTAGACAGGATGAACAAATGAAATGATTACTGATGGACAGGCGTCCGTAACATGCTTGTTAACCATAATGTGTTAGTGGTTAGTTTGCCACCAATGTTGATGGTGTTGTCACGTTCCTCTGCCGTCTAATCACTTTAAATCACCAGTTTATCACTGGTCAGTAGCTAACTCTGACTTTTACTATGGGATGTTATGTCAGAAGCTCATATTGCCTGTGCATTTTTACAGTTTAATAAAGAATCTGCAGGAATTTGACCAGCCTAGGATAGCAGGAATAATGAGTCGGATGCAGTTTAATATGAGGATGTTTCTCTTCATAGATGCAGTTCTTCCTGCCTGATATGTTTATACTGGAGGTCTCTTGGCGCATACACACAGAGAGACACACACAGAGGGCGGAAGTGACCTAGTTTTCCTAAATGGTACCAACTGTTGAGGCCTTCTAGAAATGAAGAGAATTTACTCTGTGTCACCCAATAAAGAGCTGACATGTCATATGCAGAGGACTTTCTTTTAGGCTACATTAATCTCATGCTGTTAATCTATGTAAATGTTTTAAGGGTATGTAAACCAGATGCTGTCCTGGAGAACCTTTAGGCTTTATGTGGGAGTTTTTTTTAATCACAATGGACTCCACAGTTGCTCTAAAACTGAAAAAATAATCAAATTAATGCAGGATTTTTACTCTGTGGTCTCATTCCAGTTCAGTAGTCTGGCTCACTGTAAAAATGTGGGTCTTAGTTTGAGGGTTAGAATTTCTCCACAGCCTTTTGTGTCAGTCTATCTGTATCTGTCTTCACTAGTCTACTGTCTGTCTGGATTGGACCTTTCCTGATGAGGGGGATTTTCCTGGGAAAGTCATATGGAAAGAAAAAAAAAGACTTAATAGTAAAAGCATGTTCCATTCTATTTCTCTCTCGCTCTGTGTGTGTATGTGTGTGTGTGTGTGTGTGTGTGTGTGTGCATTTTATGAGTTGAGCTCCTTTCTAGCACACTGAAGGCTTTGTGTTTTTCCTCTCTGATCATCAGAAGAGCAGGCTCTCTGGCTCACAGCTTCCTGTACACACTGGGGTGAGGCAGGGGGGATCCAGAGAGTAGGGAAGAGGAAGAGACAGAACCAGGTGGAGGTCACCTTTAAATTAAAGGGCAAGCATCGTCCTGCTGGATTATGACAGATAGCTTAAGAAGCCATTACATACAAAACAGGCATTACTGAAACAGCTGACGTATTCAATTCTCATAAAGATAAATGTAGAACTGTGATTTCCAGTGAAATGCAAACATAGGAGAAAAAAAAGCCAACATATACTGAGCTGTCTGTATATACAAAGAGTGATATGGGCTCTTCCTGGTGTGTCATATGCATCCATCAATGTCCAAAACTACTAGCTGCACCATAGTACTACATACTGGTGTCCAGCAATAAATGACTCTGGATATACTGTATTATATAATAAAGCAGTTATGCTCCTGTTTGCATGCAGTGGTGTTGTTGCAGCGCCTGGAAAAATACCCGACTCCCATCAGGGTTTTAAACATTAATGATTTTTATGTTTTATTTAGTTTTACACTCTAATTATGTCTGTCTGTCTGTCCAACTGTCTAACAGGCTAAGCTGCATGCAGACTGTCAGATTTCTGCCACATTGGGACATGAAGCTCGTAAATTTAGTCATGACATCATGTTGACAGTAATACTGAAACAATTTGTGTCTGCAGCTCTCTCTCCCTCTTTCTCTCTCTCTCTCTTTTTTATTCTTTCCATGCTGTAAGATCCTTGGCAGGGTCATATTAACAGCTGGAGGACACGTCAACCAAACAAGGCTTGTCCTTATGTCACACCATTCCAACCATTTTGATTTGTACATTTTATCTCCATATAATCCATGTACTATTATTTCATTCTGACAGCAATGTGATGGTGATCAATGCAATATTTCACGCTACATGTCTGCACACTTAAATTGGGGAGAAATTTTTCAAATGAATACAGTGATGTGAGAAAACTAGAAGAAATGTGCAAAAAGGAATGGTTTGTATCTCAGGGAAGACGTCTCTTTAAGCTTCATGTGGTGGTGCTAAATAATATACTGTGATCTGCAGTGCAAACACAGAATGATTTTTTAACCCAATGCATCTGATTTGGTACAAATCATCGCAGGTTTTCTTCAGGTGCGAGACACTTAAAGCAAAAATCTTTCAGTTTTAGAGCCACAGCGTAGTCCCGTTTATATCCATTATTCTTTCTCAGTGGCTCGATCTTTTCATCCGAGGTTATTATATTTACAGTTATCACCTGTTACACAGGCTCTTCCTCCTGTAAGTACCTCACAATACTGATTATTATCTGTTGTTTTGTTTATTATTTGTTTTGTTTCACAATATTTAACACAAAGTCAGTTATCTGATTAAATGATTTTGGTTCCTTTGGTTCAGTTCAGCACATTTCCATCTAATGTATGTCTTGCATTCAGGCACAAGTATGGCTTTTTTAAGGAACTAAATATTCTTTCAGACTGTGTCTGTCTGTCTTTATCTCAAAGGAGATTGGGAGACCATTGATGTATGAAAAAGAGAGTGAGGTCTCTCCTCATGGCTCCTTTGGGTGAGCAATTTGTAGATGATGGCCAAAGATGAGACAAACACAACAAAAAAAAAAGAAAGGAAAGAGACCAGTAGACTCCACAGTGCATGTTTGAGCTGATAAACAGAGCCTGCTAATATAATGTGAGTTCTGAAAGCTGGTTTTTCTCTTTTTAACCCAGTCTTAGCCGACATGTTGATGTTAAGTCAACCTGCTGGGCTGTTTTGGGACAGATACGTTTTTCTGTTCAAGTGCAAAATTTTATTTTTGACACTGATCCAGCTGTTTTAAATCAATCCTGGCTTTAAAAACCTGAAATAGGGATGGTAAAATCCTTAACCTTATGCCCCTAAATTGCCTATCTTTATGGTTAAATATTAATAGAAAACTTTCAATGTTTTAATGCTGGGCTGGCTTTAGTGGTATCAAGCTATTTATATTATTTATAAGATTCCAGACAAAAAAAAAATGTCCATAGATTTTTTTTTTGTAACTTCAAAATTCTTAAAACACACTTGTATGAATTGTTTTAAGATCATCATCATCATTTCCCCCAAAGCGTTCTGTTTATGAGAACTAACTGGAAACTTCAGGGACATTATGTTGGGATTTAAGAGTCAGCTGCTGAGAAGCCCGTCTTTAATAAGAAAGCAACCAAACATGAACATGTGAGTTTTCATGTATTACACATTGATTACACTTATAAATGCAGACAAAAACATAAAATTCCTACAGTAAATGACCTGTAGTAACTATATATCATTTGTTAACTGGACAGGATTCCTGCAGGACTTTTCATTCATGTTGTTTCGCCCACCCCCTTCCTAATCACCACACGCTCCTCCATTCACGCTCACTCACCTGATGGAGCCATAAACCATGTTGTAAATGTCTTCCTAGTCTGACTGATTGCAGCCAACAAAGGCCGTCTGTGTTCATTCCTCTCTCTCTTTCCCCTTGGCCGCCCCACCACCCGTCCTGTTCTGTGGTGATTAACCATTGTCTTTCTGTCCTCTTCCTTTCAGTACAAGAATTTTGATTTACCAAAGAAGCAAGACGGAGAAAAAATAAATCTCACTCTTTAAACCAACACTTCTTTGACCCAGTGAGTGTCGTACACATTGTAGAAATTAACTTTCAACACAGCCTCGGGGCTCATCAGTCTGCAAGAAACTAAACTTTCCTTGCTCTATTCTTCTAGCCCCTCAGGCCCACCACCAGGCTTAGCCTGTCACAGAGTAACTCCTTTTTAAATGGCACTGCTGTTTGAACAGGGCACTCATTTAGTGCTGTAAAACACGCACAGAGTGTAAAAGTGCTTTGGGATTTGCAGCCTTTTTGTATTGGATTGTGCAATTAAAGGTCACAGCATCAAGTTTCGGTGATGGAAAGAGGAGAAATGCTGTTTTTATTGTTATTAACAAGCAATGTAAAGTTGTAAGAAGGATGGATGTAACGGGACTAGTTAGATATGCCTTTTAAGCTTTTTTCTAAATTCAGCCATTTCAAATCTATTCTGTAAACTTTACTTGTATAGCGCCACTTCGTGACAATGCAATCTCAGGGCGCTTAGCCCAGCAGTTACTCATGAATTGCATTTTTTTTTTTTAAATTAAAAGGTTTTATTTACATAAGCTTCAGTATTTTATTAAATTTTTAGTGATTTTAACTACTTGCTCAAAACTTAGATCAGTTAATAAAGATAAAAATAAACAAAATGCAATGCATCTTCATTCTGGGTGCACTGTTGTCATGTCACCGCTAGATGGCAGTGTGATATTATTCCTGGTGAAATCAACACTTGACGACTGACATAATATGCGTTTCTTCTACTGTTTTATTAAATTTGAAAGGTTTTAGATCCAAAAGAATATTTCAAATTTACAACAGATTGATTGCAAATTTGTGAAGTTTTTATTTTATTTCCTTCTGTAACTCTGTTAAACTTTTTTTTAATGAGGTAGAAGCAGTAACTCTTGGTCAACAGACATTGAGCTGTCACAAATAAAAAGACAATAAGTTGCTTTAAAATCCACCAACAACAGATGGGATGAATCTCACCTCTTAGGCCAAACACGACATAATCACTGTTTATTTAAGAGAAATAGGCTATTTAATATATAAAAAATGGCTACCTAACAGTAATGAAGCTGGGATGTTTGCAGATTCAGGTCATGATTTTCAAGGCAATGACTGATCTCTGCTGGCAACATACCCTGCGGTTCTGGTTAGATCCGAAGCTCAAAAGGCTGAGCTGCTGTCTTTCTGGGTGACATCGAGGTTCTTCACATTAAAGGTCACCCTGGAAACAGCAGACTGACTCTCTACGGCCTCCACTCCTTCTCCCTATTATAGTCTGTGCTGCCCCTCAGCCATTTATCATGCTCTGCTTCTCTAATGAGTTTGTGAAACGAGATAGCTGTTACATGCGAGGGAGTCCTGCACCCCCACTTGCAGCTTTTACTTCTGCTGTTTGAAATGACCTCAACTATTTTGGTATTTCCCACCCTGATATTAAGATGTGCCTCTTGGACACTACGTTTTTTTTTAAAAAGGGATAGTTCAGTGACGAAAGCTCATGAGTTCAGATGTCCTCCTGACTGGAGCACATGTCGCAGCTTTCATCACAGGACAGCCATAACACCTTGTGCCTAATGAGGAGATGACAGCTACATCCACACAGATGGATCCTGTTCTTGTGGCCCACTCTGAATTATCGTCCTGTAACGGCTTTTTTGAGGCTTCTTCTTGTGCTTTTCTAGTTTTTTTATTTAGTTGAAGCCCTAATTCACTAACAAGCTCCTCATTAGATTTATCTAGACTTTGAAAGGTCAAAATACAGCAACAAACTGCTGGAGGCAGCTTAACATCTGTGCTTTACTGCGCTAATGTATTTATGTGGGTACTTGTGTGTGTATCAGCTGATTACCTGAAAAGCTTACCTCAGCTTTGCCTGAAGCTAAATGTTGTGATTAATTTCCTCTAAATATATATATATATATTTATTTTTATTGTAGGTCATTAAACTGCTATCTATCAGGGTGTAGCTTTTTAAAAGTGATGGATGAGCCTCTTTAAAGGAAACACACACATTTACAGTGGTTTTTTGCCGCAAGACCCTGCTGCTGTGTCTCCTCGCATTCAGTGATGTGCGTCATTTTTCTCTGGTCCGTTTGGCAGCTTGGGCCAGTAAGGCAAGCACCCCAAACCATAACAAGCTCCACACCTACTCCAGTGAGTCCCCTGTGAGCCTGCATCGTCCAAATGACTCTCAGAGATGGATTGAGTTGTTGCTTTGGGTCCAGTTGTAGACATGTGAGTGCTATTACTGGTTTCAGTGTTTGCGATGTCCATTGACTCATTTATACATACTTTGGGTATTTTTTTATTCAGTTTACTCTCACTGAACAGGTCAATATGATGTAAGAAAAGTGCAATTATGGCATATATTTTAGTTCATAAACATGCATAAATAATTCTTTATGTGTATCATTCACTGTTGAATATATTGTCTATGTTTCCCCCTCAGACAGAGTTGTAACAATAAACATATTGAGAGGTTAAATGCTGTTGGTTCAGTGGAGCGTTGATCATTTTTCACCCTGCTCTTTGGGGTGCGCTTTACTTGGCTGTTTGTGATCAATCATGTCAAATAGCTGCCGGTGACAAATGTCCCCACGGTTCTTTGCTGGAAACATTTCCATCTGATACAGCAGTAATTCAGATGGTGCCCCTGTACAGGAAACCTGAGCGCATGATTTTGGTTGTAGTTTTACATTAAACAGTGTCAGTGGGGTTTCTCTGCATGTTTGCCCCACCACATCATTGCTCAGCTTCTTCGATCCTGCCTAATATTTTTATTTCATATAATTTGTGCAAAATTTATCCTAATTTGAACTTTAAAAAAAGCTCTCTTTTATCTGTGCTGCACAATAATCTCTACTGAGCCGTTTATAATCGGAGACCATCTGGGCGCTGTAGGGAGAGATGAGCCTGCAGCTCATCAGATGACCAGACCCACCCTGGGTGGAACACGTGTGTGTGTGTGTGTGTTTATACACCTGCACACACACGCATACAAAAACAGCCCCACCTTTTAATAGTTACACACCATCATGTGGTTCTTCATGTCCATCACACTTTTCCAGACCTCAGTCAAGGACAAACACTCGACCCAAACAAAGAGCTGCAGTGTAACACTAACAACATGGCTTTGTAAATATTGATCTCCCGTTGGCTGAATGCTGTACTTTGATTATGATCGATCGCAATCAAGCTGTGAGAGGGGAAAAATGTGCATGAGATAAACTCCAAAACCACCTTAGTGAAATGAATGAAAATGGAAAGGGCTTTATGATGTAAGCTCTGTCCAAATAAGCTTACATTTCAATAATCTGACCTCAAGATAGGTCTCTAACCCAAATAACGTGCCCTCTTTATTTATTATCAGCTGCTTTAAATATTGCTTTGCTGTCTTCTGGATGCTTGGCACTTCTTGTGTGATGAGTTGCACATACAGATGATTAGTAAAATGCTGACTGCTGCTTTATTTTACACATTCCCCACGGTTTCTGTGCTTACGTGCTGATGTCGTAAAATCGATGATACCACAAAATATTTGGTTTATGTTTAAATTTGACACCATTACTGTAGTATTATTTTTGCCTTCACAAATGCTGTAATGTTTCAATGTATGAATTCCACCAAGTATATCTATATCTATCTATATATTTATATAACTATATATATATATATATATATATATATATATATATATATATATGTATACATTATATCTTTTTACACTCATACTTTTCCTTTTGATTTTGTTTTGCTAAAATAGTGGCATCACCTCTTCTTGTCTGGCTAAAGATAGCCGAATTTTCAAAAATACTTTCTGAACAATTATGTTAGTAGAAGCACACACATCCAAAGGAATGATAAATTCAGTTTCTGAGCCAGACGGATGGTGTTTCTTTATAAGGAGGATATTCTTTTCCTTATCCTCTTATCAACAAACTGATGCACTAAATTGCAGAGTCCTGCTTTTGTGTTTTTCTCAGTAGAGGTTAGATGAAATTGACATCATCTACAAACAGCAAAATAAAATAACAAAAATAATAATCACTTTTTTCTGGGATTATGTAGGATGTAAAAAAGATGTAAAAAATATCCAAATGTGTGTCAAATCTGGTATGTGAGGGTGAAACTGACACATGTGAAGTGTCTTATATATATATATATCATGCTTTTAATGTTTTATTATTTGCACAACGCTAAGATTGTGTTTTGGGAGCAAGACTTTGTTTCTTTTTTAAATTAGGTCCTTAAGTGAATGAATCTGGTCATTCCAGATGTTTGCTTCAGTTATTTGCAAGTTATATCCCATCTGCATCTTTCCTGAACCACTGACATCCCATTGCCTCCTCTCTTTGACCCACATATGCAATGCCCACCAACAGCTACAACAATGCCGGATTACAGTTACTAAGAATAAATTCCCATTATTCAGTAGTGTTTACTTTCTTTTTCTTTGTCTTTTTACCATACGTAGCTGAAAACTTAGGGATGCCAGTAATTCAGACCAAAACTTTTCTCTCATCCTGATGATCTCCATGTAGTGAAAATGACACAATTCTTTCTTGAGTTTATTCAATATGAAGCATGATTTCCCTCCTCCCAGGCTTTCCTTACTTTTTTCCACATGCAGCCACCATTGCTACCTTGCCTCAGGGCCAGGCACCCCCACACAGCATGGGACCAGAGCAGAGGTACGTTTTTCAGATCTCACTGCCACCAGCTGGTGCAGTTTTAATAGTTCTGCTGCCTGTGTTTCTATCAGCGGGTTAGAGAGATGCATGGATTATCCAAGGCTTCAGACTCTTTGTAATTCAGATAAGACCCCTCTCTCCTCTAGCAGATAAGTTTAAATATTAATAATGAATTAAAAATATGTCCTCTGGGTTAAATATTAATGACCTCTTCTTAGAGGTGCTTCTTGGAGAGCAAGGAAGATGGTGTGCTAGTTTAGGCATTAATTTAAGTTGATTAAAAAGCTCTCTTTGATTTCTATCTGCAGAATGCTTGAGGTAAAATTGGGTCTAAAATTCAACACATAGTCTTATTTAGACTACCTATCTTCTACAAGCTTTAATTGCTCCTTCTGTTGTGTCTTTGTGATTACATTTTCCCTTGGAGAAAGCTGATCTGGAGGCTTAAGTGTCTTAAGCTGCACTGGACCTCCACCTCTGTCTTCTGCTGAGCTTAGCATGGTTGTTGTGTCTTGCTGGCCCTGCAGGACCTTCGGAGATATGTGAATGCGAGGGTTATTTATGATCAAAGATCATGCTTATGTCTGCCTGTGCAGTGAGTGCGTGTGCGTGAAAGTCTGTGTCGTCATGTGTAATTTATTCATATGTAGAAGATATGTGAGCGAAGACAGTTTGGAAAAGTCCTAGAGTCGGGTCAGCATGTGGTGGAATTTGAATAGTCTCCATGACAACCGCCCAGTGTCCTTTTTCCGGCTTTCATAGACGGGTTTCATGCCAACGCAGCCAAATCAAGTGTGTCACAGAATCAAGCTACGGTGAAACAAAAAGACTTAATTAATTTATCCATGTGGATTTCTGTAATAACTCACCTGTCTGGGTTTAAGTCCTCAGCATGCTTTGTGTGTTTTTATCTGTGTGTGTGTGCAATGATGTTCTTATTGTTTATAGTGTTCCTGTGATATACTACAAATAATGAACTATAGCAACAGATTTCTGGACATTATAATTTTCTAACTAAGGTGTTTTTACTTATTGTTTTGAAACGCATCCCCTTTCAGTTGCAGAGCTAGTGATATTTGCCATCTTTGTGCAATAAATTCATAATAATTTCAATCTCAGTGACAGTAGGAAATATCCGTAGGTGATCCCTTTGAGCAGATGTGTGACAGATGCCTTACATAGGTCAGTGAGACAAAGAAGGTTTAGATTGATGTCATTTGTGAATATTTCAGTGGGTTTGTGTGGAAAAGAGAGGCTGTGAATAAGCACACATAGTTACTTCTATCAGGACAGATGGGTGGAGATTGCTGCTGTGATTACTGAGAGTATAGTGACAGGAGGATAGAGCTGGGCCCGCCGTGGTTTTTTATTTCATTCTGATTTCACTCTATGTACCAAAAATCAGTTTTACTTTGTTCATTTTAAATCTAAGTAGTAGCGAGCCCAGTAAGTAGCGAGCTGCTGAAAAAGTGGAAACATGGTAGAAAATGGTTCAATATTCTTTCTGAACCACGTACAGTCCTCTTTTTTTATATGGTTTAAAAATGAGCCCTATGCTTCATTAGATAACCCACAAAGCAAGGCTTTATTCTTATTTCCTCTTTTGGATTGCCTCGGATGACCACAGAAGTAATCCCTCATCACATTTTCCCCTCCAGTGAGTAGATTTCACCTTTGCCAGGTCTACGGGGATGAGCAGCCAGCTTCAGTGCGGCAGAGAGCAGCACTTGTTCCACCCTTCCAGCATGATGCATATTTCACTCTGCCAATCATTTCAACCGGTTTAGCAAGAGATGGCTTAGAACAAGCTGCTGAAGGTGAAGGGTTTACACAGGAGGATGTTGTTACTTTTGATTCAATAAGAGAACAATAGGATGAGTCGGAGCCCTTTTTGACACGCTCTCAACTTCCCTCTAATTTTAAATCCTGTTTTCCTTTTTATTTAAATCAAACACAGCCACCCATCCCCCTTGCCGTGTTCTCCATTTCTTCCGCTCTTCTCCTCACACCCATCTTTTGAAGCGCTGGTATCGTATTGGAGCTGGGGATATTCAGCCCTGTTTCCATGGTTATTCCTGGTATTCGTCTGTGGGTTCAGAGCCGGTGTCGGGCAGTGTCAGCATGTCTTTTAGGACGATGTCAACTATTGAGTGTTTAGAGAGGAAACGTTGAAAGATATTGGAGGGGGGAGGGGGGGTGTAATTATATGTGCATATGAAGAGGTTTGGAGCAGTTTGGGTGCATCATCCTGCCAGCTTTTGTGATCCTTGTGTCCGTGGGGGGAAGTCACATAGGGACAAGGACGTCTCCCTCAGAGACATCAGAGGTATAATTTTTTTAAAAAGATTTTGAGTGACAGCTGAAAAAGTGCACTGAATAAAAAATAATATTTGAGGTTTTAAAGGATTTTAAAGTTTGGTTTTACAGACTGAGCATCAAGGAATAACATCAACAATTTCCAAATAATTTGAGCTGTGAATATCGAGGGATTTACTTGCCTGGTTCTGCACGTTTTATGTCTTTCTTTAGTTTCATATATCACTGAAAATGTGATGAGCGAAATAATTTACGGGTCTTTTTTGTTTTTCTGACGAGCACCATTTCCTGTGAAAAACATTTTTAAAAAAGTTGAGGAATTTTCTTTCAAACCTTCACGGTTTTTTAGTTTACTCATATCCTCAGACTCAAGCAACAACTGTGCAATCACACCCACTCATACTTACACACACTTCCCCCATCGTTCATTCAACCACTTCTCTCCCTCCTCCACTCTTCTCCCACTCACTTAACTCTCCCCTCCTACTCCATCCCCCCACCCTCCTACCTCCATTTTTATTTTTGCCCTCCCTCTTCCCTGTCAGCCCGGGCCGTCATTAGTTTCCATGGTGACAGTTGGGGAGGCATTATCAAAATGTTCCTTGGCTCCTTTCAGGGTGTTGGTGGCAGAGACATTGTTTAGTGCTGCTCTGAATGGTGTGGGGATCCGAACAGGACAGGAGGGACGTATCTCTCTCTCTATCTCTTTTTTTTTCAGGGCAGGGATGGTGTGTTTGTAGACGGTGAGGGTAGGAGGAGGAGAAAAAGGAGGAGGAGGGGAGGAGGAAAGGGGCAGCGTGGTGGTTGGAGTCGTTGAGGGAATTGGAGTAGTGGTTGTAGCAGCAGCAGACTCATGCCGTGTCCCTAAGAGTGCAGCTATAACACCCAGACTCTTCAGACGGGCTCCCTGTGGCACCATGCTGGACTAGATTTGCTTTTCTGTGCTCATATTTGTGTCACACAGCAGGAAACAGGGAGGGAAAACTGAGCAAACCTCGAAGGTTGATGGCAAATTGACTTTGGCTGGTGAGTTGTATTTAGCACTTCATCTCTGCTTTAGATCGGATTGTGTATCTGTGAAAATGAGCATGTGCACGTTTGTGCCATGTATAAATGCCCCCTGCTTCACTTTAGCTGTATTTTATATCTGGGATGATTACATGTGGCAGGTGCGGCTGCTTTACAATAGACACAACCTTCGATATGGAATATGTTTGGGTGTGTGGGCTTGAATCCATCCACTGAATTTGGGATAATCCTTTAAAATATACATGTTAGTCTGCATGTTTTATTGAGAACCTACATTTGAAGCAATTTTCTGCTGCCTTGATTCCTGGATTCCCTGTAGTGTCGCCCCCTCCACCCTCTCATTTTTTTAGTGGCACAGCGTATATGTGGTTTAGTTCTAGTTTTTTTGGGGGGGTTCTCTCTTTCATCTACGCTGCAGTGGGTAATTGGGAGTGAGAGCTGAGCCCCCTAGCTCCTTGAACTGGCTACATGTGGTGAGTAATATAGTGAGCAGCTAGAAGTGTTATAGCCTCTTTCCCCTGTGATTTTGCTTCAGTCAGGCAGTGCTCGTTCCATTTTCCTCCGACAATTTCACAAATTTCAATCGATGCAAACCCATTTGCACGGCGACTAATTTGATACAACGATGAACACAGCAAGCACAATGATGTCATTTTTGTAAGGCATTGGAACAGATGATTGAAAGCTTAACAGTGGGCACAGCTGCCACTTGTTTACTTGGTTGTCTAACACCAATGTGTTGGAGTTTGTGTTGAATGTCTTATTTTGTAACACACTATAATTTAGTTGACTT
>JBAMIG010000014.1:7043111-7063414 GCA_037177335.1 Kiunga ballochi
TCAAGGACACCGTAAAAAAATTCTTATAAAAAACAGACAATAAATACAATACAATACAGTAGATAAACAATCAGCAGAGACATCATCATTCTTTGTCTCATTTGCAGCTTGTGTGGGTGAAAGGGGAGACGTACTCAAATTTACAGTTACTTCAGCGTGCTGGTCATCCTATTATAATATAATTAGAAATCATTAGGATGGACTTGATAATGATGATGATGTGGGCTCTTTTTATGCAAATGACCAGAATGGACTAAAAAAAGCTGTTTTATTTATAGTTACCATCAGCACCAGCAACATAATGCCCTCTCTCCACCAAATCCTCTCTAACAAGACAAACCCACATTATTAATTACAAGAGTAAACCGTAGGTCTACCTTGTTATGTTAAGCATAAGATAACCATTGTAATTCTCACTGATCTCGTACTGCACATATTTACATGAAATTGTTGCATGAACTGACATGTCTATTGAGGAAAACATCATCTACAGGTAAGCAATGTCTTGTCGAGGCCGTCGGACCAAATGATGACTATGCCATACAAAACATGCAACATCTCATCAGCCTGTGTGGATCATTGTGAAGTTATATGGAGCTACATGGCAGAAAACAGCTTTGTTTAAAACATAACTCAGAAATGCTTTGTGCATCCAAGACGTTTATTCTACAGATGCACTCCAATAAGCCTGGAGGGGATTTTTGGGAGAAGTAGTAGTGTTCTCCAAATGCCTCCAATAACACTGAGAAGTGATCATATTTTTGGCTTTGAATAAAGAGGAAAAGAGCACACACAGAAAAAAGATTAAAGCTAAGAAGTGGATGAACTTTACAGTAAAAAAAACACCAGACCATGACAGCCCTGATATAAAAGGGCCTTTCTGTCATCATGCTGAGTATAATAGCTGCTCTCTTTCTGAGATGAGTTTGCAAACTAATAAATCTTTTTTCCCCCTTCTCCTTTATTTTCAGGTAGAACTCAATTTTCTCTACTTCCAGGCTTGTTTTGCAGGTTCCTACAGCCTTCCTTTGGTCAACACAACCTCACCGTCACTGCTGTTCATCTTTAATTTGTTCTTCAAAGCTCTGACTTTCTGTCCTGCTTTTCAATCTCAGTTGATATTTCAGTTCTGAGCGAGGTTCTCAGTTTGCACCAGATATCTAATATCGCCTGTGAAACACGACGTGGAAGCATTCTTACCTGCAAAATCACTGGCACAAAGCAGGTGTCTGAAAATGCTTTCATACTTTCATCACTTCCTCTCTGACTGATCATGGCTCCTGTTTTTCTCCACTTTTCAACAAACATTGGGATGAAAGCTCTGGACTCGAGACTTCCTGGATACATTGTTAGCTGTAATGATGTTTAAAGGGCAGCAGCCTAGTTGTATTGTCACTCAAAACTATTTTTATTTGAATTTTTATAATGATTTTAATACTACTATAATTATTAGTATAATAGGTTATTGCTTTTTTGTTTGTTTTCATGGCCTTGGTGGGTTTTCGGGCTTAAAATCAGCTATTATTTATTCACTGCTGATCTCACACCTGCCTTGTGTTTAACATTTATACTGTCAGCATTTATCAGCATGGTTTCCTTTGTTGTCATGGTTTTCTCCTTGCTAGCCAGCCTCCCTTCACTGCCTTCTCCTGCTTTGTGTTGTTCTGGGTTTGCGCTTTCGGATACTCTCACACCTCAGTGCCTTTAGGATTCACCATCTTTAATAAAAGTGCATGTCTGTCTTTTTCATCATGTTTTTAAGTTGCATCTATGATGTCCTCTTTTGTCTGGTTTCATATATTATTTTAGGTGTGCGTAAATATATATTGGCATTAGTTTTCCTTTATTTAAATAAATCATTTGGGTTGTTTAGTGGTAAGGAGTTATTGGGTTTTATGAGACTGGGTTGGTTGTTTTCACATTTTTCTAATTCCAACTTTTTATGCATGAACCAAATGATTACCTCATTTGTTTTCTTACAAAAGCTTGTGAATGTTTTCTGTTATTTGTCTTTAAAAATGTACAAGCTGCTTATTTGATGTTCACCATTTTAGTTGTTGCAAACAAAATAAAAATAAAGCATCACAAAAAGCCTAAAATCCACAAAGCTGAATTTCCAATATATCCATTAATCCCTCTTGGCATTCAAATTTGTTGGCACAAAACAGCAGCCCTACCCCTATCACCATTTTGTTTGCTACAATGCTTCACAGCCCATGAATAGATCTAAATTAAATTAAACATTTTTAAAAACTAAAAATAATTGTTACAACCACAACTCTGTTATTACTGTATTACTGACAAGAAAAAAATTAAATGGTATAAATAATCAATTAACCAACACAATCCAGGGCAAAACAACACCAGAGCCTGGTTTCACCATGAACACCTAACACTACCAAAACTTTTTTACAAATAACATAAACCAGGACAAAACAATAAAGCCAGGTTATCAAATTCAACTCAATCAGACTGCAGTCTTTGTGAAAAACAAATGACAAAACAACAGATCAAACTGTAACAAGCTCTTTAATGTTACCTGGACAGAGCACATGCAGCGGCCCTCTGGCTTTATAGTAGAAGGACAGATACCTGGGCCAATCACAGACGAGGTCTGGCTGCTCCAACCAATCACGGATGGGAGAGGGCACAGTCCTGTTTGCATGTAGGAGCCAACAGGCCAGGTCTGGTGACATTTTTTTTCAAAAAATGTCATTAAATTCAAATAAATTTGTTTGAATATTTCTAAATGCATTTTTAGACTAAACTTAAGAGTATTTTTTATACTTAATGTAAATTTAGGACTGTCTAACAAAACTGCTTCTTCAGTGAGTGAATGAATTCTGAAAAAAAGCAGAGGGAAGCAACATGGTATGATATAAGTGTATGAATGTGTCATTTTAAACTGCATTCCTGGTCTAATTATTTTAGAAAACAAACAAAGAAGCAGCGCTGCTTAAGTGAGGGCATGTCCCACCTCACCTTTACCATTGCTGCTTCTGTTGTTCCTCAGAGATGCCATACATGTATATGCCCTACCTTGCAAACTGTGCACGTTTGAGGCAGCTTTGCGCCAAAGAAATGCTTGATCAACATCTCATTCTCACTTTTGTTCTTTCTCTCCTTCTTGTTTCTCCTTCTTTCCCCCAGCATGTGTACCAGAGGTGCAGATTTATTGAAGCGGCTCCGTCACTGATGGCCGGAGTCCAGACAGAAAAATAATTTTTTGTCCAGAGATTACAAAAACGAGGCGGCAGAGAGAGGAGCATTATTGATTTTATACACAGAGCAGCAACGTGAGAGAAACAGAAAAAGGAGATTTATTTTTCCAAAATAGTTTCTTCTTAGTTTGAAAAAGCATAGTTAACTACATGCATGTCTTAGCTTCAATACGGCCCAGATGCTAATATTAAATAGTTCCTATGAATAATCCATTCTTTAAAAAAATCTGTTATCTGCAAGTCTTTTCCCAGTTTTTGCATGAGTCATCCTTCTTACTTTCTAGCTACTCTTTCCAAGCTTTATTTGCATATCAGAAGTCTCATTCATCCCCTTTGAAGAGGAGGCCATGATAACATGGTGTCCTTGGTAGCCAAGCAATTAAAAATCCGCAACTCACTGGACATTTGTTTTGGGGGCCTAACCAAAGACAGGAGAAGTCACCTTCAGTCTCCACCCAGACCTCTGGCCATATGTAGCCTGGTTTGTTCAGGAGTGTTGACGCGGCTGCTGGCACCGTGCGATGATGCCCCTCCTGTTTAATTACCTATGTGATGGAGCGTTTCCCCCCAGCGAGGCCATTGTGTCACACAGTGTCAGGGACAGGGCGGACACACCAAGCTGACCAGTCTCACCTGCTTCACTTCTTCCTGAGTCTCTTGTCAGCTCAGATTAATTCCAATGTCTATTTTTGCTCTTCTCTGCCCCCCTTCACACACACACACCATTCTTACTTTTTCCCTCTTCGCTCTGTTTCTGTAAGATCTCTAAGCTGACGTTTAGTTATGCCACTTGGTAAGCTAAATAAAAAATATGAGCTTTGTCCTTCTTTAACAGGAAACGTTTGGCATTTTTGACCATCCTTACACTCTTAGCAAGCCGCTGCGTGGTGTATTGGATTACGCAAAGTGCGGAGAACTCTAGACAGGGTGGAGAATAAAATGGAAGGGACAATGAGTCCTAGCTGTACCCAGTGCCAGACCACATTAACTGTTGCTGTAGCAACCAAATGAGAGGACAACTTGAACACTTTTAGCAGCCTAATTTCTCAGAGTGTATTCATCCACTGTCTGTATCCTCTTATCCTTCATCGCCGTCCTCTGGATGCAGAATATTTTGAGTTTCAATAAAACTCTGCAGCTGAAGACAGTTTGGTGCAGACAAAACAAGAAAAGGTTTATGTAAAAAGGAGGTGCTCATGTAGAGATTTTGCTTGCCTTTGGGTATGTGTTCATTAGGATTCAGCAGCACAACTACCCATCACACAAGTATTCTTTTAAAAATTTATTTGCTAACACTTTTATCAGTGATGGCAGAGGATTTTTTTTTTTAACAATGAGAAAACTTGCTGCCTCTGTTAGTGTGTTTGAGGAGCTCTGAGCAGGTTTGTTCAGGTGAACATGCCTGCACCTGCAGAGACATCTATTACCCAAAGCAGAAACAGCCTCACACATGCCCTGAATCCTCAATGGCCAATAAAACCACCTGCATTTTAGACAACAAATCATTTCTGTCTTAAAATGTAAAAGCAAACTGAAAGGGAAAACTCAGTATTGTGTGTGTAGGTTGTGTTTTGTGTTAATAAAGAATGATGCTGGCCCAAATATGTGCTATGTGACACCTACTCTGGTAACACTTTAAGGTTTTCCACTGTTTCTTTAACTTTATCTTATTTGGTTGCAGTCATTTACCTTAAACGTGTTATAATTTCAACATTTCTTCTAATGAAACTGTTTTGAGACAATATTTTTTTATTTTGGATGTGATCAAACTGAAGCTGTCAGTAACAGAACGGTGATTCAGATCAGGCCCATCAGCACTTACCACACTGACCACAAGTCTAACAAAACTGTGACACAGCAAGTAACAGGAAAGGAGTGATACTCAGACTTACTGAGGTTATTATTGTGTAAACGCAACTTATGCTGCACAAAGAGATGTTTCTGAAAGATCACTTCAGCAATAATATTATTATTCACCTTTGAGAGTTGACTTAGCATATTTAAAGGAGAGAAAAACATCAAGCAATTAACTGGTTGCTTGTTGTCCTATTATGTTTATTAGATCACATTTTTAATAATAAAAAAGTTTACACAATTTTTGTGTCAAAACAAGAAAAGAGGAAATAAAAGTGTAATTTGCAAATTAAAAAAGAAGTTGAATATATTATAGAGTAAGCTATTACTCAGTTGCAAGTGAAAATGATAAGTGATCACTTTATGCATACATCTCTTTTATTACTCCTCAGTCAAGATAAGAGCACTTCGGTGTCAAGAGCCACGTCACGGAATAGAGACTATGATTGGCACATCTGAAACCCCGCGGCATCACATCCTGTTTCAACAAAACTCCAATCTATCCACTGCTGCAGCTTCACCCTCATCGCCATCCTGCTCTCATAGCACAGCTCTGATTTAATCCACAGTCATTTTTGCGTTGCTCGGCAAGGTCTCGACTGTTCACTTTACCAGAGAGAGCTGTCGGGGCGCTCATCCGCTCGCGCGACAGCAGCGCGCAACCCAGACCGATAAGTTGCAGCGTGAAGGGATTGTGGGAGGAATTTGTGACTGACAAGGTGTTGGCTCGAAGGTGGAAAGGCGAGAAGCGCGAGCCCCCCCAGCCAACAAAATTCCGATTTGTTTATGCTGTGCCGGACACAGAGAGGCACAGGCGCGCTGTCTTTACGCACAACCAGAAGAGGGAGCGTCCGTCTGTCACCACCATGTCTGCTGCAACAGCCTCAGTAGCAGATGTGAGGACGGAATTTACCAATAGAGATAACAGCCGTGTCCGGAAAAACACAGGTAAGAGATAAAAAAAGGGGAACCAGATCTTGACCGGATTACCTTATGGGGAATATGTTTGTGATTCATATATAAGTTATAAGTTTCCACTCTTGTTTAAACATATCACGCTGATCTCTTTGCGGCATTTCATGAAATTGGACTTCTTGTATCTATTAAATAAGTACAGTTTTAGGCTATAAAAAATACAGTTGTCTTCTCACTTAGACTTGTATTATTTAAGCAGTTTCACAACAAGGTTTAATAAAGATGTGTCGTTTAATATGAACGAAATGTCATTATTTAAGTTTACATTTTAAAATGGATTTATGTATCTATTGTACAAAGCATACTGATTGATTTTTTTTATATATTAGTACATTTCAATAGCATAATTCCACATTTGATGAAAAAGAAAGAAAGAAAGAATGGATGAAATGAAGGAAGAAAGAAAGTATGAGGAAGTAAATAGTGGCTTTTTAATAAATCTGATGCACAGCTGGACACCTCAGAGACAAGCTCAGCCACATGTGCATTACATCAAATGAGCCTCTCTACTTGCACTGTAACGTGTCCTCGCGTTACATAAATGTTAATGAGAGATATACTGACCTTCATCAGAAGTTAATTTAGCCCATCCTGTTTTGAAGTTTTGCATATTCTTACTTTATACTCACATCTTTTACTTCCCATGTGTAATTTTTTTTCCAGTATCTGAGAATGTAACCCAGAGGTTCGGATTTAGTTTGGTGCCTCTTGTGGAGAAAAAGTTGCACCGTGTGTTGTACCCAGAAGTGCACAACTCCTCTCACATGCTTGTGTATTTTCCTTCTTTTGATAGTACATAAAGGAAATTCTTCCTCAAGAAGATGAGATAATCAGACATGTGTCACTATAAACAAGATGGCTTCCAGAACCTGAACACATTATATCTCTAACCAAGTTCATAACACTGTATTGTTTGCCAATTGCTTATTTAATGATGAAGTCACACTCTCCTATTGTATGCTCATTATGTCAGACTGCCGGCACAGCGAGAGTTCTCCTCCCTTGTAATATGCTGAGCCCTATGCTGTTCTGTGTGATGGCTGGTTGTTTATTGTGGTCCCAGATGACCCATGTCCTTCATCCTTGCAGACCTTTTGTTTAATGGTGTGTCACATTTCCTGCATTGATACCGTAATACTCAAAGGCAGCATGCATGAGGCTGTTAGAGGGGGGCTTCGTCACATAGTGTTGTGCATTACAGCAGTTCGGTGCTGATAGCTGTTAACTGAATGTCCCATTCTCATCTGCAATGTTCCACTGCTGGTTTTATGATTCATCCTGAGTTGCTGCTGTGGAGAGTGAGATTTTTGAGTTGTCTTATATCCGGGTGCTCATAAAGACTCTTTACAATTTACCAAACTTATTAAAAAGTAAATGAATCGGTAATTTTCTGGAAATGATTTCAAAAGAAGGAGCAGATATTTAAATCTTCTTAGAGTCTCAATTTATAGACATCATAGCTGCCTTTTTCTGGTGTTCATGGTTCTCCACTCCTGCCTTTATCCAACACTGTCCCTGTCTCCATAAATTACTTGTGCCATACAAAAATTCAGGGGTGTGATGGTGAATGTTTTCTTTGATTCTTGTGAATTAAGAGACTTTATGGACACCCTGTACTTTTTTAATGACTTACTTGTGTAAAAACTATGATTTCTTTTTACTCGCTCATAACATTAACAGCATAAAGTAATTCAATACCAATTGCTATATTTGTTGTACACAATCTGACTCGTCACCAGGTGACCTACATCTTCTTGCTTTAGGTCACCCGCAGGCTCAGTGCACACCCATGCCCCTACCAGCCCTCGGCACTCAAAAGATCATCCAAGGCAATGGGACAACTGTTGGCACAGTCATTTCTTTACAGTGTCCTGCCAAACACAAACTGGTAGGCAAGGAGCTGACATGCATTATGGACAACAACAGCCCCCACTGGGTGGGGGGGGAGACTTACTGTAAACGTAAGTAGAAAGCATAAAATACTCATTAGTGACCTCCTGACCTGACAGTTGCATGAGTGTCACTTCATGCATCCAATTTTTGGTTCATTTTTAGTCACCAAGATGTCTGTGTGCGCAGAATAAATATTGCAAAAGGAGCTAAACTGCAGAGGCTGCAAAACGTCTCTTGAGCTGTCAGCTCATTGTTTTGTGAAGATGGAACATAGGGCGTCAGACATGTGCTGCATGAAGTTATCTAAGGGGGTGTTTGGTGCAGGATAATTAGATGTATTTTGCTTTAAATTGAACAATAAACACATTGAGGTGAAAATTATTTGGCATTTGTAGCTGAAGCTCATTAAAAGACCACACTAATCGCTGCTATTGCCAGAGCTGCAGGTGTATAATTGGCTTGTGAATTTTTATTTCTCAGTATGGAGAACATGCTGTTTGATGTAAAACTGAAAGAAATTAAAAACTGTTGTTTTAGGTTTTCTTTTTTGTCTAAGATAAGTTAAGCTAGCTGGAAAGAATACCTTTTTGCAAAAGGGCTTTTATCCCCCCAGTCTCCTCCAGATTAAAGCAACGAATGTCGTTTTTGAGTTGTCTGTGTTTTCTTACTTTATATCTACAAACCTAAAATGAGGTGGAAGCTTGGTTAGAGTCTGATAAGGATGTTTTATACAGATTTCAGCAGAATTGTGTATGATTTGCAGACTGCATGAAATAAAAATCTATTAATCAGTCACTTCTTCTCCTCTGTTGCACTCCAGCACTGTCTCCTATTGATGACCATGGTTTCCGTGTGGCTGTGCTGGCATCTATTATAAGTTCAGGCATAATCTTGCTCATGTCTATGGCCTTTCTCACCTGCTGTCTGCTTGACTGCATCAAAGAGGACAAGAGGAAAAAGGAAGAAAGGTAAGGAGGGGAAGAAAAAAGTTCTTCTTTCTAAGAATGCAAAAGGGTGAGCAAAAATACTTATTGTTAAATGTATTCCACATAAGTGGTATTCCACATTTACAAATAGCTTGTGTCTAAAAAAAATAAGGCCAATTTGAAGGGAAGGAAAAATGCAAATAGAGTAAGAAGTACAAAAGGTACTGAAACACGACAAGCAGCCCCAGATAAATACAGCTTTTGTCCAGGATGGCCTGCAAAGATGCCTGTTCTTTACTTTGGAAAATTGTAATGTGTGCATTATATTTCACTAAAAATATAGAACATGTCTTAGCTGAATGCTGGAGAAATAATAAAATAAAATCCCCTGAGTACTTATACTACAAAACTGTCCTTTACAATAAACTGAGTTGGTGTATTGATCCGATTAGTCGTCTGGGGTTAGAATTAGCTGTCATGTTTAGGTCTTAATTACACTTTCCTGGCAGAGAGTCAGATTCATGGCATTTGGAGGAACAGGAACAGCGCCGGGATGACAGCCGATCACGCTACAATCATGGAGGTCGAAACAACAACAATAACAACAGCCAGGAGAAAGCATTTCCTTTGTGGGACACTTGTAACGCAGCCCTGTGTGACAACATGCAATCCTGCAGGTGAGGACTGTTTTCACTTTAATGCTCTAAAAGGGAAGGAATTTCTAACATGTGTAGGAAAACAACAACAAGAACAAATAAACAAGGAAAAAGAAACATATTCCTGTCTTTTCCTCCTCAGAAGTCAGTATTTCTATGCCCCTTGTTCCTGCAACTATGGGCCCCCACCTTCACTTGCTGCTCTCCCAGGACTTGATTATGACCAGCCTCTCCTACCCCTGAATCTGGATTATTGTCTACCTCAGTACCCTGGACGTCCTCTGTCCTCCTGTCAAACAACCAGTCAGATCCCTGTGGCTGGGTCTGGAGTGGTATGGCAGTATGGAGGACAGCACAGCAGATTATCAGAAGCCAACCCACCACTCACAGATGAAACCAGCACATGGAGTATCAACTCAAACAGGAATATCAATCCTAAAGAACTTTCAATAAAGATTATATCAGTGTGAGGACACATTGCCTGCGGCCATTCATAAAGATTTTTTTACTGGCCAAATCTTTGCAACATTGACTCAAATAATGAGGATTACATCCGCATGTGTTGTTATTTTTTAACGACTGCAGTGTTACACATGCTGGCTCTGTAGCCTGATTTTAAAGGCTTACAGTGTGTGCCTTGTGTGAACTTTAGTGGCACACTGCCCCCTAGCGGAGAAAAGGAACCATCGCACACAGTGGTGTGGAAAGATTTTACTTGAATAAGATCATTTAACCTTGTGGTTAAGGTTCAAACTTAAAGTGTTTATTGAAGCATAGTTCTTAAAACATTGTATTAAACCGTGAAGATGTTTTTATTTTTAATTGCATTGTAGCTTATGTAGCCTAAATATGAGTTCTATGTAATGAAAACCAAATAAACCCTAAAATCAGCGGTGCGCTTCAGTGTAGTGAACTCATCTGGAGGGCGCTTCTGTGATTCGGTGAAGCTGCCACTCTTCCTATCGCTGTCAGCAGTCGGTCGTACTGGAGCTCGGAGTCGGTCATGCGGCAACGCGGCGGCCGCTTGCGGAACGCTTCAGCTGGAATCGGTCGCTCCGGCGGCGCCCGGAAGTACCGAGCGAAGCTCACGCGGTGTTCTTTGTAGTTTACTATGGCAGGTTTGACAGCCAGGGGTAAGATGTTTTTTGGCTTTTGGTGCAACGTTTTGCTTAGACTTACAGACATTATGTGTTTTGATGCAGTTCAAACCTTTGAGATGATTAAAATGTGTTAACAAGGAATTATTTAACTCCATTGTTTGGATATAATTTATAATATCTTGAACCAGTTTTTAATACAGGGAAAATAGACCTGTTAATTAAACTGAACTTTTATTTGTTCATCCCTAATATGCCTTTTTAGCAGTCATCCAAGTTTTTATGGGTGTAGTACAATTTAAATGATTATTTTGAACATCTTACTGGTATGAATATTTATTTAAACTGAAACATAATAGTCACTGGAGGTTAGGTTTGTAATTGTAGCTTTTATAGTTTTATAGAAACAGAAATGTGGAGTGATTTCAGTAAAACAACTTTCCACTTTTGCATTTTTTTGGTGGAAAATTTAAAACATATATTTAAAGGGAAACTTATTAGCTACATAGGATCATCTGTAAACCCATACACTGTTTTTAGTATAAGAAAAAAATGTGAAAGCTGCAAATCTAAACAATGAGTATTTAAATTTTTAAAATATTATTCTGTGTAAAAATCTACTTTCATTGTAGCATAAGAAAGAGGAATGTTTTCCACTGTGGTGTGGAACAGCTGAATCATACTGAATCCCCTATCTGTTTCAGCTCACTTTTCCACTCTCAGGATAAATAGCATAAAAAAAAACTGCCTACCAATATGTTGCAAATGACTGACTTCAATAACGTGCATTGGCAGATACTGAAATAAAATGTGCTCAGACAAATTTGCGGCAACTGTATTCACCTCCTTAAATAGGGGTAATAAACCTCTTAGTAATTTATTTTCAGACTGGTGCTAATGCCAAGTCCAGCTTACTAAGAAACTACTTAAGACAAGATATAAAATCTGTACGCCACCAACTGGAGCTTTGTTACAGTGTTACATACTACCAGTGTCCATGGTTATGACCGGCTAATGGCTTCTCCGTCACACTAACTGTGCACACAACAGCTTTTACATCAGTTTTGTAGGGTTTAAGGAAATAAAACACTTTCTCCAATCTTTTGTGATCAGACATTGAAGGTTATGATGAGCAGCTCCAGAGTGATACCCAGTTCCTGTGTTCAGATCAACGGATGGACGCAGAGTTGGTTGACAGACTGGTCCTGCAGCTGAACAGGATCTACCCCCAAATCCTCAATGACAAAGAAGCCTGCAAGGTCACTGCAAATATATGATTTTTTAAGACTTCAAAACAGCTGGGCAAAGTTTGTGAACACTTGGAATCTGCAGGATTTCTGAATGGATTACTTGTAAAACCTTAAGACATATTTACAAGCAAAGCATGTAGCAAAAGAAATTTTACAACATGCATTAACATGCATTTATTCATTAACACCAAGGCTTCAAAATGTGAGTTAAGTTTTACATTAACATTTTCTTTAAAACCTTGTTGGAATCCAAGTTAAGGAGTCAAGATGCTCAACTAAAAGTTGACAGCCAATTGCAAGGATAACATAGTGACTGTGAACTAAGAAGATAAATGCTACATGCAAAAAATACAGTCACTCAAGCCTTCTGCAAACCCGAATTGGATCAAGTGGATAGAAATGAATTTCATTCAGATGGCATAACATGAGATCAATGCAGATATTCTAGTCATATCTAAAAGTTCACACATTTTTATAACCACCACAAACACAGGGATTTAACTCAGCATCTGTCTCATTGCAGTTCAGGAGGCTGATCGTGCCCGTCAAAGAGCGGTTACCTGAGTTATTGAAGCACCTGCATGCAAAAGGTGAAGAGGCATGTCATGAATTCTACAGAGCACTTCACATCCATGCTGAGGAAGTCTATGCCAGCCTGCCCACCAGACTCAGACAAAGAGGTAAAACCTAGGCAGTCTCAGTTGGCAAACTTGAGATGTAAATTAATACACAAACATATAAACAGCTTGCAAGATCACCACAAAAAAATCAATGTGTCATAGTGTCATGTCAGTTTGCAAATGCATCATATTGTGGGTTAAAGAAACGGCTTGCTATTAATCAATCTTTAAAAAATAATGTTATAAATCCTATAATCAAATGGTTTTAATCGGAAAATATCAGCTTTGCACGTATTGTATATTGTCTAGGTACTGAAATCTGAGGCTTCATTCATGATGTGTAAAAATGTGAGGTTTTCCAGTTAATCTTGTACGTTTGAAGTAAGAAAGCTTGCAGCTTTTACAGTGTCCTATAATAGTGGATCCCCTGCTGTGTAAATGACATGTGAGCTTATCCTGTTTAAGATGCAGAGAAGCCAATGTGCTGTCTACACTGAAGTTCTAGGTTGTTTTTGCAATGTTGGTGTTATTGTTTAACCACTTTGACTTTTTGTTGCAGAAATGGCTGATTCAAAATCTGCTAAGAATGTGAGGATCCTCCAAAAGCAATATGTGCTCCATGAAAAAGGTAAACTAAACCTGATCTGGATCAAGCGGATAAAGGTTTGGAGTTAAAAATGACTCGTTTACATCCATTCAAAACCCATGATAATACAATTCTAACAATTTGCAGGTTTACTTAGATGTTTTATTTATAGCTTACAATATAACTTGTGCTTTACACAAGCAATCAAGTGATATGTTTACAACTCGATTTTACTGAACTGCAAAAACAAATAGGTTTGCTTTGTTTCTGACAATTAAAAGTTGATGGCAACTTTTATCTTGTTATCATGTTATTTGACACACACACAAATCTAACCGGACTCCAGCAGTACAACATGCTACTTTTTTGTAATGTTGCAGTCTTACAGTTTGTATGAGTATGAATAGGGATGCTTCTGCATCCCATCATTGATCCACACATAAGCCACTTAAGCTCTTCTGATCCATGCTCTTCAGCATGCGCAGTGCTCTGCTGGACCTTCTAAACCCTGAAGCAGAAATTGGGACCCACTGCTCAGTGTAGGAGTGTTTTCCTCTTTTTGTTTCTTCAGGACCAATGTTCTTCCTCAGCTGTTTCAGTTTTGTTGTTGGCATTGCAATTCTCTACTATTATGGAGGTGAGTCTGTAAAAATCATGGTGCAACTGAAGGCTACTATTTCCAGCTGCTTTCTGGTTCCTTTCTCATCCCACTCCCCACCTTTTTTTCTACACACAGAGGGTGAGACTTTGAGGAGCACTGGAGCGTTTATTCACTGCTCTGCAGCAAGACTCAGTAAGGATGCTAAGGATGTTTTAATTTCCTATGCAGAGGTGGAAAAGCAGAAATAATGAGACCATTAAGGTGCTGAAAATCTTCAGAAGCCGTCTTTTGAGAAGAACAAGCTGTGATGTTTGCCTCTTTGCTGTGCCAAAATAATTTAATATCCTCCTCTCTGATGACAAGTTGGTCTGTGTTTGTCTTAAAAATGCAAGAAACATAATTTTTCATTAAAAGCATGCCAGATTTACATTAAATATGTAAATACAACACATTCTTTTATCATGCCTAATTTCCTTGCTGATATTCAAAGTTACAATTTCTAAGAATTAACACAATAACATATTTTTTATTTGGGAGTGGATCCAGGTGCAGTAATGTCAGCAGTATGGCTGAATACTTCAGAGTTGTGCACAGGTGTCCTGTCTTCTTCTGTGTGCCTTTTGAGGCGTTACTTATCCCAAAATGTGCTCTCAATCTTGTCAAACAAAGCCAGTAATGCAGCGTTAAATTCAGTGTTCTTACTTCTCACACACACACACACACACACACATACACACAGTGTGTGGACCCACAGTAAGATATAAATGACTCATTCGAGGTGCATGAGACAAAAAAGTATTATTTGAGTGATTAGATACTAATAAAAACAATGTTTTTAATTATGTATCAAGCTTTTATTGTCTCACACTGCACCTTTAATATTTCGTTAGGTGGATCTCAGACAGTTTTAAACATTTCCAAATCTAAATTTTGCTTTAATGATACACATAAGAGACACTTATCTTCATTCACGTCTTACAGTTTTTCAGCGATCATTGTCTGAACTAAGGATACTTGTTTTTTAGTGAGCAGCTGATGGGTGAAACATGAAGAGCTAGAACATTTTCTCTTCCTGGTAATTTATTCATTCAGTTTTATTGTTCTCATCTCAAAAACAAAGCCAAAATGTAGAGCCCTCGTGTGGAAAACTAAGTCCGTCCTTAGCCCTCCCATCAGAAATAAGGTCTATCGCAGCCAGGAGCTGTTATTCAAATGCACTTGATGAATTGATCATCAGTAAATAAAACCTCATCCGTAAAAGAAAAGGTTTTGGAGCATTAGGGGCTCAGTTAGCTTATTACATTTTAAATTCAATGACAACACATTTAGAGAAAGCCTGAACAAAGATTGCTTGTTTGGATTGTTGCCAATAAAAATCTGTTTAAAAATAAGATGACAGCACCCCTTAGGTTTGCAAAGTCATAGCTCAACAAATCACAAGACCAATGTCCTCTTGACAGATGGGACCCAAGTGGTGATCTTCAGCCAATAATTCACCGTATCATAACGGGAAACAGCTTAGCATAGCAGTCTGTCAAGCACGGTTGTGGAAGAGTGATGATTTTAGGCTTGTTTTACAGCAACAGAAACTAGGAAAGTCACAGTTATTGAGTTGATCATGATGTCCTCTGTATACCACCTTACCAGTCAAAATAGTCTAAAAGGGAAAACAAAACAAAGTGGCAAAAATCAATTAAGGTGTTTGCAAAAGCTTATTAAAAGTCCAGACCAAAACCTGATTGAATACTTTTGTATGCAATACTTTGCATAAACTAATGTTCACAAACCTCATTAAACTGAGCTCATTTTCAAAGATATGCCTCCACAGAGACATGAAATACTAAATAATTTCATAGAAAATAATTACTTCAAGTTATCACGTCAAATTCTTTACTGTGGAATGATTGGTTAATCAGTTCATCACACATTGTGACATTTTTAAATTATTGCTTTATTGTTTGATAAATAGGTTTCCTCACTACTGTAATAAAAACAATATCAGTGACATGTTTGAAACCCTGGGAAAGCTAATCAAAATTGGAAACACAGGCATCAATGCAACTGGTTGTTAGTATGCAATCAACTTGAATTTCACAGTATTATACTATAACATTCTTCTGCATGGTTTCTTAAATGCACAACAGCACTGAAACTTTTCTCCACGTGCCTTAAACCTTTTTTAAGATAGACTGTTGAACATGGATATATGAAATGCAACATGCAAATGTTATATTTTTGCTCAAATAAAGAAAAAAAGGAACATTACCTGGGTTTGCATCTTTCTTTGTGTAGTATTACAAACAACTGAATGATCTCTTAAACATTAGTGTTTACTTCATATTAAATACTGCTCACTTGTCTTTCACTTTAGTCACATTTGTAAATTCAGAGTAATAGCTTTTCCCGTTTTGTCTGGCGATGCCACCCGAGCAACTTGTTCACTGTAAAATAAAGATTTAACAACCTGCCACCTGAGCATTGATGTATACACTAGAGGGCACTGCTTTCACATACAGGATACAAGGACAGGAAATAAGGATGATGGAAGTTGCAAGGGTTAACTATATCAGTGATAAGCAGCGAGAAGATCAATCGTGTTAATTAATGATGACAGATTAATTAAATGGCTAAAGTTCATAGAATAAAATGCTGTTTCAAAAGCTATTTATTCAACTGCTCGAGAAAGACTTAACTACAGAATGGATGCATAAAAAAAAAAGAGTCAATTTGTTTAGCATCAAGACTGGGAATGGGGCCAGCAGACGCCACAGCTCGGCCATTCCACCAAATGGGCGCCGATTTCTTACCTAGGACATGTTATGTGAAATATGATTAATAGAATCCTAAATCTACTTTAGTTTTTTGTATTTCTGAGTATTTTAGTACTTCATCTATCCTTTAATTCAATCAGTATTTTACTTAAATGCACATTCAAGCCAGGTCCCTGGGTTTTTACTCAGTCCTGTTACCCTAACACATCACCCTGCCTGATTTATGTGGAACATTCAACAACAGGAGCAACAGTCCTGATACTGTAAGATCACCAAAAGGGAACACTCCCATTCAATGGTTGGTTTATAACCTGCTTCTCCACAACAGAAGCTCCTGATGGGCATCATAGCGGCTAATTTAAGTGAGAAAATGGATCAATGCATGACATAGACACAGAAAGGCCAGAGGAGACTAATACCAGCTGCTGGTTGACAGAACTAAGAACCCAAAACATGGATGTTGGACTGTCTGAAGCTGTGTAACATCAACAGCTCTCTGTTGCACTGGTTACTGTGGAAACAGGAGTTGCTTTGTCATCTGAAAAGTGCTTTGTCACAGTTAGAGCACACATGCCTGCATACAAACATGTACAGTATATTATTTTGGTAATTCAATATAATTTTATAAAACAAGTTCAGTAAGTTGATTATCTTACATAAAAGATACCAAAGTGTATAAAATGAGCATTGACTTGTGACTTAGCTGAAACACAGACTTATTAAGGCTTCTATATTAAAAGGGAGTTGTGTTGGAGTCTGATCTGTGTTGACTCTGACGCACCAAATGTTGCCAGTGTAGACAGCCACACACACACAGTACATGTTTGCTATTTCCAGAGACATTCATGGCAAACCAAATATTATTAGAATTCATTTTTGGGCACAAAGCCTGCTGGATATTACCAGAGGCAGGTCAGGACTATCAAATCTGAGCCATCTGGAAAATTTTATATCCTTCTGCTCCAGTATCATCAGTGCAATTAAAAATCCAATTCTGTTCGGTTTTGTGTGCAACACTGAGCATGCATGTCTGGCTGGTACTTGAGGTCATTGTAGGGCAGCAGAGGAAACAGACACTGTGAGGACATATGAGTCTGATGGCTGTTGTCTCCACTTTCCTGTTTGTCCAGCGGGAACAAATCCGTTTCAGCGTGCCAGACCTGTTTCTGTCAGGTTCTCTGTGTTCTCACCGGACCTGCAGCAGAGCAGGACAATGATTTTCTGGTAAATGAACAGTGGCTGGAATTTGTTTTTTTCCCTTGTGGAAATTTCTGTTAGGGTCTGGACCTTGTGTTTCTAGGTCGGGGAGGGAGGTGTGAGGGTCAGGTTAATAGAGGCTTACCACATGGAGGTATTTAGGAGTAAAATGAACACAATGTGACAAGGGGGGACAAAAGTATCAAATGAGCAGAAAAAGAGATTTCATATATATTTATAGGCAAAAATTTAGAGCCACTCCTTGTTACATTTAACCTAAAAATAAATATAGAGGCAGAGGCAAAAAAAAATCAATAAAAGTTTTATAACAAACTTAACAGCTTTAGATGCAGATTGCATTTTTTTTCACTTTTACATTTTATGCCAAGATGAGCCCATACTGCCTTAATAAAGATGAGGTCTGAGCTCTGGGAAAAGTGCATAATTTGCTGCAGTGGATTTTCATTCCTGTCCTTAGGTCCCCCTAAAGCAAACCACAGAGAACAGGAAGTCACTGAATGATGTGATGGGTTGGAAAATGAAGCACACATGCTGTTATGGTCTTTTACTCAACTTGAAATGTTCTAAAGAAAATGACATCAAATCCCTCCAATAGGCTCCACATTAATGGCAAAGTTTAACCTTTTTTTAATGCTTCTTTTTTTCCCCGTTACCTTACGTGAGGTGTAGTATACCAGAGTATCTGCGGTCTACGTCAGTCACCACGGCTCGGTCTGTGAACTCCAAAGGCTGTGATGAAGACATTAAGCACCACTATGATAAAAACCAGGGCTGTGGCCATGTTTTCCATCCGGTTCAGCCTCCAGTGTTTTTGCTCATCATTCAGATTCCACTGCACTGTGGACAAAGCCAGGAAACACAACAAACAAACATGAACTCAGAAAATGTCTAATCAGTAGCTATTTAATTCATTTTGGGACTGAAGCCAGTTCATCATGGTTTATTGTCAACCCCAAATATATCTATTTGATTCAGATTCAGATTTTATTTCTAGGAAAGAGAAACGGATCTAAGAAAGTAATGTCCTAAAGCCAAAACCCAAATAAAATACTCATATTTTATGTCCTAAAATCATTCTGGGCTGCACAGGGATGTTATGATTAGCTACATGTTCTCTATGGGCATGTGTGGGTTTTCTACAGGTACTCCGAATTGTTGTTTTATAATTTGGTTGGTTGTTTTAGATAAACAGCTGTATTTTGGTGTGGTTAGCACTGCTCCCTCACAGCAAGAAGGTTTTGTACTTGAGTGTGAGCTGAGTGGCCTATGATGCAGGAAGTGTCTCCATGTTGGCAACCTGTCCTGCTAATAGCTGAGAATCTTCCGGGCAGGTTGAACTAAATGGTATAGAAAAGGACTAAGCGGTATTCAAAAACCCATTTCATGTGAATCCAATAAAGACAAAAAAAAACAAACACGAGATTTAAAGCAGACAAAAAGAACAATAGTCAGTAAAAATTGAAAATGATAGTTAAACAACTTTATTTCATGTGTGATTTTTGAAAAATACAATCAAAACAAATAAACACAAAAAAACTGACTGACACCACGACAATGACATAATGATGTTGTCATCCTAATTATGGGAACTGGCCTTTGAATTGCACTCAGACTAATACGTGTTCCTAGAAGTGAGTGTGTGTAGCAGTACAGGGTGTGTGTGTGTGTATTTGTAGATGATTGCCCAAGGTCAAACGGCACAGAGACCCTGGTCCTGTGTATGTCTGAACTGCCTGGGTGGTGGGTGGAGTGGGGTTGTGGTAGTGGTATGTAGGCCACTCACATCATGCATCACTGCCTCTATTAGATGGAGCCGCATCCACATTTAAAGGAGGGGGGAGGATGAGGGGATGGGGGGCAGTAGGGGTAAAGAAAAAAGGATGAAAAGTGTGACAAAGATGGGATTTTGACATTCTGGTGTGTGAGTCAGGGACTGCTGGGATTGAAAGGAGCAATAAATGCATGATGACGAGGGTTTTCTTTTTACCACTACAAACATTACAAACATTAGAATTAATAGCCTTAATATAATGTTGAATTAGGGTTTTTCCATTTTGTATCACAGAACAAATTTACAAACTGGAGCTAAATTACAGCCCTTTTGGATAATTTTAAAGAAAAACATGTAAATATTAATTTGACAATGCCTTTTTTAAAACTTATTTATAGGGTAATACATTCATAGGATATTGATGTGTGGTCTTTATTCAGACGTGGATAGCAACTAAAAACCTCCCTTTATTTACTCATCCTGATTTAGCTGTGGTGTTTCAGTCTAACCTGACTAAAGTTCACAAAACTTGTTGTCCAACGAAAGAGAAAGAAAAAGCTTAACTTGTTAGTCCTCCTCAAACATCAAATCTCTGGGTGAAAGAAATGATGCCGTCCTATGATTTAGTTCATTCATTATTTTATTGTTTTTGGGAGGTGTGTGTGTGTGTGTGTGTGTGTGTGTGTGTGTGTGTGTGTGTGTGTGTGTGTGTGTTTATACACCTCCCTCCGTGTGTGTGTGTGTGTGTGTGTGTGTGTGTGTGTGTGTGTGTGTGTTTATACGCCTTCTTCAGTGTGTGTGTGTGTGTGTGTGTGTGTTTATACGCCTCCTTCAGTGTGTGTGTGTGTGTGTGTGTGTGTTTAT
>JBAMIG010000014.1:7063514-7082657 GCA_037177335.1 Kiunga ballochi
ACACTTTGCTTGACAGGCCAGGATTGGAAACATTGGCGATATGGACAGATTAAGGACTAGCTTTTTGCAGTTGTTTGTGTGTGTGTGTGTGTGTGTGTGTGTGTGTGTGTGTGTGTGTATGTGTGGGGGGCTTCTGTTGATTTCAACACATCCATGGACACATATTGACATAGTTTAACATGCACACTCCAGAGAGTTGAAGCGACCTCCCTCCATTGACCATACATGCTGACAAGCTAAAACCTCCTGAACCCTGACCTTGTTACCATAGTTACTGCAAAGAGTCCAGTTGGTAATAGGTTTGTTTTTCAGTAGATAGTTTGTGAAACAGAATCATTGTCAAGCAAGTGCTGATAAACAGCTGGCATCGAGCTTGCTGAGGGGAAGTGTGAAGGGGAGTGATCACAAATTTAGCGAGAAGTCGGGAAAACAAAGGACACATCTGAGGAACTTCTTTTCATTTTCTCACCTATGAAGATAAGCAGGATCCCAACTGTGATCTGCAGACAGAGAGAGATGCTGATTAGGGTGACAGTGGGGGTGTAAAAGGAGATGTTTGGTCCCTGATCCAGCATGGCTTTTAATTGGGAGGCATTGGCCATCAGCAGAGCTATATCCAGCATGCTCTCAGCTGCACTCTTCTTGTTGGCATAGTGGTTCATGTTCAGAGGGGCTGGTTCACTGGGCAGAGCATGTGTGGCCTGAGGGGAGTAGAAGAATGTAATTGGTACAGAAAAAAATATTTACGGTTTTAAGATAATCCCTGACAGATAAATGCCTTGAAATAAACAGAAAAAAACAGAAGATACTGTGCTGTTTTTTGCTTTCTGTCTCCCAGCTGAACAAAACAGCATGCTGATGAGACGGGCAGTAATTTTGTGCTTCCTGTCCACTGATGGTGAGAATCTGTTTGCCATTCTTAGATAATTAGCACAAGCAGCCATTACTGAAGAGTGACCCTTGAAAGCATAACATTAGACCAGTGAAAAGAGTCCAGAATGAGTCAGAATGTGCAGTTTGTGTCCATGGTTTCAAATGATCACATTCACTTTAAGCCTTTCAGATGTTGTTGTGACCTTTGGGCATGGTGGACCGTTTACCGTCATCCTGGGCTGCACTCAAAATTTTCCACAATGTGTTGACTTTACAATCAAAGTGCTGATGACTGACTGTCCTCTGCCTATAATCATGCTGTGGAGGGATGGGGTGCCTCCTCTGTCACATCCCAGCTTCTTCTTAAGTAATTACAAAGTTAGCTGGATTCAAAAAGAGTCAGAACTCTTTTTATGTCAGAGTTTACTTTTTTTTTTTTTTGCTATATTTTAAGCAGACATGAAATTTTGGGCAATCCGAATCATTTCCTACATTACTACTCCATTTAGAAAATGATATCTTCTCTATGAATGATCAGTGAGTAATGGAAATATAGATTAAAGAAAATCTCAGTTTTACTTTGAATTGATTCTTGTGTGGGTGTTGATTATGTAACACGATAAGCTTGTTTGGTGTGTGTGTGTGTAAGTGTGTGTGTGTGTCCACTCCATCCCAGTGGACTCTGAACAGCAATTGAGTAAATTGTGCACTGGAAGCAGCATGTCCAAGAGAAATAATTTGCTTGTTGATGAGTAAGAAATCTTCCCCTCCTGAAACAATGAAGATGCATTTTCATTTGGATCACTTCTGCTGACTGAACATTCACTCAACCAAACTGATCAGCGATGCCTAGCTCATACCCAAGCACTGTCACTGAAAACTGAATGGTGTCAAGGCCAAACCCCTGAGATTAACACTTTCTGTGAGCATGCAACAATCAAGAGCCTCTTCCGGAGCACCAAAACCTCCCTTTTATTCTCACAACATGACCCTGCAGCTGTAGAGAGCATACTTTGCCAGGGATTAAACAAACCACTGAGTTGGTATGAGCTATCTTCCCTCGGCTGCAGTGACAAAGACAAGAAAAGAGAAAAGAGGAGCTGCACCCTCTAATTTGCCACAGAATAGGCTACAGTTGAATTACAGTGTCTTTAGGATATTCACAGTAATCAGCTGGCATGGGTTTAGTTGATGTTTGAGGAGAAGTACATGGTGAACAGTGGGTGTGGTTGTTGGGGTTATAAACTGGAGCTAAGTTGCAACAATTAAGATGATGCATTTTATTTCAGTACCAAACAATCCATGCTTATTTTTCTCTTACTGAGCCATTGCTTTTTAGGAAATGGATTATATCTGTGACAAGCAGAGTTATTCATTTGTTTAGTTTAGAGTTTATAATATAACTTCATGGTAAGGCAGCCTGAAAATATCCAACAAACCAAAAATATGTAATAAAAACAAACACTTGCTTTCTCTAACGTGCTGCAACTCATCACAATCACTCAAAACATCTTTCCATACGTACCACTAAAGAGCGATGTGGTGTGTCATACTGACCGTGTGATTGTGATTTGGGACAAATGCCACTAATGCGACTCTGTCATGACGTTTTGGGTTCACCCATTCTGCTCTCAAACACTGACATAGACTTTTCAAAAGCAGCCCTTTATCCCCGAGTCAACAGACCACAGTGAGATAATGCCTGTTGTGAGATCACAGGTTGGAAACATGGAGTCACTGCGTCTAGAAACACAGCAGCTGTCTTTTTTTCTCTAAAAATCAACCATGAATTTAACAACCTCCTCATGTGGATTCAGGGTCAAAACTTCAGGTTCAGCCAGGCCTACTGTCCACTCGTATCACACAACTAAACTAAGCAAACAAAAACTTAAATTAAAAGATAATGAACCAAGCGTTTAGAGTTTAAAATAAAAAAGATTAGTATATTTCTATACATTTCTATTCCCAGATAAATAAATACTTAGTGACTAGCAAGCTAATGCTAAACTAGAGATATATAAAACAAAAGACAGGCTTTCATTTCGTTGGTTGTTCTGTTATGGATTTAAGTTTCATCGCTCTCTCTGAATTATTCATGCTGCAGTTCTTATCAGAAACAGGCACGGGGGACAACATGCCGAAGGAAGGGATGAGGGAAATGAGAGTTGGTAAGGAGATCAGTGAGAGATAAGAAAAAAAAAAGAAAAAGTTGTTTGAATGAGTTTAAACTCTCAGCTGCACCTCACATAGAATAACAGATGGATTTATGTAATCATATTTAACATGTCCTGCTTTCTGTAGAATCAGATCAGATGTCACTAATGTTGTCATGGCTGCGCATGAGAAAGAAAGAAAGGATAGAGCAGGGTTTTTTTATAGAACCAGAGAGGTAATCGCTTTAAGGTTGATATTTTGCAATCACACCTGCTCCACAGACAGTTGCATCGCACAGCAGTGGGAATGCTGGAGCCTTCAACTCCCTGAGATTAAACCATCCCTTAAATTAAATAAAATCTGTTTTCACGCAAAGTTTTGTCTGACTTCCCAGAAGAAGAATTGAACTCATTCAACTTGCTCACCTAATCCTACACCCTTTCCCTTTTCCCACGTTGTCACACAGATTATGGCACCCTTAGCTAAATACCCCAAAGTCAGTTACAGGAAGACAATGCTGCGGCTATTGCTTTGTACCGCTAAGCTCTGTCTCTGACATGTGGAAGGTTCTTTTCAGCAATAATGTAAAGCACTTAAGACATTCCAGGATTCTGCATTGACTATTTAGTTAATTGAGCAAGTTGTTGAAAGACCTAATTAACTATGTAACTGGATGGATGGGTCTTTCCTTTCCTTTTCCCCTTCCCCTCATAAGCCCTTCTTTGCTTTCCATCCATCACATCCCATCAGCAGCCCTCTCTTCTCACTCACCTCAAACTCTGGCCGTCCTCCAGAAGAAGATCGACCCAACTGTAAATCTAATTTCCATGATTCTCTGTAGAGCTTTTAGTTTTACAGCCTTACACAGAGGAAAGCAAACATGCCTGTTTCAGAATGTGCTTCATCCAGCTACAGCTCTTAAAGAATTAAATACATTGTTTTTTTTCCTAAAGAAAGCAACCAAGTAAAACATAACAGAAAAAAAGAGACAAAAGCACAATAATGCACTTTCTCACTCAGATTTCCACACATAATCTTCTGGGTGTAACATTTCAGTGTTAAACAAAGCCAGATATTAAAAGGTTGTGGAGAGTCTGCAGATAAAAATCTCCATTCCAGAAAACAACCATGGATTGAATCTTCTCTTATCGATTCCTGCTGGTGGGAGACACATCGTAAATGAGATCAATCTGCCATTTTATCGAGCAAAAGGGTAATACATTTTGTACCCGTTGGCTGAGCTCTGACAAGCACAAGAAAGTCTGGCAGCAGGGTCTCCCTTCCTCCTCCTTACTTATGCAATCAAACACCTCCAATTTGAACACACATCTATCTAAGATGAAATTGTGCTATTACGACTTTGTAGAGAGCCGAGGCCCATTCCTTACATTGTAAAACTTGATTTGGCTTTGAACAATATTGTTATTTCTGGTCTAATGGAATATTCAATTACCACATAACCCATTGGCCCGAGCATTTTGTTATCGTGCACCCCTCTAGTTGTGGTAATCCACAGTATGACATTATATAAAAGCAAGACAGCATGAGTGTGTGCATTTTATGTGTCCATTTAGGCTAGTGAAGTGGAAACAAAAGAGGGCATTCTTTATTTATAGGGTCACTTAGGTGCCATCAATACTTGATTCCAAAGTGTCATCTGACCCATGGCTGCATCAGACGTGTAGATCCCTGTTTTATTGTTTTTGTGGGTCATTTTGTTTTTGTGTGGACATGAAATTGGTCAGCATCTCTTCTGTCTTTATTCTCTACATAACAGCCTCGTCCTCTTTGTATGGAAGATGTAGGAAATGTGGGTATGGTTAAAAAAAAGGGTCATAAATAAACAGCAGCAGATAATTTAACATAATCATCCTATTTTTAACAAATATTTTGACTAACTAAAGTGCTTACCCCACCTTAAAATCCAACACTAAAAGCTTAAAAACACCAATTGCATCATTCCTGGGTGGATATATTTAGTTATTTCCCAGCTAGTGATTCATGCATCGAAGCCCTTGTTTAGCACTATTTTAGATCCAATGCATTTTTATATTTGGCCATTCTTTATTTTTATTTTTTCTGTTTGAAGGAAACTAAGATTGGTAAATATTTGTTTGGCACACCTTTATTAACGTTACCTTCATTATACATTTGAGCTGTGCAACTGAAACTGTAGCAAATGTAGAAACAAATGAGGGAAAAGAGACGCACTTCAAACCAAGAGTGACATTTTTTTTATAGCTCAAATAAAACACAACAACATATATTTCAAATATCTTACCTCTGCCAAACCTCCCATGTTGCTGGTGATGCTGCTTGTCATTTTCCCAGTATGGATCTGCACCTCCTCAGCAGCAGGGTGCAACTCCGAGAAAGCAGAACCACAATACCCCATGTGGAACATGAACCCAGGGACCTGCAACTCCATATTTAACAGCCGCACGTGTCCTATCATGGTGACACAACATTGTTGATTTATTTATTAATTTAGTATTATTTATTTATATCGCTACATTAGGCTGGCTCTGCAATGGAAGGGTCTAAAGTTTGCAAGGGCTAAGAGTCATTTGCTTTGAGATGTTACTTCCATTGTCTATCACCTGCTCAGTCTTTTCATGTGAGATATGTGTCAGTCTCTCTGTTGGACAGCGACAATATGATGAGTCGGCTCTCTGCTGTGGTGTCCCAGCGCGCCCTGTGATTGGACGGGCCCGTCGGTCGTTACTAGGGGCGTGGAGCCGTGCAAACTGAATGGGAAACACATTTGAGTGCCTCACCGGCGTACGCACCTAATGGAGAGAGACGATGACAAGCGAAAACAGCTGTCCGTGTAAGTTAATTGCCGAGGAGACCTCAGGAAACCCGAAATTTACCTTCCCTTCAAGCGAGCATTGTGGTGTCTGACGACGCGTTGCAAACAGCAGCCACGAAGAAGAAGCGGTGGAGAGAAGAAGCGTGTTTTGGTTTGGGGTCTGCAAAAAGGAGGGTTGTTATAAGACAAATACAACATATTTGTTTTCTTTTCTTTTTTCTTCCCCGTTTAGGTGAGGGTCTTTGGTTAGTTAGCTAAGCCAGAGTTAAGGTTGAGGCTGGGTTTGTTTTAGGTGGCAGTTTTTGCCTCCATGTGAGGAGATGGGGATAATATTCAGGGTGTTTTTTTAAAAGTGCAGCTTTTGTCGTCGGCTAGCGTTAGCAAGAAATTAAATTCTGGACGTGACAGGTTCGCCTCTGCTGTGTCGCTAGCATCAAAGCCAGGGCGGTTTTCATCAGCTTTCTGCTCTTTTTGAACAAGGTAAGCCGTGTCTTATTTATGTTTTTTGGTGAAACTGTTATTGCAGTGTTGTATCAACATTGTATACCATTGTAATCTAACGCTTGCGGACATTAGCATATTTAAACTTATGCTGTGTCGCCTCAACTAGCTTGCTAGTTTCTTGGTCACCTGAACAACGATGGCTTTTGCAAACAATGTATAGATTTTTCAACTCATGGGCTTGTCCTTTTATCCACCCGATTTTATTCACACCAAATAACTTCATTTCCGCAATCATCATAGTGCTTACAAGATACGTGCAGATTTGCTTTAACGCATTTTAAATCTTTGGATTTTTGTTTTGACTAACTGGCTACGCTTCTTTTGCAGCTGTAACATCTGATGAAATCTCGCCCATATCATCCATCCCCGTGCTGATACAGGCCTCTGCTGGCAAACTGCGTCACCGGGTGGGCGCTGCAGGTATCCATCCATAAATCTGCATTTGGAAATTGAAGCCATGGCACGAATGAACTGGAAACCAAAGTGACTGAACCTTTGAATCAGCATGGAGCCGAAGGCTAATTCAAATCCTCACCAAGAACCCAAATATACATCTGTATCCAATTCTAAATGTGAACTGACCATAAATATGCATGACGCCATGGGTGACGACCATGTAGTGGACTCTGTAGTACGAGGTGGGAGTGACCCCAGTGCATACCCTTCCTCCAGTTATCAGAGGAATCAGAGATTTATCAGGAGAAGCCTGTGGTTTTCAGATACGGATGAGCAGGCCCTTGAAATGCCTGAAAGTGAAAACAGGAATAAGATCCTTAATATAAACTTGCGAACATTCGTGGACAGGACACGGGGAACTAGTTCTGGGATACAGGAGAGTTCCAGCACCGAAAGTCAAGATGGGCATAAAGACATTACAACAGAGAGAGCCAGTGCTGATGAGGACAAGGAGAGGGTTGGAAATGCGCTGAATGTTACTTGCAGTGATGGTGGTAAAGTTGCCATTAAGGCTGCGAGTGAAGAGACTGAGGAGGAAGCAGAGATGAAAGCGGTCTCTACGTCTCCAGGAGGAAGGTTCCTTAAATTTGACATCGAGCTGGGGAGGGGGTCCTTTAAAACGGTCTACAAAGGCCTGGATACGGAGACCTGGGTGGAGGTGGCTTGGTGTGAGCTACAGGTAATTTTAAATTTTCTAACCATATTCATGAGCTCTATGAGGTCCATAAATTCAGAATGTTTTTTTTTTTAAGTAATTTTTAATCTTGTATCAAAAAAGGACACTTGAAATGTTTTTTTGTGAGGTAATTTCACAGTCCACCTGCAAAAAATGCTCTAATGAATAAAAGAGTCTGACTCCCACAGGAAGTCCTTTATCTACCCCCTCTTTTTCCCTATCATACAAGTATAATAAATATGTCTTTAGGGGGCTCTTCCTCTTTTAAAAGAGTAATCAAAGTGCCAAATAGGTTTAAACTAAATTTAAAATGGTTCACACAGGAAAGGGAATTAGCGTGGATGCAGAATGATTAGCAGTTTTGCAATGCACATGAAAATGCTGATTTCTTGCATTGTACAGATGTACAGACGGGGAAATCTCAAGCCTGAGACCGTGCAAAGGTATTAACTAATTATTTCCGTCCATTGGAGACTGCAGGGATTATCTCTTTCTCTCCCTCCCTTTGTCTCCCAGGAGGCTTAATGGAGACTGCAGTAAGCATGACTGACCCCTTAAAGAAAGTAAACCAGTATGCACGTTATCTTTCCACCATTTAGCAGACGTTAAGGATTCATTTTCCAGCAGTTACTGTATGTTTCACCAACCTTGGAGTTCAGTTTAACAATTTGGCGAGCTGTAATGGCACTGAGCAGTTATTTGCAGAGGTACATGTGCACTTTCTCCCAGTAGTTTGTAAAGTCATGAGTGGTGCTGCTCCCTGCATCCCTCCCTCTGTGCAACAGGAGGTAGAGAGACAGGAAGCAGCTGAAGTGTGCTTTAGCCTGCTGGGAACCATGTGGCTTTCAGTGGCCTCTATACTTTGCTGGGAGAACTGACAATGTCGGCAAGTCGAAAGACAAAAGAATGCAGATTAGTTGTTGCATTAAAAATACTAAACCTGTTCTGCATAACTGCAGTGTTGCAAAGGGGGAGGAAAAAAGAGACGTTACTTGTGAGTGAGTTATGAAACTGTGTGTTTTTGTATGAATGGTCTCATGCAGATTGTAAGAAATGATATGTTTTGCTTGAAACTGCCTAAAGAAGATAATTGCTTAGTTGATGGTTGATTGAAAATGGAACTGGATGTAATTTTACTGTGTTTTTATTTTTAGTTGCTAATATTGGATAATATATGTCTGAGTAGTTTGGTGTCATCAGCCAGTCACAAGTTGTGTAATTTCTTAAACATGGATACTTGTCTCATATTGGCTCTTACACATTAGGATATGTTGTTACGTGTTGCTCTTGTTAAATGGCACCAGCTGTTTATTAACATGCTGAACCTTTTGAAATTCAGTTTGTTTTGATTAAAAGCAGCAGGGATTTATCAATTTTACTCACTCAGCTTATTTGGAAAAGGTGATTTCAGTTTGAATTCAAAAAGGTGCTACAAAAGAGAATAAACACATTAGCTTGTCTGATCATTAAATTGAATATTTTAATCAGAGGTGGGGGAAACCGGGTCATGAAGGACTGGAATCCTGCAGGTTTCCCATGTATCTCTTGCCTGATTCTAATCAAATGGATCCAACAGCTTATCAAGATATGCACAGGGGTTTATTTAAATCTGATGTGTAACATCAAAATCTTTCAGGACACCTTTGGTTTAAATTATATTGAGTTTGTTATCCTTAGTCACAAAACAGTTTGATATATCCCAACAATTCTTTGTCATTTCCTCTTTAGAGCAGTTTGCTTAACAGGTTTAACCTTTTTAATATTATTTTATTTTTGAATATCAAAATAACCATAGTCTCCCACGGGCCCTTCTGATTTGTTAATCTTACGTTTTTGTAAATTATGAGTAATTCACGAGAAGTTGCTCAGTATGAAAAGTCTATTGGACTTGTACAGAGATACGTTTTGATAAAGTTTTGGTTACATTTTTTAAGTTAACCATTTGGACTGTAATATGTAAATCGACTGCCTCTTTTTGCGGTTTCTTCACTATATCTGCAGATCACAACTGTCAACAGTTTGAGCTGCTATTTAAATAATCTGATCATTTTCAGTCAAATACTTAAACATATATATAGGATTTTCTGGAATTGTCTTATTGGAATCCAGTCAAATGTATATCAGGGCTATTCAATTTGGCCCCAAAAGGACTTTTGACCTGGTTTTTAGTGTTTCTCTGCCTTATCACACTAATAGCAATGCTATTTTTTCTACACTGACTAAACCATAGAGAAAATAGTTAGTTTTATCCCCCTGCCTCACTATTCCAGTTCTGTATCTGTTGTTTCTTGATGCCTTTTGTTGTTTTATTTCCCAATATTGTGTTTATAATTATAAGTATGCATAACTGTTCATCATCAGTTTGCTGAAATTATGTTAGACACCATAGCAAGGCTCTATCTGTTCCTGAAAAGAGTTAAAATAGAAGCCAGACCAACGTAGACCTTACTTTGTCTGAATAGGGCATTAGTGTCAAGTTGTTTCAGACTGTATTCAAAGCTGTTTATTGTGCAAGTGGGTACATTGAACTACTCTTTAATCTGAGTAGCTTTAAGAAGCTTTTTTCTGCAGTAAGGTAAATGAATTGCTATATTTGAATGGAAAACATACTGTCATTGTATTTATCAGGATGCTTTGTGTTGTCTGTGTCTCTGCTGTCAGAGGAAAAATACTTGGTGTTATTTTAAGTCACAGTTTGGGCCGGTTATTATCTGAGGCAGAAGCAACCCACGCTGGCCACAATCTCACTAGATCTTTGTGATCAACAACATTGTCAGCACAGGAATCAACACGTCCTAAGAATTCTTACCTGTTCTGCATATTTATCCTTTTTTGCAAACGGATTATATCATTTTAGCCCCATTCAGCAAACTTAGAAAAACGGGGCACAGATCTGATAAATTGATGTGACATTAAAGTTTGTAATTTTCCCCACTGTTTTCCATTCTTCCTATGCTCACGTGATCTTCCCGCTTAGAAATCTTAACCCAGTCCCGCAGTGTATTGTTTTTGCTTTTTCTTTCCTCCTCTCTTTAAAAGTCTACCCCTCCTCCCGTGCTGTTCTCCCCCACATCTCTGTGCCAGACTTCTGGCATAACACAGATGGCCCTGGCTCATCCAGTGATGTTAATCTGAGTGATGCCAGAGTTTTTCATTGTTGTAAAGAAACACTTCTTGTGCTTCTGGTTGTCTTGCTCTGTTTTTGATGATCAGAGTTTTACAGGTATTTTTTTTGTACAAATCCTGTTTCTACTAGCAGAAACTGTGGATAGATATTTATCTTAGCATTGAATGCTGTCTGCACTGTTGCAGACACATTTTTGCATATTTTACTGCAGTGTTTGGCAGTGGGCTTGTTGTTTTGTAGATTAAATCTAGTTTTCTAGGGAATGCAAAGCTGACTGCTTGACTTGCTAAAGATTGTGGTGCTTTTAAACAAATCCAGTGACCCTAAGTCATTAGGTCAGCGTCTTGAATCCAAACACTGGATTTTGCTGTAACCCTATATTAGATTGAGCAATGCTGTTTGATTTTAAAGTGCTTTGATTAAAACTTGTGGTGCTGACGACTGAAACTCTCCATGGCTGCTCACATGGAAAAAGGTAAAACAAAGTTTGGAAACCAAAGTAGTTCACTGGTTGCAGCGAGGGCAGCCAGGCTTATGGCACCTTTCCATTAGTACCTACTCTACCTGGCCTAACATGACTATACCCAGAAACGTCTATTTATTGGTCTGATGTGATCCAGGGTGTTTTTTCTTACCCTCTGATGACTTCTCTTGATTTGTTCCTGTAGTCTATTTCCCACAAATAACCATAATCAGAGCCCCAGGTAAAAGTTACCGTGAGTTTGCGATGGTCTTCTTCTATGGTATTAGTCTTCTTCTGAAGTGTTTTTCAGACTCCATAAAACTTGTCTAGAAAGTCACATTGGATGGGGGACCCCGCCCTCATTAAAGGAACGCGACTTGTAATGGAAAAGCAGTCGAGGTCAAATATAGTGTCACATAGGAACTAATGGAAAAGCGCCTTTAGTGACTGTAGCTATCAGTGTCCCCATCATCAGTCATGCCTGACCCACAGTGACACTTGGCAGCTAAAGGACTTCAGGAAAGAAGCTTGTTGGCTTTGAAGAAAGTGGCTAGATATTTAAAAACGATGTAACTTTTTTTTTTATTTAGAAAAAAAAATCATAGTACTTTACAATAAAATCCAAAACAACACATTGAATTCTCGATTAAATAAAACCTTTGTTTCACCAGTGCACTTTATCAGGAGAAAGAGAAAGTAATTTTAGTAATAGGCTATTAATGTTAAGCTCACCTGTTTCACTCATGAAAAATTGGTGATTTTGGAAAAATGATCTGTCATTAAGAGGCTTGACTGGTTATATGACACAATTGTTGTCCTACAATATCCTAAGGGAAAGGATAAAAAAGGGAATAATGTTTAAATATCTGATAACTTGTCATTTCAAATTACTTGTCTTTTTCTGACCTTTTTGTTTGCTTTTTGCTTGTCTGACCAGATTTAAAGTCATAACTTGGCTCAGAGCAATCTCATAAAAACATTTGAAAACCTGTTTAATGCGGTTTTAATTTTTTCAAACACAAATGGAAACTTTTGGGATTTGCTTACTGACCTTTGGTATCTTCCTCATTTTGCCTTAAATACCACAGTGGTCAGACATTTTTTAACATGGAGAACCAGACGAGTCTTTGTGGCAGTGAAAATTAGATCTAAGATAGCAGCTCCTCAATTGCTAACACCTCACTGTTACTGATAAATCAAAACTCTCAGCATACAGAATGAGTTTCTCATTTTAGCATCATATTAGTCCCAAGTCCATGTAAAATTTACTTTCTCAAGTGTGGCTGTTTAACAAATGAAAGGGCTAGTTACATTCGAGGAGCTGCTCTAATTCGCTCAGCTTGGTTTTCACTGCTAAAGGCCCCAAAGAGCCCTGCAGAGCTAAATGGAGAGGAATAACCATTCAGGAAATGCAGCTGCAAAAAGAGTTTGAAAATGCAGAAGAGAAAAGAAATGGAAATAAAAATGGTAATCACACTTTAAAACCTAAACAATGGAAAATATTTATACACATTTAGGAATTGTTATTGTTCATGTAGAAATATTTGTATTCATATATTTACAGATTACATGATTTATTAATAAATTAAAATTTCAATTTGAAATCCAATTTTAAAATGTAGGTTTAAAATGTGTAAAAAAAACACCTATTAATTCGATCTATTGTGGGAATTGTTAAATTAAAAATTATATTTATTAATCTATTATTTTCTATCAGTTTTATTCTTATGAAAATGCTGTGTTGCTTTTCCAAAGATGCTACTGATCCCCCTGTATTAAAGGTGATGCATAAACATGGTTTTGCACAAAAGACTAAAACGTTTCACTTGCTGTACCAGAACATTTGACTAATGGCTGCCGCACTGTCTTCACTAATCATACCAGTATTTAGTGAGCGACTTCCAGTAAAACATGTTACATTAGAAGATTCAGCTAAGTGGCCATTGACCTTCTTGTTCCATTCTCTTGCAATAAAATGTATCAGCACGACTCATAAGGAGTAGAAATTCCTTTTCGGAAATTTGAGGGTTATTTATATGAACAAACCTAGAACACGTCTGTATTTTGTTCAGGCTTCCTGACGTGAAAACAAAGGTTACTATAATACTTTCTGCTTAACCTCTGAGTCATTGAGTTGTTTATTTAATAAGCACTTTGCTTCCATAACATCTTTTTTGTTATATATTGTGTTATGAATGGTAATATAAATCATTCAGTAGGGCTTTGAATCTCTAAGTTTTTGGTTTAAAATGATTTAGTTGTACATATGTGCATTTATTTCTGTGACTATTGAAGTTTACAGTGTGCAAATATGGAGGCTGAAAATATTTCTAAAAGCCCATGAAAACCAGAAGCAAAATGTTAAAAATCAGTTTAACACTCCTTCTAATGACACATTATAAAAATAGAGACCTTTTTTTAAATTTAGGTTTTTTTCTTTAATCAGGCGTCTTAAAAAATAGATTTTTTGAGAATATGATGCAAACATTATTTATGTCCAAAATCAATAATTAACTTTTTAACCAGGAAATAGTCATTTAAAAAATCTGCATGATTGTTCTTACAAATGTGTATTTATTGGGTAAGATATGGTCATAGGAAACCTAATGACATACTTGAGTGACAACAACTCAAGTGTGATGGTAAACATTAAAAACGTGTGTGCTCTTTGCATGCAGGTTGCATCTGCGCTATGCCTTTCCGCTCCTTATAATCATACTGAATAGTGGCTGTTACTGCAAAGTAAATTCACACTTACATTGTTGCATTAAAGGAGTTCTATAAGAAGCTTTACAGCCCTACTGAATGATATATTTATATATAATGTGTGTATATATGAAGTATACAACATTGGGCCTCACAACATCTATTTTTTTTCACAAATACTGATTGTTTTGGATTTTATCTCGTCTGAGGTCCTTGCATAAAATGGCAGTGAGGCACTTTCCTACCTCTTGATGCTGAGGTGTGCTTTAGGGAATATAATCCTTGCTTTGGTTGCTTATTGGGGTAGCTAATAAGCAATACTACTTACGTACAACTTACAGTTGCCGTTAACTGGCCTCATTCATTTCTAAGCTTGCTTAACTAGCACCAGATTGCGCTTTTACACTCTACCCAGCTGATTTAAACCAGATATGGTTGCTTTATTAGTATTATTAAATCTTGCTTTTAGATGAGAATAGCTGTCCCTACATACAGATGGTTAAATTGAACTGTAACTATATAACTATAAAACTACAATGAGCAGTAGAGATTGAATGATTTTCACAATTGGGACTTTGAATGGTTTCCTGCATGTCCTTTTTTTTAAGCCACAAGGTGCATCTGTTTATTTCCTGTAGCTTAAAAAACATTTTAAAATTGGTGTTAACAACAACAAACACAAATGCAAACTGTAGTTGTTGGTATTGGCCCAAGTTTGACAAAGCATCTATGGGAATAAAATGCCTCTGTGCATATGCTTTTTTAATGAGGGTTCTGTGGTTGTGATGAGAAACACATTTTGACTAGTTTCATTTAGAAACTCTGAAACTGAAGCAACAACTGGAAGATGAAAAGATGAAACCATGTGGTCCAATCAACAACGGCAACGTAGTCAATTATGAGAGTAAAATTTTCCTGCAATGCAAACGAGTTCGCAGTGTAAACTCAAATCTTAGTCTTTGGGCAACAGTGACTTCTTTCACATCGCATTGGGCTTGCACACTTTAAGACTCTACCTAACTTGATCATGTATCATGTTTGTGCATCTGCATCTTTTTTATATATGTGCTCTGTTGAAGCCGGTTCTGGTAAAATATTTATGCAGTCGGCAAATTGCTGAGGTTACAAGCGCTTCTTTAGCTAGCAGTTGGCTGACAACACTGCTGATGTTTTGTATTTATTTAATAAGAAAAGGATGCAAACTTTGGTGTGTCATTGCAAAGTTTTTCTGCCTGCTAGAGGCCTGGCATGTGCATGACACTGATGGTGTAAACGAGGCTTAGTTCATCTTAGTTCATCACCCTGGGCGTTTGTGGTTGTTCATTGGTATAACTTTTCTTTCTGAATATGTTGCAGCCCTCTTTGTAATCTCTGCTGATAACTTTAGGGCATCATGTCACATGGATTATAGTCATTTTCCCACAGAAGTATTTTTTTTGCACTTAACCGTAAAGCCTTCTGCATAACTAACTTGTTATTCATACTACATTACCTAAAGGGTTATTATAAGCTGTGATGCATGAAACACATTGGTGCATTTTATTTGCAGATCTGTTTTAGTAAACATACCATTAAACTTAAGAAGGATGTATTTAAAATTCATTCAGAAATGCATCTGCTTGTTTTAACCTGTGCAGTGCTTGGTGTGGATTGGAGTATTGTGCAGAATCAAGGCTGTCTCTGTTCTCCCACACATCTGCCTTTAAGGGGGGAAATGGCAAGAGGTTGGCCAGACCACATAGTTCAAGTCAGGGCATTTCTGTTCAATAGTGATCCTTGCTTCATTTCAGCTCCACTCTTTATCAAAAAAATCAGGCAACCCTCAGTTTCTGGTTTGCACCGGTCCAAGGCTCAGGTGTTTACATAGATATTGAGCATTTTACTGATATGTTTCAGTTTGATAGTATTTGGGTAAAACTGCTGCTGTGGGTATTATAGCACCACAGCTATTTGAGGTTTTTTTATTAGTTACCCTATTATTTTTACAACAGGTCTTTGTGTTTGTAATCTTATGCATGGATGTTTGATGTCTATGCAAGAGTGGGTGTTTTGTTGCCACCAGCTGTCATGCCTCATGTTCTGCTTAACAGATGGGCTAATACTGCTCCTTATCTGCTTTTAAAAAATATAAATAATAAATCATCCCTAGATAAGGCTGAAAACATGATGCATTACCTATTTGTTGTCAGAATACTTGTCTACCTTCAAGTTTTTTTTATAAAGCGCATTTACGACAATTTTGATAACCAACCGTGCTGGAAAAAAATAGTTGATAAATCACAAAATACTGGGAACAATATAGCAAATAAAATCAATTAAACAAAACTATTTGGAGACAACATGGAAAGTCAAACTCATCTATGTTTGAAGGCTTAGAAAGTACAGCCAGATTTAGATTTGGTTTGTAAAAACACAGAAATAATAATAAAAAAAGAGCTGTTCTTGTTCTTTTAGTCGATTCCCTTATGCAGCTTGGGATTACAGTGGCTCCATGACACCTGACACACCTGCTGGTCAAACTCTCCTTCAGTAATGACCAATGGGACCCAATTCATCCTCTGCCATCATGCAGGCTCATGGCTCCCTCTGCATCAGTTTTTATGACTGCAGCAGAAGCACAGCAAAAGTCATCTTGTGCTTGAAATGACCCAGTGAATTATCATGCATTTAACCTGGCATGAAGCCTCATCGCCCAAGAATGTGGACATACTTATTGTTAACCTGTCCGAAACTGAGTAGCACATAGTTGTAGGAGTGATGTTCATCTGCACCCTGAGCCCCAGTAAAAGGTGACATAAAGTGTCACATTTTTATTATTAGAATGAGCCTGAGCTTTTCATTGCAGAGTTAAGAAGCTTTACTCAAGCATTTTCTTGAGTTTTAGGTGTATTGTGGTTTGTGTTGGTGTGGTGTTAGCTTAAATTGTAAGTACTGTACATCCTAAGAGGAAATATTTTGGTAATCTTCTTAACCAAAGGTCGTGACACAGTATAGTAAGTGTACTTCTTTATTTTAATTGAAATTGTTGACAAGTTTGAGCACAAAGCTCTTTCACAAAGTCCAAATTTTGCTAAGCAGCTCCTCGTTAATGAAAGATCATGATGAGGTTGCGTTCATTAGCGAAAGCAGAGAGTTGTGTAGCTTTGCTGACCAAACTAGAATTGCTTCATAAACTTGTTGAACCACTAATACCTTTTTGTTACTTGGATATGTTTCCTGATCTGTTTTATAATGTGAAACAACTTAAATGTGTCCTTCAGGGACTCTGAGGAAGAGGAACAGTCCAACTTTTTAGCTTTTATCATCAAGATGGCCACTCAATTATTTAGTCCTGTTCACCAGCTTTCTTCTGCATGAGGGCTACTCTGAGTTTTTGGACATTTTAGTAGCTCCTATATGCATTTCTTTGTAATATTCTTATCATATTTTGGTTGTGAAGGCTGTAGTTGCCCAGACATAGACTTTTTTTCGGTTACTTTTTCCTGCTTTTCTGGCAGGATAAGGAGACGTTTCAAAGCCAGCTGAGAGACTTATTCACTCTAGCTAGTCCGTGATCTGCCCAGAGGCCTTTTTCTAGTGGGACATGTCCAAAACACTTTGCCTCTTTTTGGATGAGGAGCTGCTACAGTTATATTCTTAGTCCAGTTTTAATCTGAGTCATAGATTTTCATCTTTGTACGTTTTTTGCAGATTTGAAAAAATAGCAATTTTGTAGAATTAAAATAATGCATGATTTATTGGTTCTTTAATTGTTTTATTTATGTACTTAACAAAATTAGCATTTAAGCTCTTTCTGGAAGTTAAGGAAAATTTTTGCAATTTGATATGTCTTGCTTTTATTTTATTTTTATTTATTTAATGGCGGTCCAAGAAGTATTCTGATTGGTTGGAAGACTGGGGTGGGCGTGGTTAACACAGAAAGCATTTTTACTGATGCAAGATTCAACATCTGGATAGTTTCAATAAAACAGCTGAGTGAGGGTGGTAAAAAACCAGATAAATTGTTTATTTGGGGGAGAAGCACAGTGATCTCTGCCCTGCTGCAAACAAAGCTCGTTGTTGGGTATGAATGGACAAGACCAAAAAAGTCTTTTCCTTCTTGCCACCTTGAGACCAAGAACAAACTTCCTGTTCTGCATGGAGAATGAAGAAAGCTTGAGGCAACTGGAGTGATACCATCTGTCTGAGATCATCTAATGTGCACGCTGTGCATTCTTTAGGAAAGATGACGCTTGCCATGAGTCGGATCCATTATTTTCCTGTTTCATCCTCTGAAAGATTCAAAACACACATTTTAAAATCGGTTACCTGTTCCCTCGGCTGCTTTTAGGAGTCCACCATTGTTATGTCTTTCTGTTTTGCTGTATGAGCTCCCTGGGCAGTGGCTTTATTGGTGCTCAACACACACAGATGTAGTGCAGAGCATGGCTTTAAGGATTTCTTCCTGTTAATGTCACAATCCATTTTTCCGTCCCTGCTGGCTTGTAATTTATTTTTTCATGTATTTTTTTCTTTGTGTGTGTTTAACCTTGCCTGGGCAGCAACACACTTTGATGTCAAAAACTGAGCCTTTTTTTATTTAGCATGTGTAGAGCACAGGGTTGTATGTTTGCACAAACTAAAAGCATTCTTTTAGTCTTTCTTTTGGTTTGATTTTGATAATGCAGAGCTCTGTTTAAGAGGGGCACAGAAGGGAGGGAACAAATGAAAAGGTGTGAGCAGAGTTTGACTGGGACTTGGGAGATACTATTGACTTGGAGGGATTATTAAAGGCAGCATGAACCTGAAAGATGAGTGCATAGATGATGAAGGCAGATGGGGTACCTAGTAAGCCAGAGTTGCATTGCTTAAAAAGAGGTCTGCAGTTCTCTCTATTCTTTTGTCATTCAGTGTTGCTGTTTTGTAAAATGTATATTTTCATGTGGAGATTGGGCTTTATGTTGCTTCCATGCAAGAAAAGAGCACTTGAGGATAACCCAGCCTAACTTAGAACCCAGCCCTTCATTGCTCAGCGAGTCTCAGAAAGAGTTCTCTGCAGAACTGAATTATTCATAGGACTTCAGAAGAGTGCAGTGAAAATCCCCACCCCCCACACACTTACACACAAACCTGATATGCCACATTCTCACATACTGTGTACGCATAATCGCTCTACTTCCCAACACATTGTATCACAACACATTTCGCTTCACTGTTAAGCTTTAAGTTATTGAGGAAGATTTAAAATGTAGCTGTTTCATCTGAGGAGTTTACTGGTAAAATAATCAAATAGATTGTAATCCCCCTAGGTTGTATTCATTGTATTCCACTACCAGTGTCACCAGTCTTGTGGTGGGGTAGCGTCTTGATAGGGTCTTCAACATTGTGCTTTT
>JBAMIG010000014.1:7082757-7099954 GCA_037177335.1 Kiunga ballochi
TATGTGTGTATATGTGTATATATATATATATATATATGTGTATATATGTGGTTGAATATGTGTATATATATGTGTATATGTATATATATATATATATATATGTATATATATATATATATATGTATATATATATATATATATGTATATATATAATGTGTGTGTGTGTGTATGAGGTGTATTTATGCTAAGGAGGAAAAAACATATATATTTAGCATTAGATAAAGCAACGTGCAGCCAGAGCAAGACAGCATTGAAAGATGGAAATGACTGAAGATGCTTTTGCTATGTGGGGAATGAATGGTGTTGAATAAGGGAGTGGTTGATGTGGGGGGTGCAGAGTGAAGGATGGGTTGCAGATGTGGGGGAGGGTAGAAAGGAGCGAAAGGTAGTGGTTGAGAGTGAACATGAATATGAAGAGGATTGTGGGGGGAAAAATGGATCAATGCTTCTGCTCGTTGTGGATGTGGCTGTGTTTGTCCGAGTGCATTCTCCCTTGAGTTATGATTTGTCACCTTGTATGTCTGTTCATCCTTAGTGTTTTGGGAAAGATTGGAGCTAGAAAACGCTGATCTGATGTCACAGTAATTCACTGAATGTGCATACCTTGGATTGGCTCTACTTGAATACTGAATCTCCCTCTGGGATGAATAAAGTATTATTAATTCATTTTTATTCATTCATTTAAGATATAATCCACACGCATACATAATGTTTTATCAGAACTCCCCTCAATGCACTAACGGAAGCCTTTTTGTCATCCCATAAATAGATCTCTGATCATGAACAATTTATATTTAAGGCATTTTTTGTTGGAGAATTGTCATTTTCTTTGTACTTTTTATATTCCAGGATCGTAAGCTGTCCAAAGTGGAACGTCAGCGCTTTAAAGAGGAGGCAGAAATGTTAAAGGGCCTTCAACATCCCAACATCGTTCGGTTCTACGATTTCTGGGAATCGACTCTTAAAGGAAAGAAGTGCATTGTTTTGGTAACCGAGCTCATGACGTCAGGAACGCTGAAAACGTAAATATTCATGATGACCGTGTGAACTTGCAAGTTCCTATGTATGTTGCCCCTCCCTTTAATGTTCCTGTAACACTTCTCCTTTTCATTCATCCAGTTATCTGAAGCGTTTCAAGGTGATGAAGCCCAAGGTGCTGAGAAGCTGGTGCCGACAGATCCTGAAAGGTCTTCATTTTCTCCACACCAGGACGCCTCCCATCATCCACAGAGACCTCAAATGTGACAACATTTTTATCACAGGACCTACAGGGTCGGTAAAGATAGGAGATTTAGGACTGGCAACACTTAAAGCAGCTTCCTTTGCAAAGAGTGTAATAGGTATGAGACTTTAACCTGCTACATAATCTGTAAGAAGAGAGAACTTTTCTTTCTTGTTCTTAAAGCCATGAGAACAAAACAATGTTATTATTGAGTCAAACCCACATGATTAGTGACTGCTTTTTGACTCTGTTTAGGCTTAACGGATAGTTTTATTAAAACAGCTGACCAAGGGGATGAGAAAATATGAATATACTTGCAACACGTGGCATAAAAAGACACGGACCCAGTCACATGCACAACATGCACTGCCGTGGATAAAGTTGCTTGTTAAATACTGAATAACTGGGGTCACTGCATTTAAAAGCACAGACATCCCCACACAGTGATCTCCTAGCTGTTGCAAACTAAGCTTCTTTTGCAGTACTTTTTTCTCATTCTCAAGGCCTTGAGAGCAAGAACAAAGTTCTCGCTTCTCGTGAAGTATGCAGGCTGTAGATGTTGGTTTGGGAATTTCATTTCTCATTAGAGTTATTGGTCTGTCTTCTCTTTCTGTAGGTACTCCAGAGTTCATGGCTCCAGAGATGTATGAGGAACATTACGATGAGGCTGTGGATGTTTATGCCTTTGGCATGTGTATGCTAGAGATGGCCACATCAGAGTATCCCTACTCCGAGTGTCAGAATGCAGCGCAGATTTATCGCAAAGTTACAAGCGTGAGTCCCGCTGTAGCTTTTTAATAAGCAGTCGGAAAGTTCCACTATACTCAGGAAAAAAGCAAATACTACTGTCATAAATCAAACTTTATATGTTGCAATTTTGTTTGAAATTATCTATACAATTTCCTAAATTTAGATATGAGTATTTATTATTTTTATGTCATATCAGGGTGGTAGTGGCAAAACAATTACCTCACAACAAGAAGGCCGGGGTGCACCCTGCCTTTCCCTAGTAATTGCTGGGATAGACTCCAGCTCCCCCTTTACAACTGTCAAAGTTAATACATGGCCAAGTCAAGGCATAATCAATAACACGTAGCTACATGAGATGCATGAGTTAACACCAAGGTTTAGTTAGTACGTTGAATATGGTGTTACCTGTTAACTTGCTACTGCAGGGTCACTGTTTACCAGTGCTGACTAATTTATCATGTTAATATCTGTCTTAAGAAGAGATCTAGAGACGGCACTGGTCTCACTTCACTTTTTATGCAAGTGTGGTATTTTGTCGCAATAAATATTAATTTTTTGTATCTACTCTAGTGTAGGTTAATGAAAAGATGATGTTATAACTAAACAGACACATTAAGCTCTTTTTTTGCAGTAATAGAGATTAAAGCATTATTGGTGTTATAATTATCTGTCTTAAAACATGTCTTACTAAGTAACTGTGCTAGTGGTGCTCAATTTTCATGCAATCTCATGTACATTTCAGCTTTTTAAGGTGAGAGGTGTTTAACTATTCCACTATGCAAGTTTTACTGTGATTTTCAGATTACACGATCTTTATGCTGTAGATTGAGCCTCAGTCTTTAAGTTTCCTGGTGATGAATCTAATGAGCCATATGGACTCTCAGAGGGTGGCCAGATTTAATTTTTGCAGAAAGCCCATCATCTGAATTCTTATTTTGATATATTCCTCTTCTGAAAAATACTTCAAACCCTGTTTTGATGAGGGTATTTTTTTTAAAATCATGATCTACTTTCTGATTTGATGAAATGTATTGATTATTCTCTCTCTCTCTTTCAAGTGTTGAACGCAAAAATATTCCCATATCACATGCTATTAATGCATATTGATGTACATTAATGTGTACTCATATTTATGGCTTAGAAGCAAGTCAGTATCAGTCTCTAGATAGTACTTCTGAATACTGCTGTAGGGTATTAATAGACTAATGAAATTTGAAATCCTGGTAGAGTTTTGTTGTGAATACATAGACTTTAAACAGTTGCATATTTAAGAGGGATGGTAATCCAGAAGATGCCTCTACTGGTTGTACATGTTTTGTTTTTTTTGTCTTATTAATTGCAGAAAAGGTTTTGAGGAAGGTTAAAAGAACAACAAGCTCAAATGTTGCATAGATACCAGAGACCTAATTTCACATGTCTTTTTACAGCAGTGGTTTTAGCTTGTTACAGCATGAAAAGTTGAATAAATGACACAGTTAACAAAATTCCTTCAGCTTTCACAGATGCACAACATTAAGTAGAATGCAAACATTATCGACACATTTTTAAAATTTTTGTGCAAAACTGTTTTAAAATGTTAAATGTTCTCACTTTGCATTTGTTTTTTTTTTGTTTGTTTTTTTTCATTTATTTTCATTAGAAACACATTGCTGAACATTTTAGATATGCATGCCTACAACAGAAATGCAAAAATAATTAATCTGGAAAAAAATAGACCACAAGCTACAGTATATTCAATAACTGGCCAGAGGGAGTGTGTGGGACATCTCTGTATAAAACTGCAGGGTTTAGTTTTAAATCTAAAGAGAAAACGCACACCCACTCACCTTTTCTTTTGTTTTTCATTCTGTTAGTCATCAGCACATTGTCCTACAATTGTATATTCAACATTTTATTCCCCCCCCCTCTTCTCTCTCCTCAGGGAGTGAAGCCAGCCAGCTACAACAAGGTCATGGATCCTGAAATTAAGGAGATTATTGGCGAGTGTATCTGCCAAAAAAAAGAAGAGCGGTGAGTGACTGTCCCCATTGTCGTCCAGCATCCAGCCAATACAGCCTGAGGTGCCCTCTCATCCTTCATCCCTGGTCTCACCACGCCTCCTTCATTGCGGTGGCGCTGACAGTCGGCATCTCAGCAGCACTGCAGTCTCCCTTCATGTCTGCAGGGTGTCTCTCACAATTCTCTTACATAATGAATGGAGGGGTTTAGCCTTGATTAACTTCTTATGGCTATTATTTATTGGAAAAAAATACATAAAGTTGGATAGCAGAGGTAATTTATAACCATGTTTTGATTAAATGACTGAGACAAAGTCATAATATATCCCTGCCTTATCAACACATCAGAATCCTTGTACAACAAATACCTACTGCTGTTGAAAAGCTTTGAAATGACACCACGTAATGTCATTGTGGTCTGAGCTATTTTGTTCTTTATTCCAGGTACACCATCAAAGACCTGTTGAATCATGCTTTTTTTGCTGAGGACACAGGCGTGAGGGTGGAGCTGGCCGAAGAGGATGATGGAAAGAAGACCTCCATAGCTCTCAAACTGTGGGTGGAAGACCATAAGAAGTTAAAAGGAAAGTACAAGGAAAGTGGAGCCATTGAGTTTACATTTGACTTGGAAAAGGAGATTCCCGAGGTTGTGGCACAAGAAATGGTGAGGAAATCTTTTAGTAAAATGCTAAATGAAATTCACTCAATCAGGAAAAAAAAAACTTTAATTTAAAATGTGATTGCTTATTTTATTACTTTGATTTTCATGTGTAGAAACAGAGTTTAATTATGTTGATTGACAATTCATTGTATGAATCTGAATTTCAACCCTTACTACTTACAGCACTCCACCATGCTTCTAAGGTTCATAGAGTTAGAGCTGCTGGCAGGAGTATAATTCCCTAAATACAAATAGCTAGTGATAATTTCCATTGCTATTCAAAGAATCCAGAAACTGTGTTTTAATCCAGGGTTTATTAAATTAGCTAGAATAATTGGATCATCTTTAGGGTGATTGTTGTGACTGGCAGAAAAAAAAACATTTACAATACAATGACATAACAAACTAACATGGCCTTTCATTTTCTATTTTAACCCAGCCTTCCTTCTGTTACTGCCTTTTTCAAAATGTCTTGTCCTGTTGTCTACTTTCTTTGCCTCAAGCTGTTTATGCCATTTTAACTGTGATCAAGTTTGGATAACAGCAGACATGAACCGACAGCACAAATAGATTGTATGTTCAGCTTGTTCTCATATCACACCACTACCTCAGCCACATGCAGCCAACAAGAAGCCTGGGTCTATTTAGGCGTTTAGTTTTGTTAGTCACAGGAAGACGTCCTCCATTTTTTCAAATGAAAAAACCAGGTGTCCTCTTCTTTTCTTCAGATTCATATAAACCTCCGGTCAGCTCTGTTGTGAATTATTTTAAAGCATACTGCTGACGAAGGAAATTATTCCCCACAGCTCTGATCCCTATAAATAGATTTTCTATTCCTTCCCTTTTTGTCCTTTCCTTATCCTTTTTCTGCATCTCTCACTCCACTTTTTATTGCATCCTCTCCGCTCACATGCTCGATACTAAAAATATCCTGAAAATCATGCCCTTCCCGTTTGCTTTGTCAGGTTGAGTCTGGTTTCTTCCACGAGAGTGATGCTAAGACAGTGGGAAAATCTATCAGGGACCGTGTGGCACTGATCAAATGGAGAAGGGGGAGAATGGCATCTATTGCTGTCCCAGGAGAACAGAGTGAAGGAGGACTCGGGCTCAAGATGGCACCCTCTGAGGGCATCTGTGTTAGGGCACCATGTGTGGAACAGCCCCTCTTGCTGGAACCAGAGGAACCAGAGGCCGACCAACACAACAGACTGTATAACCTGCCAACCAGTACTACTTCAGTGACATGTAAAAGACTCTGTTCTTGTTCACTCAGAAATGGCATCTAAATGCATGACTTTTTTATGAGTACAACATTTGTGTCTCTGCAGCAGACTGCACACTTGACAGTGGCATCGGCTCCACTGTATACTCAGACTCCCACAGCAGCCAGCAGAGTGTCCTCTACCAGTCCCTGCTAGAGCCTATTACTATGGCAACACAGCAGGTATGTATCAGGAGCTTGAACAATATAGCTAATCTTTTACAGTCAGATTGATCAAAATAGACACTTGCTTTCATACCAGCCATTTGTGATGTCACTTATAAACTAAACGCACACTGTATTCCCACTTTGTATACGTAAGCCATGCATACACACTTCTATAGTGTGTACATCAGGGCTAACATACTCGTACACAAAGTGAAATGTTTTTTCATGTCCTTTCATATCTTTTTTTTATTTTGGTCATAACCTGTTAATTTAAATAACATGTTTTGCTTTGGGTTGTTCCTCAATCAGTGCCAGAGCAGTAGCTCTTTTCTGACAGAACCGCCTCAATCCTGTGAAACTGGAGAAGTCTGGGGGGCAACACTGAGCCCAGACCTCAGGACTCGCTTGGGGACTACAGGACGGAGGGGAAGTGCCCCTGTTATTGACACTCAAAGAGCAAATCAAATAAGTCAACTTCAGGCCTTCATTCAATCTCGTAGATCAATCAGTCCAACCCCCACCGTCCTGGAGAACCAGTCAAAATTCAGCCCCACTGAGCCTCATATGGAAGCTGAGGATGGGTTTCCCACCTGGACTGTGCCAGTGCTACAAGTATTTCCGGTCTCCTCAACCTCAGACTTCCGCCGCCTTAGTGATTCCAGCACCAGACCATCATCTGAAGCCACCACTGAGCAGTCAACCCTCCCCTTGTCAAGTGGACGCAGACACTCTGACCTTAGCAGCCTTTTGAGTCTAACCTGTAACCATAGACTCGTTTCTACAGTGCATAGAAGCAATATATGCCAGGCTTGCTTCTCCTTGCTTCTGTTGAAGTCACAAAATGGGAGCCACTGCTACCCGTCTGTCATGCCAACACATCAGTGTCCATTTGACCTAAAGCACCATTTAATATCTGGTGGAAAAATGAACACAACTGGTTATGGACAACCAAAAAGTCCAAATGATTATTCAAATTTCTCAATGCTGCAGCAGTCTCTGTATAATATAATAAGCCGCAAAGCAGCTCCACATGCCACATCCACGCAAACCTCCTTGCTGCACTCTTCAGCAGCCCAGAAACCCACTCACAGTGATGGAGACTGTGGTTCAAAGGGTCAGGCCCAGATTGGCAGTTTCTTTTCGGATCAAGAGTCTGTCCAGGAGTGTGAGGATGGATATTGTTCCAGAGAGCAGCAAGCTACCACTGCTGTGGGAGTGGTAGGTCAAAGTAGCAGACAACCTATTTTAGTTTCTAATAATGGAGCCAACACCTGCTTTACAAATTTCTTCCAACTCATAGGAAGTGCTTCTGCATTGAGTTGGGACAAACCCCTGTCCTTCTGTCTGTCTTGCTGACTTTGTAGGTTTAGAAATCATAAGTTTGCTGCTGTCAGAGGAGAATGGCTCAGCCTCTAACAGGCTATATTTCCCCTTTTGATTAACCTTAGATACTTTCAAAACTGATCTATATTTTAACATTTCCCTCTCTGCTATATTGGGCTAATGCAGCAGCTGTCTTACTCCTTACCTTGGCATGGATAGATGGCCTCTAATTCATGAAGAAAGGGCTGCAGTCCGATCTCATCCCTTTTGGCCACTCCCATTTCCGCCCTGTGCCTTTATGTCAGTTCCTGCCTAAATAACATCCTTTTGGTCTCTCCTTTCTCTCCCCTGTGCCTTTATTTTAGTTCACACCTGTCAACAGCTGTTCATTGTTGGAGCAAATGTTTCATTAATTTATTTTTAGTCCTCATTCTCTCATTATACTTGTATCTGGCATGACGAAGGGTACATTCACATCAGGATGGCTCACCAGACTATCCATTTGGGGATTCGCTTAGATGCAACATTATTCTGTACCAAGATTGCATTTCTGCTGCACTTCTCAGATGAATCGGACCTTTTTAGAAAACCTGTTTATTAGTAAAATCTGATCTTTTTCCAAACTACGTCTGACCGTGACTTATTTCTCCCATCCGGAGCCCCACAAGTGTCATGTTTTGGCATGGTTTACTGTAATGTTATGCACTAAACCCAGAATGCACTTTGTTTTGTAATCTATGGTGCTTCCTGTATTTTGTTCTATTGAAATGGACTTAGACCTACGTATGTAGGCAGGCCGAGTCCACTTCTTTGATTAGAATCATAATTTGTTTGTGCATTCACAATACCCCAAATAAAGCTGAATTTCTGAGCAAATGAACTAAGATGCGTATCAGAAAGGCTGATGTGAATGTGCCCTCAATGTAATTGGCACGAGAAACTCTTGGGAGATGTTTTTATATTTAAATACTTTTAAGTCATTGACCAGAAAATGTACTTACAAGTATGCCTAACTTGAAATGACCTAATTTCCTTCCTTCAGGCAAGCTCTACAACTCATCAGAGTCAGCCATCTATCCAGGGCCTGCCTTCTTCAAACACAGCGGTGCACGCTCCTCAGCAGTACATTCAACCTGGACAAAGCTATCCTGCTGCCCTATATGTTGGCCACCCCAATGCTGCAACACAAACTCCAGCCAGTTTGAGCTCAGTAAACATCCAGCAACAAACTCAAACTGCAGTAAGTATTGCAGCAACAGCTATGCCGCAAAATGTTGCACAGAGCTGTCAAACAACTGGACTCCAACAGCAGCAGACATCAGCAAGCTCTCTGAGTTTTCCTTTACAAGCCCAGCAAACGTCTCAGAACTTTGTGGCCTCAACTCAGCAACAGGCTCAGTCTGCAGCAGGATTTCCTCCATCAGTTCAGCACCAGACTGCAGCGACTTCTGTGCCAGCACAGCAGCCAGCACAAAGCTGCCCCCTTGCATCAGCTGCCCCAGCAGCAGTACAGTACCAGTCTGCACATTCTCCCAGCACACCTCAGCAGGCCCAAGGCTCCGTCAAACAGTCCAGTCAGCAGCCTGCTCACAACTCTTCCACACCAGCACTTTTTAGCCAGCAAATTTCCATTCAACAAGAGCACCAACAACTTTCAACACAAAACACACAGTTAAGTGTACAGAAGACACGAGATGCTGAACAGAGTTATAATCAGCTCAGCCAAGAAACTTTACATATCATACACCAACAAATGGCACAACCACTTACTCTCCCATCTCAAAGTCTACAGTGTCCAACACAGAAACAAGTACACTGTACAAGTCTTCAGCAGCACAGTCAAAAAGTCATGCAGACTACTGTTGTACAACAAAACCAGGATATATCCCAATGTCAAGCCTATCCTGCTGCACAGGTTGCCACAGAGCAACAGACTTGCATTAAGCCATCTCTAGCTGATGTTGCCCTTCAGAGCTATGCATGTTCTGCCCTCCAACAGACTGCATCAGGCCAGAACCAGTACCTGCTGGCACAGCCTGGTGCAGCTGATCAGATTCATGGAGAAGTGGCAGCTCCTCAGAACTTCCCAGATTCTTCTCAGCAAAGCCATGTTGCCCACATCATCCAACAGGTGAGTGTCCATTGTTAGGAATACACAAGTGTATGTTCTCGGAAATTGACTCAGTGGGTGAAAATAATTAATGTTAGGCTGGTTGCTGATCTGGTTGGTTTGTGATCTGTGATGCAGCTGAACTGGAACATCTGTGTCGGCGAACCATAGACTGATGTAAAAATCAAATGTTAACAAGAGTTTCTATGGACTGTAGCCAAAAGGAAGAAAAAGGAAACTGCTATGAAAACAGTGGTTAACATAGCAGTTTATGCTGTGTTAAGCAGGCCTCTGAGGCTTGTGCTGCCTCTTTTGCTGTACTTTTGTGCAAACTGTTTGGACTCTATCCAGACACAAGTGTAGGAAGGAAAATGTCTTAATGGATCTGAGTCAGCCTGGGAAAATCAACCAAAATGAAGGATGACTGTAATCCTTCTGTCACTGAGGTGGTTCTTCCCTGTTTTCTTTTTTCCTGTTTGTAGAATATTCCCTCTAGTCATAGCGTTTCACAGCTTCGGCAAGATGGACTGAGTTTGGGGCAGAATCTCAGCCAGTCATGTTCTGCTGCATCAAATCAAGCACTTCCTTTTCAGTCATCAGTGACTCAGACTGTCCACCAACCACTCCAACCTCTGCAGATTTCAGTCTCACTCCCAAACCCTCAGGTATTATCACTTTACCTCATCATGTGTTTTAGTCCATCTCTGGCTTTATTGTCTTTCCACTGATGTGCATTATACTTGAAGATCAGCACCAAAAGAGATTTTTCTTTCTGGAGTGTCCTTTCTTTTTATTTGAACTTTCTAGATTATATGATTTTTTTTTCCTTTTTCCTCTTTCCTTTAGTTTCCTTCACAGTATCCCACAGTCCAGGTGATGGCAGCTGTGACTGACTGTGAATCTTCCTATCCTCACTCCTGCACTGCTCCTCTCCCTTCAATGTCCTCTTCCTTAAATCATATCTTCCTTTCTCCTGGATACACAGTCCCTGTCACTCCTTCGGTCTCTCCTCTTTCACCTCTTCAAATTGAAAGTACACTAGTTTCACCCATTTCTCTGTCCCTCGTGCCATCTCCCTCACTTGTGTTGGGTAGGGTAGAGGCCACATCCCCATATCACCAACCCTCTGCTGCTCTGCAGCAAAACGCTGAGGCTTCTCATACACATTATACATTCACAACAGTGCAAACAACCCACCCTGTGCATGCACACATTGTGCCGTGCCAGAGCACAATGGCTCCCACAAATGGCAGCAGTCAGGCTCTGATACAGGTAATTATTAGTGCTGCAATAAAACACATTAAATGTGTTCACTATTATGGTGTGGAATCAATATCAAGACATCGTTCAACCAAATGCATATTAAAATTGAATTTTAAAATGATCAAATAATATATAAAAATGCACAATAATGCATAACAATGATAATTTTTGTTTTTAAAACAGATTTCCCAGCAAGCCAGAGTTAGCCATGCTGAGACTGTTTCTGCCGCTCAGCCAATCCAACCTCTTCAGCTTGCACAACCTGCAGTCTTCTCACCTGTGCAGAATGGGGCAGATCTGCACACAGCTACTGCAGCAACCCAGCTGGACAACACAAAGTCCTGCCAGCTGCCCCCACAGACCCAGCATCAGAGTCGGGTTTACAGCCAAATTCCTGTGCCGCAGTCCTCTGACTTGCAGAGAGCATCTTCTGGGTCTGCCAGTTCCACTTTTCCTCCTCAGAAAAAGCTCAGCACCGTCACTGGAGCTACAGGTCAAGGTCCTGCAGAGGTTAACTTGGAGGTATGGACACAGGAAAAACAGTTGTTTTTATCTAGCTTGCTGTCATATCACATTACTGTATTTTTCTTTAAGGTCCAGAAAAACTGAAGTTTTACATTTAAAACTAGTACATGCACTGATTTTATCTTTGTTTTTTTTTAATCTTTTTTAGGATCAGCTTGCAGAAAAACACACTGGAGGACAGAGCTATGACAGGTAAAAGCTTATTAAGAAAATATGATTATATGAGGATACAGTGACAGTAAATTTAGGTTATCTAAAGCTCAGGTATAGAACAGTTGAACTGGATCCCTTTATTACCACTTTAGCTTCTCTTAAGGACACGCAGTAGATGGCCAAAACCACACAAATAAAATGTCCTTTAAACTTGTGTTGAGTTCAGTGTAACCCATAGCGGATGTGACCAAACCTTATCGGCATTCCAGCATAGAGAGGAACTTTACTAAACCTTTTTAACTGTACTTGTATCAGTGGGGGGGGAAGGTAAAACTGAGGCCTCTTTCAGTTCCCAGCACAGAATTTATTACAGCCAAAAGATATGAGGTAACAGAAATCCCCTTCATCCCCTTTTCAGTGCTTTATAGTTCATGAAGAAATTCCTCTTTTCTTTGTTGCATATCTGATCTACCACATCTTCTTTAGTTGGTTTTCTATATTTAGGTATTTTGGGCTTGTTTTGTACATGCCTAGGCATACTCGTGACTCTCAGGTTGCACTTTAAGCTTCTTAGGTTTTGTAAATGGTTGAATTTGAGGTTTGAAGCCAAAACGTGAATGTATTTGTTTATGTATGAATTGAACAACACCATATTGTGTTACTGTCTGTTTTTACCTTGCAGTGTCAACTCTGATGCCACATCAGGGAAGGAAATGAGTGATGGCTATGAGGGGACTCATGGAGGTAAAAGTGACGGGAAAGTGCGCAAACACCATCGCAGATCAACGCGCACTCGTTCTCGGCAGGAGAAGATTAGCAGACCAAAGCTCAGCATGCTCAATGTGAGTGACCTTATTGTGCTGAAACACAGAACACTTTTTCTATGGCTCGTGGAAAAGCTCTTGATGCACGTTTGCTTTTTGCTGTTACAGGTGTGTAACACTGGAGATAAGATGGTTGAGTGTCAGCTGGAAACTCATAACCATAAAATGGTCACTTTTAAATTTGACCTGGATGGAGATGCACCAGAAGAGATTGCTACTTATATGGTAGGATGTTGCTGCTGCAGAAGCTTTTGAAGTGTGTTGCTTAAGAAGCCGTTTTCCAGTTTAGAACATGAACTCCCTGTTGGCCTCCGCTGCAATGCAGCAAAAAATCTTGTCCATTTCCTTCTTTTTTTTCTCAAAAGGCCTACAAACATGTACTGAGCATACTTGGTAATATATTCATACTTAATGGGATCACATATCTGCAAACTTATGGTACAAGGTTTATCCTTATATAAAAGGCCGTCAAATGACCTTGTGTTTAATGACAGTATTGGAAGTGAAACAGTTTGTTTTGCAGCTAAAAAAGTAATTCTTGGATCTTCTATGGGTATTAACATAAAAAAAATTCTATTTATCTTACGTTCAACAGTGAGCTGCATAACAAGAATATACCAAAAAAAAGGCACAACACATTTTTCTCTTGTGTCCATTTTCCCTCCATCCTTCAGGTTGAGAATGATTTTATTCTGCCTTTGGAAAAAGAAGTTTTTATTGAACAATTGAAAGACATTGTGGACAAGGCTGAGGACATGCTGAGTGAGGACACAGAGGGTGAGAGGAACCCTGACCAGGGATGCAGCCCGAAACAGAGTGAAGGAGTTGGTGCACTTGGAACAGAGGTGAGAAAGGAACTGTTGAGAGTTATTAGCTGCAGTGCTGCAGTCTGTCTGAGTGCCTCCGCCTTGGACAGACCATCCTGAAAGCACTCTCGAGATGACTTTACTTGCAAGATTGCCAACAAGAGCTGCCAAAAAATACCAAGCTTGCTGATACCACATTTTGAGCTAACTGAATTTATTTAGTTTGAGCTTGTTTAAATGGTTAGGAAAACTTTTATATATATATATATATTATCTTTTAATATTAAAAAATCTATTAAATTAGTACACATAATTGTACTCATTTTGTTCCTTCAAAGGCTGCAGAACCCAGCACGCCACAGCTAGTGTACCAACAGAATGGTAAGTTATAACATTGTCTTGTTAAACTCAAAACATTTTCAGTAACAGGTATGATAAGTTGATGAAGTGCAAAATGCACCAGTACTGTGCCTTAATTGCTTGTGAAATTAACAGTAACTTAATGAAAGTTTTTTTTGTAACCCTGATCAATTTATGAGTCACTCTACTTTCCCTTGACAGTCCTTCACACTGGAAAACGCTGGTTTATCATCTGCCCTGTTGCTGAGACACCCATGCAAGACAAAGAAAATACATCAATGCAGGTCCCTGAAACCCAGGGTATGCTTCCCAATCTCTTATTAACTCTGCTCGTTTCCACTTTAATGTTTTTCCAAATGGAAATCTTTTTAGTTTGGATCAAGTTTACCTGATAGTTATTATCAGAAATGAACAACTGTCCTGTTGTTGTTGTTGGTGCAGACACTGCATATGTATGTTAGTGTACCTCTGTGTGGTTAATGTGTCAGGGTCAGTTATGTAAGAGCAGCTCTGCCTGTAGTTTTGGGTAGAAATCAAGTGCAGGATTGTACTCTTGCTGACTGAGGCTGATGGGAGTGAAGCCGAAAGTGATGTAACATTTTGGCCTCTACAGAACCCATCTTTTTTTCTTTTTAGCCTTTTCAGACTTTCTTTTTCTAACTCTGGTCTTCTCATTTCAGAGTACAAAAAGTCTGGCTCATTGTCAGTAAAGCCCAACAGTAACACGACTGCTGCGACGACGCCAATCCCTTCTTTATCTTCCCAAAGTCCGTCCTCCTTCTCCTCCCAACCCAGCTTAGTTCAACCTCCAAACCAAAATGCTGATAAATCCCAGGTCCAGCAGACCCAGCCTTCTGTTGCTAAGCATGCCCCTGCTGCTGTAAACAGTGAGCATAATAACTCCCTTTCTGCTGAAGAACCTTGCATCTCCGCTGTGTCTATGGTAACCGATATGCCATGCTGTGCTATTGTACCGCCTGTCACACTGGATGCCATTGATAAAGGAGCAGAAGCTGGCATCTTAGTCTCATCACAGAGTAATCAATCAAATCAAAAGACTAGCCCTACTGGAGAACTACCATCTCAGGTAGCCAGTCACCAGTCTGTGGTTCTGCAGCAGCCCTATGCTACACCCATACAGCCAGGGACTGTGACCTCTCAGCCTCAGAGTCCTGCACATCAAACCTCCCAGCAGCAATGTGGAGGGCAAGGAGAATCTGACAGTGAGGGGCCTCGTAGGGTGGAGTTTGTGGACCGTACCATTAAGACTCTGGATGAAAAGCTCAGAAACTTGCTGTACCAGGAGCATCCGTGCCAGGCCTCTGGCACCACTTCTGAACCCCAGGCCTCCACCACAGAAGGACAGAGTTCCCCTGCAGTCTCAGATGGTCAGAGCACTGAGGGAACAGTCACAAAGAAAAAGATGGAACAGCTGGTAAAATTAACTTAGTGTTAAAGCCTACAGATTAAGAGCTGTATTGCCTTAGCAGTGTTCATTTTGCTGTGCTGAGAGTATAATATCAATTATGTCACTGTGATAAATCATCGTTATCTGTCCCTGGAGGTTTTTGTTTAAAAAATGTTGACTCATTTAGAAGAGCTTAGCCCTACCCTGCTGATCTAATGTTTGTGTGTGTGGGAGATTATATTAATGAGTGGTGACAATTGCTACAATACACACGCCTCCTTTTTTCTTTGTCCGTTAGCCCCAGATTCCTGAGTGCACAGATAGTGTGGGAGTGTTAAGTGACTCTGCAGCAGCAGGTAGGTAACTTTAGTTATGTAATTTTACAGTATTAGCACATGATTGTGTAAAAAAGGCTTTTATTTGTTGTAAAGGTTTTTATTACTCCTATAGCTTCAAACAAGACTTTGAGGAAAACAGATGTGCCCGCCAGCTCCTGCTCATACAGCGCCAAAAGCCGTTTTCAAGTAAGAAGCTACTTTGAGTCTTACTTAGAAAATGTGCTCAAGATAAATGTAGCTTGACAAGTGAAATTGTGTTTCAGATCATGATTTATATCTGCATTTGTTCTGTTTCTAGTTACTGCATAGTCATTGCAATAGTTGATGTTTATGGACCTTAATTTTATTTATAAAAATGAGTCTCTTGGCTTTCCAGATCATCCCCACTCCACCAGATGTCATTTGTCCTTCAGAGAAAAGCAGGAAGAGCTGCAGCACATGCAGCTCTCCAGCACCCTCTAGTGGTTCAGGGGGGTCTCACGGTCAGAACAGAGAGAGCAAAGAGAAGGGATGTGGGGAAGCATGCAAGTCCTCTGAGACATCTGTAGCTGATAAGAGTGCAGGAACATCTGAACCTCACAGTGGTAACCGTTACTCTGCCCCACCAAACTTCTATCAAGTCACCCCTACTTCCAGCCCCGATGTCACCCCACGCCATATCCCCAGAGCCCAGACTGTTGACTCTTCAACCCATCACTTCTATCGTCGCTGCTCTGACTCGGCAGACGAGGACAGCAGTAGCATAGCGCTTCCTCCGGCTTACACTGCTCTTCCAGCTCACGCCCTGTCTGAGCACAGTGGAAGTGACTTCGTGAAGAGGGCGGTTGCCTTTTTGCGACGGACAGGTCGAAGCAAAAGTGAGCAGAGTACTGATTCACCAAGCCGGCAGCCTGTGGCAATGAATGGTCACACTCCTTCGCCTGGGGTAGGGCATCCTCACTCATCTTACATCAGCAGCGACAATGACTCGGAGTTTGAGGATGCAGATATGAAGAAAGAACTGCAGAAACTTAGAGAAAAGTAAAGCACCTTACTCATGCTTACATTCATTCATTAAATCTATATTTGTATTTTAGGAACTCTGAACCATCCATGTTTAATTTTTTTAATCAAGACTAAATCATTAAGCCTTTATATTTTATATTAGCTGTTTTTCTTGTGATCCTATTTTTTATCATTAGCTTATATAAAAGTCTAAACACTATGTACACAGACTTCAGGAGTGTCGTGCCTTCATGACTACATAACATCATTGCAGCTATGGCTACTGATTTAAGTAAAAAATGTCAGATAAAGGGGATGAACGAGTGTCATAATCATTCACATTTGGTTTTATTTTAGTAGACATTTAGAGTTAGTCATTTGCCCGTTTTTCAGAATGATCTTTTGGTCTCAAAAACTATCTTTAACAAGTGCAAAATGGTTTATCTTTAACAAAAATCGCTTTGAGATAAAAAAAAATTATACTACCAGTAGAGAACTACTTTATTTCAAATAATATGTGCTTATCTAGTGACCATGTAAGTAAACAAGTTGGTTTAGAAATAATCACAGATACTGTTGTTCTCTGGATCTGCAAAGGGTTTATGTGCGTGGGCAGCACAATCCACTGTTTGTTTTGCAAAGCGTCTCTCCTAAACAGTGATGACAAAGCAGCATTTACCAAAACATTCAGACCTTTGTTTAATATTTTACAGGAATCACAACCCTTTGTCAAGTGCAGAAAGCGAAAGGCTGTTATTGTGTTTGGGACTCGCAGGATCTCGGTCTGAAATGACTAAACTTGGATCCATTACATCTCAATTCCTAAAACCTACACAGACAGATATTTGAAGAGTTACCTCATCACAGGTGTCCCTTTTGGAAAATGAGCAATGACTTTAATTATTAGCCCATACAGACGGTTTGAAATGTGATAGCCGCTTAGTGTGGGACAATGGCTGGAATCTGGAACCAAACTGTTTGTCTGAATAGTTTAAGTTTTTATTCACACCAGGTGAAATGTCTCTTTCTTATAGTAGTTTTAAA
>JBAMIG010000014.1:7105003-7116801 GCA_037177335.1 Kiunga ballochi
CTCAGTGGACCTGTGTCTCTGTCCATCTGTTTGTATTTGTTCTTTTCTATTTCCCCTCACTCATTTCCATACTCTTTGTTTAACCTGCCTTCATTTTCTATTCACATGTTTTCTTTTTTCTACGTTCTAAAATGGATATTGAGTTTTTAAGCCTCTTGGTAGGCGCCCTTACCCGTTTATACATCATGTTTTTTAATCTTATCGCTCACACTTTACACGCAGCACAGTCAAACATTGGGTTTAATATGTTTTTCCTCACAGCCACAGGAGTATCGCTCATACACATATTTGATACTGGTGTATTAAAATAACTGCATATTGATAGAATCAATTAAACATGGCCAATGTAGACACACACTTCCAGGACAACAGGGTTGTGCAGCCAGGAAATGTTTATTCAGGGCCAGTCTGTGGGGCTTGGGTTCGTCTCTTATCAGGTTTGGGTGACCGTGACATTATATGGAAACCGTTCTCACTGCCCAGATTAATTTGAAAATGACTTGATGAGTAGAATAACAGCTTTTAAAGCTTATAAAATTATTACCTTTACATGCTAGTTTCCTGTAAATGTTCAACAGTCATCAAACTGAAACTACTGTTGTTTTAGGGGGATTTGTCGTCCAATTATTTTGTAATGCAGGAAATAAAAAAGGGATTAAACGGTCTGACATTAACAGTGTGCAGAATGGTGATGTGGAGAGGGAAAGATTTCTGAGCTGCACTCCTTTTTGTGCTTTTTTGCATATACATTTATGTGTGTGGTCTTCAATAGCCTGGCTATAAGTAACGTATAAATACATCAGTTCTTTTTTCCCTTTTTCTGGCAATCATCCACAATTCATAGAAAAACAATCATAGCCATCAATTTATGGGTATATGGCCTCCTTCCTCACATATTCGCTTAATGCAGAGCTTTTGGCAGCCAAACTTTAAAAAGATACGAGCACATTTGGGCTTGTCTTGTCCAAACATGGGCCTGAGGTCACAACTAAAGCTATGTGGTGTAAATGTTTTCTGAAAGTGTGTGTGTGTGTGTGTGTACACGTTTACCTTTTTATTTATTTTTTAGTTAGTTGTGTGTTTCCATCCACTGTTAATTTGATCTTATAACATCTTGCAAGTTGAGGCACTCTGCCCAAGTCTGCAACCCAGTGTATAAGAGAAACTCCCCCCAACCCCCTCCCTGGTAGACAGGGCCTTTTGCGGTCTGTCCCTCATGTTTGGATGGAGAAGACGTGCATGGTGCAGGCACCAGGCAGGGCACTGATGGAGAGATGCTTCGCCATATAAAGGGCTGTATCATCAATATTACTGTTTTTTGTTTTAACACCCCCCACCCCCACCCCAAATCACATCTCCTGCATGTTTAAACAGTTCTGATTTAGAAATGCTTTTTATGTTTCATTTTTTTTGTTTTATTTATTTATTTAGGTTTCGTGTATTTTACAAGCTTTCTCACATGAACAAAGGTTTTTTTTCCTTGTTTTTTCTTTCTTAGAAAACTATTTTCTTCTCTTCGTCTGCCTGCCAGATACTGAACCAGTAATTCATACAGAGGCTTGCGATTTGTAGAGTTAGGAGATTTCACCTAATTTCCTCCCATCATAAAGAACAGCAAACTCTGTCAGATAGTGTTACATTCACCATAAACGCTGAATGTCTTCATCCTGACGAGATTCAGAAGCGGTTTAACATTTTCATCTTCACAATGTAACAAAGTTTGTTTCCTCTAATGCTTTCCAGTAACACCAGGTAGTCAGCTTTCCCAAAATGTTTACCCAGTTTGAAAGGACACTTAGTTTCTCTCTTTCAGTCTTCCTCACAGATTTTTTTTAACCCCCTGTCCTCTTTTTCCTCTTTCTCTCTCCCCACTTGTTTGATAGCTAAGTGTGCTTTTTGAAGTAGCTTGTCCACATACTTGTGGTGTGCAGTGTGTCCTGGCCTAACTGTTTCTGTCTTGTGCTGTTTTACCTTTTTATAGGGTCCACTCTGAAACGACTATGTCTAGGCAAAGAGCGCAGTAGTAGTAACTATCTTATTTCCTCTCTTTCTCTGTATTTCTAACTCTAACCTCACTAATTTAGTCCTTATGTTTGTATGTACACTTTTGTCCTTATTATTTTGGCTCTTGAAAATGTGGTACTATTTGTTGAAGACGTGGGTACCAAGACTACAGATTGTTGCACCTTTATTTTGTTTTGCATGGCGATGTTCCCACATGTCATGAATGTGGAATTTGTCACTGCTTGCAAATCAGTCATTTCATTTATTTTCTGTAGTTTCCTCATGGAAATCCTTGTTTGTTGCAATCTTTTGGCTGTTATGTTGGCAAGATGTCAGTTGTAGCTATTTGCACATTTAGTCCGGCCTCATCAAAAAGTGACTTTAGCAACTGTGTTAAAGGTTCAATTCTGCCACACAGCAGCCAATCGATTTGACAGTCAGCAGTTGTTCTTTACTATTTGCCTTCAATGCAGATTTGTGAGACTTTTGTGTTTTTTCAGGGTCATCTCTTAACACTACTGCAGCCCAGACAGCCTCCAGTCAGATACAGCCTTCAGTAACTGCAGCCACGACCTCACCGTCTCATCAGCCATTCACACGGCTCGCTCAGGTCCAGACCAACAACAGCAACAACAAGAGAGGCACATTTACCGATGATCTCCACAAACTTGTTGATGACTGGACAAAGGAAACCGTAGCAGCGGCAAGTCAGTCGCGGCCCTCTCTAAACCAGATGAAGCAGCAGAGACACCAGCAGAGCCTGGACGGTAGGCTTCCCCCGGCGGGAGCAGTTTCAACCGAGGTATGTGAAACTGAAGTAACCAGTCAGTAAAAAGGGTTTTTATTTGTGTTCTATGTATCTTGATCTCTTTTATATTGAATAATTAAGAATCAATCTGTGTATTTTTTTCTACAATTGCCTTGTTTTTCAGATAAAATGCCATGTTGTCCCCAACAAGTTCCAGCTTCCTCTCACATGCCCAATGACTGCTGCTTTAAGCCCTGCTATGCCTGCAGCCCTAGCACCAAATTCCTCTACAATGCTTCCTCCTGGTTACCTTGTGCCAGCAGGCTCCTATGGCGGGATGGTCCCTGGTCCTCTTTACCACCAGCAGTGGCCTGGCTTGCCTAGTCCCGTAGGCTCTGTTGTTCCTATAGGCTTAGGCGCTCCGAGAGTGATGTCATACGCCACTGTGGCAAACCCAGGAATCCAAGCCTTTCCTTTGGTCATGCACAATCCCGAGACTGGTCCTTTCCCAACAACAACTAGGACTACTTGATCTGCTTCCTAAACTGTGTTGTGTGTCTGCTGGACAGTCTAGCTCCACTCGGCTCCATTTAGTCACACGTGTACATAGTCTCAAATTGTAAATAACGTAATGAAAGTGGTGGTATTCTTTATACAACACATTTATCTGTAGTCATTTGTGTGTGTGTGTGCGTGTGTGTGAATACTATACAGTACATGTGAGTACGAATGAATGCCTAATGCATTTTGGCTTTAGTCTTTTTTTATCTGCAGTAACTAAATATATTTCACCATTGTGTTTGTTACTGCAGTCTCTGCATTGCTTCTTGCCTTTTGTTTGGTTTTTATGTACACTTTAAACACTACATTGGAGTCCCAATACCAGTGTCTTGGGGTTCAGTGGCAGAACAGTATTTACGGTTCAAATATTTGCAGGAATGTAGTGCCTTGAACATGGATTACTTTTTTTTTTTTTTAATATAGCATTTTTGCATCCAAGTTATTTTTCAAGGTAGCTTGATTGCAACCTTTTTGTGCATTTCATATCTTTTTTGTTGTTTACATATAAATGCCCTTCTAGCACTGCACTATGAATACAGTATATGTTCTTATTTTAAAGGTAAAATCATATTTTAACTCTTGTTTACTTTTCACCCCTGTGACAGATGGAATGCCATAGTGGTGAGATGTTCTGATGCCTTGCAGAAACGAATCGTAAATGTGCGACTGATGAGGGATGGGAAAAAAAATATGCGCCAGCTGCCAAAATTCACTCATTCAGGTCAAATGGTTGTCGGACACGGCCTTTATTCTTTATTTTCTTTTCATTTTTGGTTAGACAACTTAGAGAGCTGGCAGTGTTGTGGTGAAAAGGCAGTGTCCAGAGCCATACATACTGTACATAGTTATTTCTACAGTATATGCCTCTGGTAGTGTTTTTGATTAGATTGTAGCAATTAATATCTGAAGGCTTGAGGCTCAGAAGTGCAATTTAAACCCTCCATAAAGCTTTGATCGTGGCCTTGCCACAAGCCTTACCTTTGATGTGTGCAACAGCAGCAAGTTAATAAGTTGAGGTAAGTCACAAATCACCTAAACTACAGTAAACCGCTACCTTTCAAAGTATAAATACTACAAACCACCCAGAATAATCTATTCACTACTGCTAGATTTTTTTTCCCCAACTTGGCTACCACACAGCGGACACCATATGTGACTATGTTTTGTGCAATCGTCAATTAAATGGGATGTTTATATTTATTTGATGTTTTAAATTTTACTTTTTTTTTCTATTTTTTTGTGGGGGGTTGCTGCTTTTTTTTATTAAAGTGATCCCAGTGTAAAATTGAGGATTCCTTTCCTAGGTGATTGTATGTTTAGACTGATCTGCGGAGTAACAAAGGACAGGCTCAAAAAGCTGTTATTGCCTTGTTTAATGATTAATTTCACAGCCAGTATAATACTGTATATATTCAGTATTTTTACAGCATTAAAGTTATATTTGATGTGGGGGATTTGCACAACATATACTCTCCCTTTTATTTTACATTTGAGTTCTTGCGTTGTATTTAGTGGGTTTCACCCACCTGTATTTCTTTTAACCAGTGACGAGCATGGCCGCCTTGTTCATGTTCCACAAATTAACAGAACATATGGTAAGAAATGTCTCATCTTCAAAATAAAAGTTTCAGCACCCCTGTCCTGCCAAAGCTGTGAATTGTATAGTTTTCTTGTTGCTTGTATTTGTACTTTTTTTTTTCTTTGCCTGTAATGAGGTAATGGTGATGGAGGCAGGGTTGCTTAGATGTATATTATTCCATCAATTCAGTTTGAATTGGAATTTTATAGGATATTATGCAGAGTCTTCTGCTTTGGTGAAATACTTCCAATAGTAAGAGATTTCTGTTCTCTGTCACTTGTATCTGGTATGTTTTATTCCACCTCTTTCACTGCTCCTGGCGAGAGAGCAGAGGAAGGAATAACTATGGCTTGCATATTCATTTGGACGCAGTGATCAAATGGAAAACTGAAATGCACAGAGGATAAGCACCAGTATTTCTTCCTCTGCACATATCAGATCATTCTGCTTCCATATGAAAATGCTCTGATTGTCTAAAGGTTTGTATTTAAATTGTGTGGGATTGCGTTTGCCTGCTCTATGTCCCACTGCATTACCCCACCTTGTCCTGCTGCACTCTTATCACAGACTGTATGTTGAGAGACAAATAAATATTTTGTGCTTGATGGTATGTCTCTTTTATTTGTCACTATAAAACTTGTTTTCCCATTTTAGGGGCTGTTGTATTTATTTATTTTTTTAAATACCTGTGCAAATATTTTACTCGTTTGTGTAATTCAATGTTTTAAAAGTTGTTGCTCATAGAAAACTATTGTAGAATTAATTTTTTATACAAAACATGCAGCTTTATTCAAGTAGCTTATTTCAGATAATGTAAAAAATAAGCTGGGGGGGGGTTAAATTCAGCTGCTTTATCACTTTATTTGTATTGTGTTTTGCGTCAATATGATATACACAGTCATATAACATGTTTAGTATACTTAGTGAAAATGTAATAGATTTCTAATAGTTTAGGAAATGCATTTGGATATACACTAAGGGCAATTTTCTTTAGTTTTTTTTTTCCAAAGCCACAGATTCGCAACATCGAGAGCGATATCTATTTGCAACTCGCATCAAATATAAACAAAGAAACGTGTAGCTGTTAGGGGGGAAACTTACTATTAAGAAATATCGGTTAAAATGTAACCGTAGGCTCTATTTTGCCGAAATTCAGCTCGAGTTGGATTGGATCAGCTCCTATCATTGGCCCAGCCCATTTGGATTCTATTAACCAATCATATATCTTGTTCCAACTAAATTGACCAATCCCATCTTAACGCTCCGCCCACTGCGTCCCTCCATCTGATCCAATCTGGAACTGGTCGAATGAGATCCTGCCTTGCGTGGCGAATGTGTCAACCCGCGTCTACGGCGCAGCACAACAGCAATGGTTGCTCCTTTTGTTCAAGCGAGTTCCTGAATTATTCCACACACAATGAAATGTTCTGGATATAAGATTGTTTTCATAAAAAAACATTTTACTGTACTAACAGTTCCTGCGTCCTCATCTGGGATTTTTTAATGAATTAAAATCGAACTGCACCCCTTCTGAGCTGCTGCGAGGTATCCGAAGCACGCAGTCTTTCTTGAGGAACGTGGAGTAGTAAGTGTTTATAATGTGTAGTGTTAACGTTAAGAGGTTAGTTTTGTATTAATTTTGGTAACAGCGACTATAGAGCTGTTCGTTGGTGTGAATCTGTGGTATTTACAATAATCCATTTTATCCCACTGTGCCCTGAAAACACAAAGTGACGTTTAGTTGAGCCCTTATGCAAAATAAGCACGCCTGGCTATTTTCCTCATACCACAAAACATCACATAGACTAAACATATTAGTGCGAAAATGAGGAACTACCGGTGATGTGTTTGTGGTCCTGCGTCTAATTGAGTTTTAGATTATATCGAACATTTTGCTGTCATTTTTTTTTTAATCTGACATTAAACTGTCATTTTTGCTGCCCAGTTTCTGGGGTCTACAGGGTGAGGTCATTGTGGAGGGAAACACTGGGGCAGAATGGTTCCAGTCATACTACTGTGTATTTAGCCTCAAAGGCTTTATTCCATGCCATTTGTTATTAATTATACAAAAATGCTATGTGACTTTCCCGTGACGTCTGCCTTTGTATAGCTAATGTCTGAACAGCTAGTTTAGCATGTCTAAAAAACGTCTCAAGAAAATACTGAAACACCTAGAGTCAGTAAGATCCCAACAAGAAGATAATATTAGCTTATGTGAATATAAACAGACACATGGTTTTCTTTAGCTCCGTGTTTTTTGGAAAGTATTTTCATGTTGTATGCTAGCTTCATGTTAGCATGCTGGCTAGTAGCGCTTGCTGCAGGTTTTCATTGTTTAGGGGGGAAACGAGCAAAATGCTAACGCTAACGTTAGCTGAATTAAAACACAAGTATATTGTTGTTTTGAGAAGCTACATCCTAAGCCAGGATTTGTGCGTGGGCACTGCTGTTTTTGTTTTTCATTTGGTTTTTTTCTCTAGAGGCAGGGACTGTAAACGAACCATTTAGTCAGCTGTGTTGCTGTGCTTTTACACGATAGCCCAGCATGATTGAAGTTCATGAGGATCGTAACTGTTGAGTTGGATTGCACCTGTTACTGGGAGGCAAAACACAACAATTTATTTCCCTCTGGGAGAGGGGAATAGGTCAGACAATAGTCTGTGAAGTATGTTTATCTTTAATACAGTTTGCATGATAGATATTAGTTTTAGCAACAAATTGCAGCAAAGGATGATTGTATCTGTGTAGAAATCCCATGTCATCATCTATTTTGTTACATCATTGCAAAAAAAATAACATACTTTAAACAGTGCAATTCTCTGGATGAAAAAGTGCTTCCTCCTTAGGTTTAATAGAAAAGTATTACATTATGATATAGTACAATATAACCATAAAACTCAAAGTACAGGTACACTACTTAAGTGGAGATCTCCTCTGACTACAACAGGTGGAATACATGTGTTTTGGTATTCTGCATATATTGAATCATGCAAATAATTGTTTTATTGTCCATTTTCAGATGTAAACTTGAAAACAGTTTGTCCCAGCAGTGGCTGTTGGCACAATGGGGCTGGATTTTGATGTAAAGACCTTCTGTCACAACTTGCGGGCCACCAAGCCCCCATATGAGTGTCCTGTGGAGACTTGCCGGAAGGTCTACAAAAGCTACAGCGGCATCGAGTATCACCTTTACCACTATGACCATGACAACCCAACACCTGCACAGACAATACCCCAGAAGAAGAGAAAGGGCCGGCCACCTCGTGCCTCGCTTACCGGTTCAGGAGATACAGATGATGGAGGTAATGGAGGGGGAGGACTGATTCATGATGGGAATACACCTGGGAGTCCCAACCGGTCAGAAAACTCTCATTCTCCAGGGAGAGAGACCATGACCTACGCTCAGGCACAGAGTATGGTGGAGCTGGAGATCCAGGGACGTATTCACCGTGTTAGCATCTTTGAGAACATTGATATGGTGTCAGAGGAAGATAGTGATGCAGAGGACGCACCGCCATCTGGAACTAGTAACGGTGGAGGTGTGTGCAACGGGAGCGATGGTGGGGTCGGAGGCAGTGAAGTAGGTGGAAGCGGCAAGGACCGTTTAGATATCCCGTCCTCTAATGGAGGCAAAACTACGCCAAAGTCTGGGAAGCATAAAAATAAAGAAAAGAAGAAGGATGGTTCATCTCATCATCACAACGCTCAGTCTGGTCCTGCAGTCAAGCTCCCAGAGGCAGTGTTCAGAGAATTGGACCAAGAGAGACCCGATGCCCCTCCTCGACCATCGTCTTACTACAGGTCTGTGATTATATTCGTATTTTAGCAACATTAGAGTAGCTAAAAGAGAGCACAAAAGGCATTATTACACATGCATTATGCATCATTATTTGCAGCTTTTTAGCATGTTTTTATAAAAATCTGCTAAATGTTGAAATTGCCACCTAACCCAATCACATTTCTGTCTGTTTCACTCTCTCAATATGACAATGTGTACCCAATCCATTGTATAATCCTGGACTTAAGGTATATTGATAAATCAGTGGAGGAGCTGGACGAAGAGGTAGAGTACGACATTGATGAGGAAGACTACATCTGGCTTGGTATTATGAACGACAAACGGCGGCGTGATGGTGTGCCACCCATCCCTCAGGAGGTTTTTGAATATCTCATGGACCGCTTAGAGAAGGAGTCTTACTTTGAGAGCCACAACAAGGTACCTGGATTTGTTCACAACTGGTCATATTCTGACACTGAAACCTGCACAGATTTCTTCATCTCTGCGTTCTGTCGCTCCGTCTCTCAGGCAGATCCAAGCACCTTAATCGACGAGGACGCAGTCTGCTGCATCTGTAACGATGGAGAGTGTCAGAACAGCAACGTGATATTATTTTGCGACATGTGCAATCTGGCCGTACACCAGGAGTGCTATGGTGTACCGTATATCCCCGAGGGTCAGTGGTTGTGTCGCCGCTGTTTGCAGTCACCGAGTAGAGCTGTGGATTGTGCTCTGTGTCCGAACAAGGGAGGTGCTTTCAAACAGACAGACGATGCACGTTGGGCTCATGTAGTATGCGCCCTCTGGATCCCAGAGGTAAATCTTCACATTACTAATGATATTTATATGTGGTAAATTTGAGGTGCTTTCACTGTGGCTATGCTCAGCTGTTTTATTTTTCCTCATTGTTAAACTAACTTCTGCCATTTCTCAGGTCTGCTTTGCAAACACAGTATTTCTGGAGCCAATTGACAGTATTGAACACATCCCTCCTGCACGCTGGAAGCTCACCTGCTACATCTGCAAACAGCGTGGCTCAGGCGCCTGCATCCAGTGTCACAAAGCCAACTGTTACACGGCTTTCCACGTCACATGCGCCCAGCAGGCAGGCCTCTACATGAAAATGGAGCCAGTCAGAGAGACCGGGGCCAACGGCACCTCTTTCAGTGTCCGCAAGACGGCGTATTGCGACATTCACACGCCCCCGGGATCGGCGCGACCTTTAGGGGGAGTGGGCGGGGCCAGCATGGGGTCATCTCACAGCGACGGAGAGCTGGAGGAGGACGATGAGGCCAGCATCGGCCACGACGAGGACTCCAAAGGCTGGAGTTCTGAGCGAGCAAAGAGGGCGAAGGCTAAATCCAGACTGAAGATGAAACGAGCGAGAAAGATCTTAGCAGAGAGGAGAGCGGCTGCACCAGTGGTGTCTGTTCCCTGCATACCTCCCCACAGGTAGGCATGCTGTATGTCTCCCTTGCAGCTTTGCAGCTCCAGTTTCAGACAGAGCATTTTGTGAAACAGCTGATTTAGTCTTAATTCTAACGGACGAGAGGTTTTTCTGGGATTTACTCAATCTTTTTAATTCATCACTTGGGATTTAAAGGGTAACATCAGTGTTTGCCTCTTCAGGCTCAGCAAAATCACAAGTAATTTGACAGTACCCAGGAAAAGCCAGTTCATGCAGAGGCTGCACAGCTACTGGACCCTGAAGAGGCAAAGTCGCAACGGTGTTCCTCTCCTGCGGCGGCTCCAAACCCACCTGCCGTCCCAACGGCACGTCGAGCCGCTTCCACCTCAGCCTTCCTCACAACCGCCAATGGTTTGTTGTGCTTGTGTGTTTTTTATTTATTTATTTGTTTTTCTTTCCAAATCTTGCTGTAAATTCTCGTTTGTGTCAATCAGCAGCTCGAGCACCACCTTCTTCAGAGAGTTGATGGATTTGATACATACTTGTTGGTATTTCAGAGGGACAGCGAGGAGAAACAGTCAGCCTTAAAGGAGCAGCTGAAGGCATGGCAGAGACTGAGACACGACCTGGAAAGAGCACGGCTCCTAGTGGAGCTCATCCGCAAGAGGGAAAAACTCAAGAGGGAGACGGTGAGACCAAATACATTTGCACGCGTAAAAACGTATTCCCGCATGGTTTTATTTTTATTTCCTCAGCTGGCTACTGTGTGTAGTAACAAGCGTGTGTCTGCGTTTAGATTAAGGTGCAGCAGGTGGCGCTGGAGATGCAGCTGACTCCTTTTCTGGTGCTTCTGAGGAGCACATTAGTCCAGTTACAGGAAAGAGACACAAACAACTTTTTCACTGAGCCTGTGCCGCTTGAAGAGGTGAGTGAACACAGATAAGACTCGTCTAAAAGAAACGAAATGTGAACATGCTTGTGCATTATTGTTATTTAGATTGTGATTTATTCACACTGGTAACTTAATTTTTTCTATAATGGGAGGCTCATCAGTTATTTAGCATATTCATTTGATACCGGCAACATCTTCTAACTCTCAAAAGCCAATCAGAACATAGGTGTGGGCTCTGTGTGATTACCTGCCTGTGTCCTCCAGGTGCCAGACTACCTGGAGCACATCGACACTCCTATGGACTTTCAGACTATGTGGAACTTGCTGGAGTCTCATCACTACCTCACTTTTGAGGCCTTTGAAGCCGACTTTGGCCTCATTGTGAACAACTGCCTCAAGTACAACGCCAAGGACACGGTGTTTTATCGCGCCGCCCTGCGGCTCAGAGAGATGGGCGGGTCCGTCATGAGAACGGCCAGGCGGCAAGCTGAGCGGATAGGATTCGACTATGAGACCGGTATGCACCTCCATCGCGAGCTAAGTCCGGAGAGTCAGCGTGACCACGACAGAGAAAGAGAACGGGAGAGGGAGCGAGAGAGAGAGAGAGAGCGGGACAGGGAGAGAGAGCGGCCGCTGTCTTCTAATGAAGATGGTAAGTGTTCCTGTGTCGTTAGCAACATGTTAGTGGATGTCAAAACGCTTTTAGGAGAAGAGAAAGAAGGGATGACAAAGAAAATGGATAAATAATTAGTTATTTCCAGGGGACATCTTACTCATTGAATCACATTTTCTGGTCATAAGGAGATGCCATTATAAAAATGTAGTGCT
>JBAMIG010000014.1:7135910-7146868 GCA_037177335.1 Kiunga ballochi
ATATATAACGCAAAACTGAACAAAAAGGGAAGGAAAACTATGAGGCAAACACAGGAAAGCAGGAAAAGACATGACAAACTCCACAACAGAACGCCGAAACCAAAAGCAAGGGTGGTTTTACAAGATAAGCTGCCGGATAATTCAGTTTTCACACTCTTCCTCAGTGTTGGATGTGTCTCTGAGGTTTAAATTTATTTGATTTAGTTGATACATATATACTCAATTATGTGCTTTCTTTCTTTCTCACATGAATGAGCTTTATGAACAAATTGAGCAATTACCCACCCACTTATCAGAAACTTGTGCTGGCGTTGACTTTCCTTCCTGCCACCTTAACAGGTGGCGCAGCTGTCTGTGCCAGCTCCCAGGTTGCCAATCACCAGAAAGGGCGTGGGATAAATTCCACAGACTGTCTCAGGAGTTTGTCTTGTCTAGGTTCAGTTGTTACCATGCTGCTGTGTCTTTTGGAACAAATCCCGTTGGCTGGCTGTGGCGCACAGAAACTGGGGAGCGGAGACGCGCGTCTGAGAGGATTTTAAATGTGCTTTAGGTGGAAAGGCGCGGCCCCAAAATGGCTCCTTTTTTCCAGTGGGGACCACATGTCTTACTTATGCTGTACCTGTACCTGCTGCCTCACTGCCTGTTGATGACAGCAAGCGAGCTGGACATCATTGACCCTGACCCACCTGAACTCATCTGTAGCGAGGTAACCGGATACACTTCAGATTTCTGAAGAACTAATTAATGGTATGAATGAAACAAGTGACAGAGCTATTACTGCTTCATTATAGCATATTTACCCCCCCCCCATACCCCAAAAATCGTTAGAAGTAAGTAGCCAGTTGTAGCCTACTGCGTAAATAGATAGTTTGTGCCAAAATATCCTAAATCTTCTTCATTTCATAAAATATCCGAACAAACACACGAATCACGCTTTGTAACGTTGGGATTATATAGGTCATAAACAGAGGAGAAAGATCAGTTTATTGCCTTTTAATAATTCACTATCTCGCCTGAGCGTGACACTTTACTCCCACTGCTCCATTTCCACTCTGGTGGTTTCAGAGGCAGATGAGTGAAGAAAAAACAAACTTGCTGTCTAAGTATCCAAGACCGAATGATAAATGTTTTTTTTTACAGAAATTTCTACTTTAAAGCTCTGTTTTTACGAGTTGAACAGTTTATTTCCCTGTGATCGCTCACGCAACAGGCTCTTTTACTGACTGGTTGTTTGGCGGAAGACGCATAAAAATAATCAGACGCATGATGTTTAAAAAACATGCGGTGGTGGTGCAAACCTTTAAATAGCAATACATTAATCATCAACAGGAAAACATTTACTATTTACTGTTTCCGTCTTGATGGAATATACTTTTTGTTTCTAAGCTTGAAAGGAGGCAATAAAACCATTAATGGAGAACTTGTTTGAACAAATGATCCTGAAGATGTGTCCTTTCACTACCTGCTCTGTGAGAAAGAGCCGAAACTACACGCAAAAAGTGAAAGATATTCAAGTTTTGGGTTATTTATGCAGAAAATGTCAAAGTTCTCCTTATCCTAATACACTGATATATGATATTTGAGGCGGGGTAAAGTAAAGTATGCTTGAAAAAGACAATTCAAAGTAGCCTACTTAAAAAAATAACATTAAAAGTATTAGCTACAGATTTTGGATAGAAAGCATTTGAACAGTTAACATCACAATAAAATGCTAAATTAAGTTTAAATTATTTAAAACAAGATTATTTAGTCATTTTTTTTATTTTTAAAATAATAATAAAATAATTATTTTAAGATATATTTTAAAGTGCCAGCGTTTGGTGAAAGTTTAATCTCCAGCCAGTTTGTTTTATTTGGTTTCAGAATAAAAACTAAATGCTGCCCCTCTAACTTTGATGTGTTTGTGCTGTTTAAGTCTAAAGCCATGATCATTATGAAAGCAGACAAACACACTCTGAGACAGGGTTTAAACATGCATGTTTTTTTGCCTGTTAGAGAAAGTTGGTGTAACTGGATACGGGTCCTTTTACTTTTCTAAAAGGTTTGAAAACCTGCTATTAACTTGTGTGGCATAAGGTGTAATTCTAATGCACGACATTTTACATTTCTCTCTACAGGGTTTAAGAAACTGCAATTTGAGCCAAGGTATACGATATGGTCTATATTGGTGCATCTCATTGTGTTGTAAGAAGTTGTCTAACTCAGAAATCCTTTTTTTTCAGCTCATTTCACCATCCCTCTGTCTGATTTTGACCTTGTGAATGTTATTCAAATGGAGATCAATGTCAGTCTCTGCAGCTCAGCCATGCAAGACTACAAACCATGTCTTCAAATCAAAATCACTCTCAACGGTAGCTTGTCTTGTTATTTTTATGTTGTTGGGTCTGTTTGTGTTTTAGTTTACAGAGCTGCCTCCTCATATTGCTTTTGTAAAAATTCCTTATGTGTGTTGTAGAGGTGGACCAACAAGGTGAATTGAAGCAGTCAGGCGATGACCGCGATGAAGACAGTAAAAAGTCAAATAACAAAGGTAATCACTGCCTTCAGAGTAAGAGAACTATAAAGCTGACCTATTTTATGCATATATATTTATCATTTTGATATTTTAACGTACTTTTTCTTTAATGTCTGTGTTACAGCTTCCGTGAGGGTTTGCATCTCTTGTCCGGCTGCCGTTGGTTTTTGCAAGGCAGTCCATTTTAAACTTAATTCAAACCAGTCATCCAGACCATCCTCCCATGAGGTAATAGTGGACAAATCTATCTAAATAATTATGATGAACTGATTAAGTCTCTGACTGTTTGCATCTGTACTGATTCATTTATTTATACTTTACTTTAATGAAGGGAAGCAGTCATACATTGGGTTTTCTGCTTGTGAAGGACACATTATGACAAAAATAAAATGCAAATTCTATAAACAGAGTGTGCCGAGCTCCGCCTCGCTATTTAAAAAGTATTTTGCTAATGATCGTGGACATTATTATTTGAGTTTGTCATTAAATTAGAATTATCTGTCTCACTTCAAATAATCTTTAATGAAAAAAATTCCTGCATCCATGCAGTAATCCAGATCACCTGTAATATATAATGAATTGTTCCTTATTTTGTTTGTGAGATTTCTTAAAGATATGATCAAAATCCATTCATACCTTCTTGAGTTGTGTTGCTGACAGACTAATGCCATATAAATATTCTCCGACTTGAGAGAGGTAATTACTATAATAATCCAGACTTCAGAATGAAACAAGCTTTTCTACTTTTCTGATTGTTTCATTTTATTTAAAGCGTTTTACTGTTGGTTGTAAAAGTTCACATGCTCTCAAACAGTTAAGCTGCAATCTTATCCATTGGTCAGTCATTGTCTTCCCTCCTGTATTTTTCAAGCCCATCTTGTTGTCATGCACAAGCTTGAGGACAAAACTGAACTTCCAATAAAGGTGCAGAGGATAAGATTAGCGCGTTAAAAATTCACTGTGAATTAGGAGTGTAAGAATATATACAGACATATTGGAATATCCCAATATTTTGTGAGACAATATTATATTGATACAGATTTAATTTTTTAAAAATGTATTTATTCTGTACATAAAACATTATTTTATTTGATCTGCGGGGAAATGTACATTCCTCTGTTGCATGGTAGAGCTTTGGGGGCTTACTATGCACTGACAGTCTTCTTACCATTAAATTGTAGTAAAGGATCATCTTGTTTATAGTATCACAATATTTTCTAATGTATTATACTATTAACCCTGTATGTGATATATATCATATTGCCGAGTTACCGTGAGTTCACTGTTTCTCACCACAAATGAACTTCAAACATTCCTTTTTGAGCAAACATTTAAAGTAATAGTACATTAAAATGGATAATAGGTTTTACAAAGCAAAATAACAACAGAATAGAATATTGTAAAAATAATTCAACTTTATTTATATAGCACCACTTTATGACCGTGTTATCTCAGGGCGCTTCACATCATATAGAGCTAAATCATCAAATAGCCTAGATAAGGGAAACCGTAGGAGTGCATTGAAACTTGACTTCGATCCAATCCACAGCCTGAGCCGTATGAGGCGACAGTAGGAAGGAAAACTCTCTGGCAGAACCCGGTTCAGAGAGAGCAGCCATCTGCCTCGACTGACAGCTGTGGAGAGAACAGGAAAGACAGAATAACATTAAAACATTATTAACACTGCAGCTTTTATCCAACAAGACCTGCAGAAAGAGGAGAAATAGGTTAATGATGCAATATATCAATACAAGGAAGGTAAGCAGAGTGTAAAAAACCTCAGTGCATTATGGGATGTTTCCATGACTGCATAACTAACACATGGCAATTTACATTGCTTACTGGTGATTAGGCTTAAACAGTGTTATTTAAGACCTTAGTCACAGAGGTATTAAACCCTTTGATAACATTACTGTAATAAAAGTTGAGATGGTTTTTTTTTCATGCTTTGTTTCCATTGTTGTCTCTACTAATGCAGCTGCTGTGGACAGTAAAAAAGGGCTTGGATTTTGGCAATGATGTTGTGGTTTCCGCATATTCAAAGGAAACATCCATTGTACAAAATATCCAAATTCCTGACATAGAAGAGGGTGAGTTCACGTGCGCCACACACATGCAGCAAAACAAGAAAGCAGCAGAGCAACTGACCCCCACCCGATGCTTTTTATTCCAGTTTGCTCCTCAGAGCAGCGCACGAAGGTGAAAAGATGTCATGGTAAGGAAGTTTCCACTCTCTAACCTTATTAAGATGAAAATCTCTAACTGGTTCTGAGCCACTAACCTGCAGGGTTTATGTGTTTCCCTGCTCAAATGAACATGAATCTAATCAATAGGATCCAACAGCTTATTGTTGTGTTCTTCATGTTGACCAATCAGATTTATGGATTAACATATGTGTGTAAAACCTGCAGGCTGTGACCTGAGGTACCAGAGATTTAAATATCTGATTTAAGGCAATCTACTGATAGAAATAGAATAAATAATATCTACTGTGGTTTTATTTGAGTAGGGGTGTATCCAGGTGTATTCTCCTAATAACATATTGTCAACATGTTTTCGGCACCTGCTGAAGTTGCTCTACATAATAACTGATCAATAAAATGTGGTTATTTTGCATAACGGCTGAGTGTTTGTCCCAGTTCCCAGACTCCGATTAGTGTCTGTGAAGGAGAGTTATGTGATCCGACTGCGACTGGAAGACACTGACTCCAAACAAAAGGAACTCTGTTTGCAGATGGTTTGGGATGGGTTTAGTGAAAAGAGCCATGAATGGGTCAGTCAGCGATAAACCGTTCAAAATGTTTAATCTGCAATGCAAAATCAGCAAGTCAGAGTAACCTTTTTTTCTCATTTGTGCAGCCGAAAGGCAAGAGCGAGATGAGTGTTAGGCAAGACTTTGTTGCTCCGTGCCTGTGCTTCCAGGTGGGCCAATATGATGACAACAGATAGAAAGATAACAGATGTATTCATGGTTTAAATAAAAAGAAAGACAACCTTTTTTTCCCCCACAGATATGGTGGAAGGGGGAAGAAGAGAGAGGAAAATACTGTCCTTTTCAGCGAGGTAAAATCAGTCCTGAAACGTCGATAATGAACTAAATTTGTTCTAGTTAAAGATTTGGTTGACATTTAGCTGTTTGATTTTTCAGAAGCCCCCGAAAAACAGCTGGAGTCTGTCTCTGTGACTGTGGAGGAGATTAAGATGAGAGACGGCGGGACAGGGCTGAGATGGAATGTCACTTCGCCTTGCAGACTGACAGCAGAAGCTGTGTTGTGTGAGAAAAATGTGGCAGGGGACCAGTGTGAAGAGGTGAAGGGCTCCGGACAGGAACTACCAGCTAACTGGATTGCATCAGGCAGCAGGCACTGGGTAAAAACACTACAGAAGAAAGGTGCTAAGAATCTGAGGGCTGATGCAAATTTCTGACATGTTTTAACTCGAGATGTCTTTTCACTTAGTTTTATTTGAAAAAAAAAAAAGAAAAGGACAAAAAGATTTGGAATGGATCCACTGAGGCCTATTTATAAGTTACTTCCGTCAATGTGAAAGCTGTTTAATGTCTGCTGAGGGAAAAGGCTTTTTAGAACTGTCCCACAACTATAAGATTCCTGCAGACATACAAAAAAGCCACATTAATCATAAAAGAGTTGTCTTTTTTGTTATTTTAACCTTTCCATTTATCAGTGGTATCAGGATACCACTATGATGTTCTCTTTTTCTTATGTTTATTTTAAATATTTAATTCATAAATACCAATATTAGGTCTTTTATTACTTTTCAGCTATCAGGAGAGTTCACTGTATCACCTCATCCCCGGATTTGTGTTCAGGTAATATTTTCCTATCTATTGATCTGTCTGATTTGTTTATTTTTTGTATTGTGGGTCCCATAAACACTTTTTAACGTATCTTTTAGATGAAGATAAAAGGGATGGAGGGTCTGATGGAGCCCCAGTGTCCATTTGCAAGTAAGATGCTGGAATATTGTCCATATGCACCATAAATTAATAATAGTTACCTACGACTATGACTGTGACTATATGACTAAATACAACTTCTCACTTTATATTTGCAAATGTTAAATTTTATTACAATATTTGAAATGCATATGGTGCTAAAAGGTTGCTGATTTGAGCCTTGTCTGGGAGGAGGTCTGAACAGCGGTCTTTCTAGCGGAGTATGCGTGTTCTCTCCGTGTTAGCCTGGGTTCTCACTCTGACTTCCTCCCACCATCCAAAGACATGCATGTTAGGTGTGTGAATGGTTTTGTCTCTCTCTGAATGGACAGACTGGTGACCTGTCCAGGGTTTACCCCGTCTCTCACCTGAGTGATTGATAGGCTCCCGCTTCCTTGTGATCCCTAATTAGATATAGGCGGGTTAACAAAATGACTGACTATTTTAAATGCTCTACATGTTTTCTGATGGCTTCATCATTTTCCAGCATCGCGAGTGAGATGGATCTTGCCACTTCTCCTCGGATTGCTCCTGATCTGTTTGGCTGCACTTGGATCCTATTTTATTCAAGGTGTCCTAAAAGGTCAGCTTTCTGTTTTGAGGAATTTGACTTTTTCACCGGCACATTCAAACATGAATTATGCTCCCCACAGGCTACGTTTGGAGATGGCTAAAAGAAGAGGATGTTAAAGGTATGAAAACTCTTCATGCTTATTTTATACTGGCCCACAGAGCACCCATTGCTTCCTAAAACTGCACAGAATTTGTCTTGAAACTTTGTATTTGTCTTTATAACTTGCATTATTAGAGCCCCGAAACCAGTAACACATCTACTGTATTTTAAATATTTTCCAAATCTCACAAGTGTAACCTTTTTTTAAATGAAATCCAAAATATTTAAATACATTTTGTGATTGCAGAGATATTTTCTAAGAAAAAAAAAACCATTCTAAGCAAAATAAGCATATGGTTCAACGGTTAGGTTACTCTCAGTGACATTTAACTAAAATATTTGGATATAATATATTCTAAGCCTACAAACACACAATATACATTTGTTTTTTTCTTGTCATTTTGTGCAACAGAAACACAGCAGTGCTGTTTGATGCTGAGAAGACCTTATGACGGAGAAAGTCCAACTAATATTAAAACAGCCATAAAGAGTCATTTGTCTTCCATAACAGGTGCTTTAGGTGGTGGTCACGTGGTTCTGCTGTACCCATCTGATGATGATGACCAGAGTCTGCCAGGGTTGCTGTGTCACCTTGGCTCATCTCTCCAGGCTCTGGGCTTCACTGTGTCCCTGGATCTGTGGAGTCAGGCAGAGCTGGGCATACTGGGCCCTGTGCCTTGGCTCCACTCTCGACTGGACCAACTTCAAAGGCAGGGGGGAAAAGTCGTACTTGTCCTAACCCAGGTCACCTGGACAAGGGCAGAAGAATGGGGCGCGAGGAGCTGCGAGAGAAACAATCCCACAGAGAAAAGTGGAGGCGTGGAGGAGGGGACGGGAGGAAGCTCCCCTGCCTCAGCTCCCCGTGTGGATGTTTTTGGTGCATCTTTGAGCTGTATCCTAGCAGACTACTTACAGGGCCGTGCTGGTGAGCGGTTCATGCTGGTGCAGTTTGAATCCCTCCCACCGGAGCCTCCAGGTGGTTACCGGCCACTACCTCAGCTTTTTCGTGGCCTTCATGTTTACAGCCTTCCCTCTCAGAGTTTGGGTTTTCTGACTGAGCTCGCTGGAACTCTGCTTACATCTTCTGCATCAGCTAGAAGGAAGAGGGCCGGAGGGCTCAGGATGGCATCCAGAACCCTGGCCCAAAGGCTGTCTGGGTGTACAGTTGGGACAAATATATTACAGATTGCTGAGGGGGTGTCTCAGGGTTGTGTTGATGTGGGACAGAAAGACTCTGGAGAAACTGTGCCTTTACAAGTGTGTCTCATTACGCCCCCATCCAGCCCTGATATCAACCCTAAAGTCAGTGAAGTGGAAAGCTCAATTTTTCTATAAGCAAGCATTGACATGAAAGCACTTCTAGTGATTCACAGGGAAATGACAAGATCAGTGGGTTAGGCTTCCTTAGGGAGCTATAAGTAAAGTTTGTGTTTAAAAGTACTAAAAACAATATTAAAACACTACAGATCCTGGTACGCTGCTTGAAAATGAATATTTTTAAAGCAGTGGGACTTGATAAACTGAAAAAATGCAATCTCTTGCTTCTTAAATGTGATACTTTACCTGAGGCTGTCCTAAACTCACCCACTGTATGCGCAAAAACATGCACTTCATGCACATATGTTGCGCATTCAAAGCTCTGAAATGTGTGAAGAAAAAAAAACACGTGCTATGAATAACTGTATATAAATTCTGATGTGGATATATTGCACTGCGTTGCTCAAAGTGAGTTGGTTTACTTTTGTTGATCTTAAATGGTCTCAAATAAAGCGTTGATAAGCTTGTAAAGAAGTAAGAAACGATGCGTGATTATGTTTTCTGAAACGATACACAAAGACAATTTGGATTTTAGTGACGTAAAGTTGCCCTGCTTGTTATTTTGTAAACTTTGAAAGAAAGAAAAAAGTTCATCGTAAAAGACTTTCCTGAATGTTGAATGATTGGTTGATTGAGTGACATCCCTGCAGCTTTGGGTGGTGTTTTCCTGCGGAGCGGCAGCTGTATGGTAAACGCAGAAGCGACCGGAAGTTGAGCATTCATTCATTCCCGCAGACTGAACTCAGTCCGTCCCACCGCAGCCTAGCACTGCGAGTCTGCAGGAGCCGTGGCTGCCTTATCCTTACTACAGCTAGTCGCGTTAAAAGTGGTTTGTCATAATGTGAAATCCTGCTTGGTGTTATGTGAGCTTGAACCAGCTGGGGATCGAACAGTCATCAATAGTGTTGCGGACCCGGTGCTTTTCAACAAGGTAAGACCAGATTGGACAATAAAGGCTGTGCGTTGAGCTAAATTCAGATTAACTAATGAAACAAGATGAGACGAAATGTCAAAACACACGCAGGAAAATACCAACGTGATTAATAAAAGCTGTGCGGGACCAACTAAAAAAACTTCATTGGCTACGTTAGCAAAAGCTAGCAGCTAACAACTGACCTTAGCCAGATGCTAGCCGTATAATGTTTGTGATGCTGATGCTGAGCTAACTATGCTAACACTTAGCCATCTCCACCAAGCTAAGCTACTTCTTTTACATCCCTTTTATTTCCTAATAAAGTCACCTTTTAACAGATAGAGATATACCTCACTTAAGAGTTGGATAAATAGATGGATAATTATTGTTAAAAGTCTCAGATATAGTTCTCATTTTTGAACAGTTAACACAGAAGAGCTAAAGGAAGATGTACCAGAGAATGAATCCCATCCATTTAAGACACACTTTTCTGGTGAAAAGTGTTGAATGATTGAATAAATAATTTATTTTTGTAACGAATAGTAAAATATAAATATAATAGACATAGGATGCTTGCAGAGTAAAAAGTTCTCAAGTGGAATAAGTAAGGTTTACAATACATATAATGTACAGTGTACTGTATATTTAGATGATTAAAACCAAACATTGGTGATAGGACAGACTGCTACATATTTAAAAATGGAAAGCAAAATATCTAAGAGGCTTACAAAGGATAGCGTATTTTACATACTGTATCTGAAATCTGCTCTGGATTAAATACTGCTTTTTGACAAAATATCTAAAAAAAAATAAATAAATAAATAAAACTACGAAGGAAATGCCTAATTGTTTTGCATTTAAGAAGCCTGTAACATTACACCCTGTTCACATCTTAAAAGTTCTCAGTAAATAAAGTATAACTGTTTCACAGTAGGAAATGTATTGAAAATACAGTAAAATTCAGTATAAGATACATTTTTCCCTTTAACCACAAGTTTTACTTGTATGAATGCTTGTGCTTCTCCTAAGGAACATGTGGTGGGCCCGACCTTTCCTGCCTGCATTGGTCCTTCTCTCTGAACTTGCAGTAGTCAAAGTCCAGACGGCACCTTGTCAGGCCTGTCGAAAACTCACTGAGAGTTTCATTCAGGTACTTCTGGTAACTCACTTAACCATCATTTTAAGTTAGCACTTTCCAGCTTGTACATTAAAAAAAAAACACCAAATGTGTCTCTAAAACTCCTTGAATGGTAGGGCTTGGAGCGAACAGCTAACAAGAACTTTGGAGGAGGTAATACCGCATGGGAAGAGGAGAAGCTGGCCAAATATGCACGCAGGTAGGACCAGCTGTGCCTTCAAGATGTACCATCCATCTAAATAATATGTATTTATTACTGTGTCTGCTCGCTAATGATTGGCATATTGTTTCAGTGAGACTCGGCTTCTAGAGATAGTAGAGGCTGCTTGTGAGAAAACAGATTTTGAATGTAATAAGCTTCTGGAGCAGATAGAGGACCAGGTAGAGACATGGTGGTTCCACAGGTAAATATATTAAAGCAATAGATCTAAATGATGCTTTATATAT
>JBAMIG010000014.1:7147665-7179211 GCA_037177335.1 Kiunga ballochi
TATATTAATTTAAGCTTGTTTATTTTCCATGCCTGACATACTTGGTTCATCATCTAGGCAGCAGGAGGCACCTGACCTGTTTGACTGGCTGTGCATAGAGGAACTGAACCTCTGTTGTCCACCTGGGCGCTTTGGACCTGAATGCAAGGGTATAAATGAGGGGAATAGAAAAGTGTCATATGCATATAGAAAATGATTGTGATTGTAATCATACTAATCCAGAGCAACATCAGAGAAAAACATTTTATTCCATGCAGAGTGTCCGTCTGGACTCGGAGGTGTGTGTGGAGGTCTTGGCCGGTGTGAGGGGGAAGGCACGCGCCTGGGTGATGGAGAGTGTGTCTGTGATCCAGGATACTCGGGCAATTTATGCCAGAACTGTGCAGATGGTTACTACAGAGAGAAGCGCTCCAATGACAGCACAGGAGGCTGTTCAGGTAACTCACGCTTACACAGCTGTTTGTTGTGTTTATTTTGGCTCGTTTTGCATAATAATTCAGTTTGAGGTCATCAGGAATTGACTCCACTCCTTATATTTATGGCTCTCATCCTCTGTAGCCTGTTACCACTCCTGTAACAAATGCACAGGGCCACAGGACTACAAATGTCTGGCCTGCAAACCTGGCTGGATGCTTCATGACAACAAGTGTGTGGGTGGGTGTAGCTTTTAGAGGTTACCTGGCAACATTTGCTGCCAGTTTTCTGATGGATGCGGGTTGAACTTTCCTTTTGTGTTTCATAGACATTGATGAGTGCGGCACAGAGCTAGCTCGCTGTCCTTCTAACACCTACTGTCACAACACAGATGGATCTTATGAATGTCGAGGTAGACTCCTTTTCTGGACTTTTATTGTTTTTGCAGTTTTTGGATAGTGTAAATATAAATGGCTGCTTTTTTGTATGCAGGCTGTGACCAGGCATGCGTTGGGTGCATGGGCAGTGGTCCCGCCCGCTGCAAGAAATGTGCACGTGGCTACAGACTGAGAGGAGCAAAATGTCTTGGTAAATAGATACTTGGTTATTAAATGAGTGCTTTTTTATTATATTCTTATACTGGTGGATTTTTATGGTATTTAGTTTTTTTTTTCTTCCCACAGATATAGATGAGTGCAGTGAACGAGCGATAGCTTGCCCAGGCCTAAATGAGGCCTGCATCAATGAGGAAGGCTCGTTCCACTGTGACTGTGCTGATGGATTTATTAGAAGAGATAGCATTTGTGTTGAGAATAAGCCTCCTGGTAAGTAGCAGTTGTAGAGCTGAGTGAGTTTTACACCATAATGTACATGTTGCTTAACCCATAAGAGCCCAGCGTGGCTGATCAGATGCACACAGATAATATGCATCTCTTTATGATTGAAATCACATTGGACATGATCAGATTCTTGTATTCTGTCACTTTAATGGACACTATAAAGCAGAAGATTATTCTATAAGACTCTGAGAAATCATGTTTATTAATAAAGAGTAAATATCTTTAAAAGTTTAACTTTTTTCTTTTACATTTTGTAAATGACACAAAGAAAGAACTGGTTTATAAAATATAGAACTTATCATTTTTGTCACAATCTGAAAGTGTTAAGATTCAGTTTTACAATCCCAAAAAGGATGTTATGCAGCAACAAATATATATGTTGTCTCCTGAACATCTCTGCTTCTCTACCACTTTATCTCTCTGCTCACATCTACTTTATTTTCATACAGCTTCAGCCCTGATTTAGCATTACCACCATGAACAGGACAACATCCCAACTACTGGGCTTTTTTTGTTTACCTTTATTCTGTCGTTGGGTTCTGCTTGCATCACAACGCCAAACACAAAGACGTAAATGTAAAGTGGCGGATGTGCTGAGCACGAATAAAGGTTGATTGGATCCTTCTGAAAAATGTTCTCCTGTGGGTCGCTTCTTCGGATTGCTCTAAGTGTTCAGGCAAAACTGAAAGAGCTCTTTTGTTGGAAAGCTGATTAAACTATGCAGTTTCTGATAACATAATAAGAAAAACACACAGATGTAGGGGAAAAAGTTAAGACAAAAATCTGAAACAAATCAAATGTCTGGTCCTAAAAAAGGTGAATTAGATTTTTTGCAATTTAAATATAACTTTACTTCTTCCTGGACATTGATTTTATTCTTGTTTTACCTCACCAGCTGGCCCAGAGAAGGGACTCTTTGATGACATGACTGACGATGAGGTCCTTGTACTCCAGCAGATGTTCTTCGGCGTTATTATCTGTGCCTTAGCGACGCTCGCTGCTAAGGGTGACATGGTTTTCACGGCCATTTTTATTGGAGGAGTAGCTGCTATGGCTGGATACTGGCTTACAGAGAAGGGAGACTACATGCTGGACGGATTCCTAAAAGGACGCTAGTCTGTTTTACACAACAATTTGACTAAAAGACCTGTGGAATAGTGTATAATTGAGTTGCGTAAGACTCAACTGGGGCCAGGAAAACATCTTTTCAACGCCAGCCTTTCAGGGATTTACGTGTTGGAGAATTACTTAAAGGGCTTGAGTGCATTTTAAAGGATGTTTATGAACAGGATAATGCAGGAGAAGGGTTAACCAGAAGGCTGTGAAGCCGTGAATCTTTAGAGGAATAAGAAAGCAACACTGCACTGATGATGGGGAACTCGCCCTTACCTCAACTATGTTGGGAACAAGGGTGACATCCGTCCTACAGATTGTTAAAATCTATTATGCATTTAAATGTTTCATCTGACCTCTTTGTTCCTTTTAAAAATAAGCTACCCGTCCTCATGTCTGTCCATGCTGTTCACCTTTTTTAGTGCTGTAAAGCAGAGACCATCCCATATTTCACGTGAGGCATACACTTTCACTGGTGGCTTTGTAGCTGATCTCTGAGCATGACGGTCATATGAACCAAACAAACATTTCCCGACTCGTCCCTGAAACATCAACTGAATGTTTATTTCCGTAAATGTTTTATCTCCTCTGCACTGAGTGTTTCTCTTTTTGGTAATAATGCATGATAATGGAAAGTAAAATGGAAGATACTGCACTGATTTTAATTTATATGATCTGTAGCATGAAAGATTTTTAATGTATTTTTTTTCTGTGTGAGGAAACTCGCTGAGATAAATGGCAGCCTTGATGTGGAAGAAACAAGCTTTTTTTCTGTTGCCTTTTATCTTTTAAAGCCATATTTATTTATATTTAAATGAATTTCCTTCTTTTTGTTGACATTATCAATGCAAATGTTCAACTGTAATTCTAACGGGTACTGCTTTGTGTAGAGGAGCCACTCGAATGTCACTTCTCATCCATCCATCCTATCCACCTTTTCTTCTGTGGAATATCATCCACTGTGTCCCAGCAGTTTGCTTTACAATAAAAGAAATTGCTCACACCTTATGTTTCCATATGTCTTCATTTCTTTTTAATCAGGACAAAAGACACTTTGTTTAAATGAAAACAACCTCTTCTAATTTTTGGTGGGAAATGAAAGAAAATGACAATAAAAGGTTGTGTTGGATGATAAGCATTAATCAGTGTATATGTATATATAGTTTTCTTTTTTTTACACTGACTGTATATATTAAATGATTATCAATGCATTCATTTGCATTAAAAACAGTAAGCAAGCTCTGTTCCTGTTTCCACAGGGAGTTTGTCCTCACCGCGATGAACTCCAGAGGTGACTTGTGAGTTAAAATGATTTCAGGCTAAAAGCTGCACTTAGTCACTTATCAAGGTTGGAACTGACACTTAGAGTGAAATGTAGGACTAAATCTTAGAGTCAGGACACTACAAAGTGTGTAAATGCATAATGCCACTTCCATTGGACTGAGAAAAAGGAAATATCCCAGATATATCTGTGAATCATTAAATGTACAAAGAGGGTGTATAAAAACAGTTCTGGTAAATATTAACATAGGTAATGAATAAAAAATGTATGTTTCCGGATTTTTTGCTCCGTGATGGACTGGTGATTTGTCCAGTGTTCTTCTAATAGCTGGGATAGACTCCAGCTTCCCCATGAACCTGAACTGGACTAAGTGGTAAAGAAAATACATGAATAATTCAACTATTTTTTCTTTTAAAATGATTGTAGAATTCAGCGTTACTGGTGTAAAGAATCACAAAGCTTAAAAGTCATTTCATTTTAGAATAATTTGTCAAAGGAAACTGAAATTTTTACAGAAAGTGTTTTGTGGGTTGCATAAACATCTGCATTCAGTACTTTGTGTTTCATCTTCTTAAAATAAAATATATCACAATAATGTGATAATAATAATAATCACTTGAGACTGATCGCTACATTTCGTTAACATTGTTCCTCTGATTGCATCTTCACTTTGGCTGGATGACTCTGATGGTGTGCAAACTAACTGGTTTATGCTGCTGATTACTAAAAAAAAACTAAAATGGACATTTAAAATAAAAAGGGTGCTGGCACAAAATTTAAAAAGAGCTTTATAAAATAGTGTATGATTAGCACATATAATACTGGACTAAACTGAATTTTGCATGTTATTGTCACGTCAGACTTGTGTAGCTGAAATCTACTGTGATGTCTTTGTCCCATTTTGACTTCTTTAAAAGGTTGGAGCTATTTCAGTGTCCCGCTCCAGTTAATGGGGTTGAGGCACAGCAGCTCTCTTTCCTTCAGAGCCTCCTGGGAATGTCTTAGTGCTCTGTCCCTCCAGCTTTTCTCCATTAGCTGTACACATAAAACACACAAGAGGAGAAAGCCTCAGACACTTCCTGTTTTATAGTAAATGCATGCATCAGGAAGCATTTTCCAAACAATGCTGCACACAGAAGCATTAGTGTCAGACATGCATGTGGGAGTTTGTACCCTCTTGTTCTCATCTCTGTATGCCATCATTGCTTTGCTGTGTTGAATCCTCTGCTCTCTTTCACTGGACAGAGCAAGGCCATCCACTTCTCGGACATGCTCTGCTTCTTTTGCTTTACTGGCCACCTGCATCTTTAGTGCCACACATTTTTCCTCCATTTGCCTTTTTAACTGCCCTCGCAAATCCTTCCTGCAGAAAAAAAATGCAACTTTAAATGCCAAACAGACAGATTCATGGCAGCAGGTGGTGAAGCTGCAGAGTTGTGTCTTTACCTATACTCTTCTTTCTCAGTAGCGGTTCCATAAAAGGGTTTTCGCCACACCTGATGATACCTGACACATCAACTGCAAGTCAGGGACTTTAATTCAGCGTTTAAAAGTAAAAGCAGAAATAGCACTGGTGACTCCCTGGAGTAATTTTTAATAACTAAATAAATATCACGGAGATGTTGACAAGATCTACCTATAATGCTCTCTTCTCTGCATGAACAGCGCCCTCTGCTGGTTGTGGTGGTGAACAGCTGGTGTCTCCAGACTGACGGTGCGTTTAGGGGCCAAAGGAGGGTGCAAAGGGTTCAATCTTGGAATTCTCTTTAACACAAACATTACAAGAGCTATTGGTGGAGGGGTTCAAAGCAAAACTGAAAGGATTCAGCAACTCACAACTAAATCACAGCTCACCTGGTTGCTTTTACACAGATGGGTCGAGTCAAAAATGATGGGAAATGTCAAAGAAGAGTCCAGCAGGTGCGGAGTCTGCTGGACAGCCGGGGGGTTACCAGGAATATAAACAGGTGTGGAAGCTATAGAGATGGCTGCTGCAGTCAATCACAGCACAATGTCAAGACTAATGATACAAAAGTAGATATATGAACTAAATAAAATTGTTTTTCTTACGTAGTCTCATCTTGTGGTTCACTCTGCTTGGTCCAGACCTCCCTCACTGCGTGTTAAAACTTGTCCATAGCGTTGAAAATAGCAGAATTCTCCTTAATAATCTTATTTACAATAAATCCAATCAAACTGTAAATACAGCAAATTACAGTAGAGGGTCTAGTTATAGATTAAACCTCTGCACACCCGTGTATTTACTGAGCATTTTGCGGTGGTAACAGTTGCTGTGGGAATTAGATTACACCTCATAAAAAGAAAGCTATGTGGAGTGACTATGCATCAGTGCACTCTAAAGGAGAGATTGTTATCCTATGACAATACCTAACACAAAGTACGTTTCTGTTATCCTACTTCTCACATTCAAGTCCATCCATAACCTCGCTCCTACTTATCTCACAGAACTCCTCCATGTCCCCACACACACCCGCTCACTCAGGTCCTCCTCATCCATCCCTCCTGCTCGTCTCAGCACCATGGGAAGCAGGGCCTTCAGTCGCTCTGCTCCCTATCTGTGGAATTCACTCCCTCCCGACCTCCGTAACAGTGAATCAGTCTCCATATTCAAATCTAGAACTCAAGACACATCTCTTCACAATAGCATACCCCACTTAACCACCCATCTACCTGCTTGTTTATTTATCTATTTATGTATCTTTTATTGGAATGCATTATTGTCTCTTTTTAACTAATTATTTGATGACTGTTTTTATTTGATTATTTTTGTATGGTGTCCTGGGTATCCAGAAAGGCGCCTTGAAATAAAATGTATTAGTATTATTATTATCTCCCCCAAAGACAACAAGCAGCAGAATGACTGAATAAGTAGCTCAATCATTTTAAAAGTTCAACCACTTAAAACATTTTATTAAACATGAATTAAAACATTGAAAGAAGTGCTTAACATCTGGAATACAGCTGCATAATCTTAAAGGAGATCAGGCTATAAAAGTGCAAATTCATTACCATGTCAACATGCTGGGATTAGATTAATGCAATGATTATGCAATATGGCTTCTTGCATCCACCACGATAAAACTGCCCTTGTTGCCTCACACGTCAGATTCCCAGGGCTTCATGGTTGTCCCATAGCCAGGCGTGGTATTTATTCAACATGTGATCTTCAGGTTTCACCTTTACCAAGTGAACAGTTTCAATTGAGATATCAAAACTAAATGAACTATGAAAAATAAGTAAGTGCACTTATATTCACCTGTCTCCACTCGCCAACACAGAAGATCCTATAGGAGTCGTTGCCGTATTTGCCGATGCCGTGTAACTCAATAGGGTAACGCCACTGTTTTGTTAGATATTCATCTAAACAGGAGAGCAAAATAGAACCTATAATTCAGTATTAAACATTCTCTTATCTCTTTATTACAAAGGTAATCCATCGTCATGTAAGAATTCACCTGAGAAGCGGATTAGTGTTTTGGCTCGAAGCTCATAGAGCCCAAGTGGCTTCATAAGCTCAGACATGGGCTTCCAGTCGGCCTTTCGGGTCACCTCTGGAGATAGGTAACAGTCAAAGAACTGCCACAACACTGGAATGGCCATCTTGCCTTTAACGAAAGAGAAAAAGAAGTGAAAATACAGATTTTAGTGCTAGCTAGTGGACGATATCCTGAGAGCTAAAATGTGTAAAAGCTGGATCATACCACTTGTTTTATTCAGAAAAATAGTGGCCACCAGTAGCTTCCAGGGGTCATGGAAAAGAGTTTCCTGGACAAGGTTGTAGGGAGACCTAGGGGGTGTCCATTTCTTGAAGGCTTTCCTCCTGGGTGGACTCAGCCCTAAATATAGACCGTGCACATTTCATTAAAACCACACGATTGTTTTTCTCGTGCTGATCAATAAACCCAAATAAACTTTTAAAGTATTACCGTCTCTGGGAAGTTTCCCACTGAAATAAGGGCTCGTTTTCCGTTTGTTTCCCAAGCTTCTGGACTCTGTTGGTGAACAGGAAACATTTATGTATAAGAAGAATAAGTGTGTGTTTTCATGTAAGATAAAACTGAACTCCATGCTAAAAACCACTGCCAAGTGTCAGAAAATTTGGTTGGGTAATTCATGTGTTCACAAACTGAATGGCTGAAAAACACACCTACTTGGAAATTTATCGAGGTATTACAGTATAATTACTAAGAAGTATCGGATTTCAGAGTTTGATCTGCACTTGCAGCACAGATAAATCGCAGTTGAGATCACATCCTGTGTTGAGTTACTGGTACAATCAAGTGATCTGCACTCTCACATCATCCATAAATGAAATTACACTGCTGAAACTTAACCCTCCCGCATACAAAATATGGGATCAGAAAGGCAGCCACAGACTGAACCACATATTGAATATACTTAAGGCTCAAAAGCACCATAAAACAAAGTTTATTCAAATATAATGCACCTATGTATCACTTCCTCCATTTGTTTTATTAGAAATCTCCATGCATTCAGAACTGAAGAAAATTATGTCAACCTGAAACTAATATAAGGCGTTATAAAAAAGGTGAGACAAAATCTAGAGTTCTTTGGAGGAAGGTCAAATGAAAATAAATGAGAAAAAGTTTCAATCTTTCCTAAGCTGTTACACAATGTAGATCACACTTACTATTCTGAGAATCTCTTGCCGGTGTGCAGCTCCTGCCAGTGATGCTGGTTAACAACACCTCCTCCTCCCCCTCATCATCCTCCCGATGACTGGAAGCATCAGTCTCCACTTCAAATTTAGAGCTGTCGCCACCGCCGTTGCTGTGAATCTGTGTGACATCTGTGTCTGGTGCATTCTCACCTTCATTTTCACTTCCAGTGGCAGCTTCGATAGTCAGAGATGGGACTAAAGGCAGAAAGTCTGTCGGCTCATTTTTGCCAACAAGTAAGGTGTTTTTTTGATTACTGGAAGGATTGAGTTTGAGTAGCTTCTGCTTCAGAAACCCTGCCCTCTGAGAGCTCTTCTGCCATTTCACATCATCCACTAATGCTGAAGATGATGTCCGTAAGCAGCCTTTTGCAGCCTCACTGGTTTTGTCCCCACACACCTCTTCTACACATGTCCTTTTTAGAAAAGTTTCATCATCAAAAGAGTTATTATTCTGAACAGTCTCTACTTTTCTATTTGTTTTGGATTTACTGGGGGGGTGATCCAGCTTTTCACCAGTTTTCTCCAGATGTTCATCTGCTTGTTGCTTCTTTCGTCCTCTGTGTTTTTCCTTAAATGGGGTTGTTTTTGAGGAAGTGGACTTATCTTTTGATGTGGTAAAATCAAAATGGCTTATGTCCAACTCTGCTTCTCCGCTTTCTAGGAGGAAAGCGTACAGGGATGCTCTTGACCGGAATTTTTGCCCTTTTGGACTTAAAGAACAGAACATTTACAAGACATTTAACTGGATGCGTCTACAACATGCTTCATGGAAAAATAAAATCACTGACTCACCTTATTATGTAGACATCAAGTTTTCCAGCTGTTTTGCCTGCTTGCCGCTGCCTCACCTCTCTTATCCATCCAAGGGGCATTGATGAAGAAAAGCATAGCTTATCTTTGTGACTTGGGTTATTTATGTCACCACTTTTCTCTAATTCCATATCATAGCTGGTGGGATGATATTTAGTCCAGCTGCTGTGGAGTCAATGTGAAACTTAAACATTCATCTTAATATCAGAAGTGAGATCTTCATCTGAAATGTACACTACCAACCCACAATTTTACAGAATCAGTCGAAAAAATATCACTTTAATATATACTACGAAACATCATACAGTGACTTAATTAAGAAGCAAAGCACTCAGATATTGACTGTTTGTGACATACGTGAAAAGTGGCCAACCTTAAATGTTGAACTCGGTATATCAGTTGTGGGTTTCCCGTTGTTTACTCATGTCAACATAAGAATGGAAGAAGCCAGTGTGCTGCTTTTACAACCAGGAAGTGGCGAGCTGATTCGAGTTTGCGCACGCGCACTGCAAACGAGCGACTAAACTGATAACGGGAGCAGGAGCTACAACTTGTTGATTAATTTAAAAACAATAAAACAGATCGTGTATGTAAGAAAATGAAAGCCGCATTTGTATGGCAAAATACAACTAAGGATCGGTAAGATATTTTAGGGTTACATTTTAAACGTTTAATATTTCAATATTAAAGCTGGTATACAGCAACGGTTAGCAACGGTGGTTGCTATGTAAACTAGTGTTAGCTTACTAGCTAACTAGCGCTAGCAGAGCAGCAATTTATTTGTCGTTAATAACTAAAAGACAGTTTATATCTCTTTAATTACATATGTGTATATATTCAAATGTATCTAGTTCGTCACTGATGGTTTGCATTGTAAATATTTTGCATAATCGGTGATGTGATGCTAACTAGCTCAAATATGCGGTTTTCGCATGACTGCATGGTTTGATTGAAATTACGGGAAAAAAAACAATGCTTTAAAATTATATTACAGTTTTTAATTGGGTATAGACTAAGAATAAACTGAGAACAGATGCTACCTTAAATTAAACATATTTTCATTTTAAATTAAACATATTTTCACTGTTTAACTGTAAAACTTGAACATCTTTCTGGTTTATATAGTATATAACTGTTCAACATTTTATCCATGACCTGAACTTTTGTCAGATACACGTGATTTATATTGTAGATGTCGTGCAGGTATGCAATAATTTCGAAATACACTCTAGCGTTTTCTGGCATATTGTTGCTTAGCAGGGAGCATCAGTCTTACCAATCAACTATTTGAAAAACATTTTCAACACAAATCTTTATCTTGCAGAGTCTACGACCTTGCGTTTAAGCCAGATGGCAGCCAACTCATTATAGCTTCAGGGCTTCATGTATTGGTAAGATGATCCTGTTGATTCTTTTTTTTGTCATATTGATAAAATGTTATGTTATTTTTAGAATGATCAGTCCAACAAAGGCAGATAAAAAAGTGCATGAAGAAGAAATACATTTTTTTCTGTTGCTTTATATTTATTTCAGCCCTGACAGTATAAACTTAAATATGTAAGTTTTTTTTAAAGTTCAACTTAATTTATTTGTTTATGAATCCACTTTTTTTTTTAAGAATGGCAAAGTTCTAATGACCATTATAGCTATATCAGAATCTATATCCTTATCTTTTGCAGCCATGCTTTTGTAATATCAGCAGAATTTTTATTGTCTTGTTGAAGAATTCATAGATGTCCCCAGAAAAATGTAATCTTGTAAGTAAAATATGTTATTCTGAAATCTTATTTTAATTTTCTGCCTCAGTATTTCCTCAATAGAAAATGTATTTACTTTGCCAAGGGCATCAATTCAACCTTATGCTATCTTAGAGCCTGGCTTTCTGGATTTGTGCAGATAACCATCTGAATAGTCCTTTTCATCTTCTGTCCAGAACATATGGTATCTAAATGTTGCATTTTGACCATTAGCACCCAGAAATTAAACTGTCTTTTTTTTTTTGGCCATTTAAAAGATTGTTTTAGCTTTGATTTTGTTGCATCTGAATGGGTAAGTTTCAGTGTAGTGCAGGTCTACATAAGTGCATCACTTTCCTCCCGCTGTGCTTGCCAGTTGGTTCTATTGGTCTAAGGTTTCTATTGACTAAGCCTACAATAAAACCATGAAGTCCAGCTCATCAATATGAAGTAAAGGTTTATCTTGCTAAACTCTTTTTTGGAGTTTATTTGTGTTTTAGAGAAGGACCAATGTTAGAAGATAAGTGTTTTTAATTCTCTGATGTTACCGCTTTCATGTCACAGTCGGAGTATCCTCTCATTCTGGAGCTTGCCCAGAATGAGAGAGAACAATCTGCGTGCCAACAGCAAGTTGTGGTCTGTCCTGTGTCCTTTCACTTGTCTCTTGCTTCACAGGAGAAACAAATGGACGTGCCAGTCATCTCCATTTACCTAAAATCTGTTATTACTAATATCCACCAAATTTGAGTAGTTTTTATTAAGTTTATAGAGCGTAATTGCGCTAACAAAATTAAGGATTGTAATAATTTAACGGTTACTGTCTAAGCTCTGTCATTATTTCCATATTCACTCTGGAGCTTAAAAAAATAAACACCAGAGTTGTAAATGCGGTGTTTACTAAAAGAAACAACTATTTCAGTGACATCTGTAGATTTTAAACCCGGAGATGAGATGAGAGACAAAGAGAGGTGGAAATGTCACTCTGAATTGTCAACTTGTCAGATATAATTAATCAATCAAACTTTATTTATAAAGCACTTTTCATACACAAGCAGCTCAAAGTGCTTTACATAGTAAACATAAAAATACACCCGAACGCATCTGTTACATAAACATAATCTTTACAGCATCTAGTTTCTGTCTCTTTAAAAATGTATTAAATATTAAACATCTGAGGATAAACGTCAGACTTAACACTTAAGAGAGGAAACATTGTCATTGGGCTCTTTCCACACCAGGAGCCGCCAACAGGTCAATGCTGCAAGTCTGGGCGCTACAAAGTTCAAAGGTTGTCTCAGAAGTATTTATAGTAGTATTTCTATTTCTGAGCTTTTTGAGGCTTAAATGACTCCTCATGAATTCTTGTTCAGTAACTGGCTCTTGTGCTTAAAACACAGACGCATAAAGGAAGACAGTAGAACCTTTATGACTGCTTGAAAAGGTTCCTGAGGAACTACCATTTTTCATGCATCTTTATGTGATGTTGGGCAAAACATCAAAAATCTGAGATGTGAAGCTCAGTGTGGCTCTTGGCATTTACATAGTGATATTTTATAATTAGATCCATCCATGTGGGGTGAGACTATTAATCCATCTCGATTAATTGTTTTCTAATAGTGTAACAATATTTGCTTCATAAATTGTCATTCTGAATTTATTTTAGTGGTAAACTACCGTAAATATAATAACAAAACAAAGAAATTTATATTGTAAACTCCATCCATCCATTATCTACCTCGATTATTTCAGTAACAGGGTCACGGGGAGGCTGGAGCCAATCCCAGCTGACATCAAGCAAGAGGTGGGGTACACCCAGGACAGGTTGCCAGTCCATCACAGGGTCAACACACATAGACAAACAACCATACACACTCACACTCACTCCAAACTTAAGCTCTTTTAATGTTTGGAAAATACATAACTAACTGTTGCCAGCTCAGAATAAACCGGGCTATTATCAACCAGATGTAACTTCAATCTGGTCATGCAGCAAAGGTGATCATCCCTTGCTAGGTATGGATACTACGTTGCACAATGGATGATGTTTCTCTCTTTGCAGGTCTGTGAAACAGCAGAAGGAACTATTCTTCACCCTTTAAAAGGACACAAAGATATAGTTTACTGCGTGGCCTATGCCAAGGATGGTAATTAACTGGTTTTGAGTGTGTACATTACATTTTCTTCTAAGATGCATGATTTTGTATTTTACTAGCACATGCATTCTCCAACAGGTAAAAGATTCGCCTCAGGGTCGGCTGACAAAAGTATTATCATCTGGACTTCTAAAATGGAGGGTATTTTAAAATATACGTAAGTGTCTTTTATTCACCGTTCAGGTATTATGTAGTATTCCAGCATAATATATTTGCTAAAACCCCTTTTGTTGTGTGTTGTAAATGTGTTTTTGTGTAGTCATAATGATTCTATCCAGTGTGTTGCCTACAACCCAGTCACTCACCAACTTGCTTCTTGCTCCTCTGGTGACTTTGGTGAGTCCATCTGAACTTTAAGTCCACTTTGGACTTTAAAATCTTCCAACATAACATCAGCATCCTCACACATTTTCTATTTTAGGTCTTTGGTCTCCAGAACAAAAATCTGTGAACAAACATAAAGTGAGCAGCAAAATAACATGTTGTGGGTATGTAACCCTAACATTATACTGGAGTAATTACCAATGTTTTAATGTGATGTTGTGATGTTAAAGCCATGTTTTTATTTGATCACAGGTGGACAAACGATGGGCAGTATCTTGCTATCGGCATGATGAATGGAGTGGTGAGCATACGGAACAAAAACGGGGAAGAGAAGGTCAAAATAGAGCGTCCAGGGGGTTCCTCCTCTCCCATCTGGTCCATTGCCTGGAATCCCTCAAAGTCAGTCTTTACTTTGTTATTGCAATATATTATGATACAACTAATACTTAGTGTACAAGTTATATGTATTAGTGAGAATTAGAATAAGGTTTATGAGCAATGACTAGCTAATTAGACACGTACATTTATTTAGGCACTTTTGCACTTTAAATGAGTTAACATTGAATTTTAGGTGAAGGGTTTGAATGTGATCAGCAGGTGGCAGCAGTGGATATGGGAGGCAGGATTATAAAGATTTGGATTGGCCGTACCCACTCTCTGCTGTCCCCTACAGCCAAAGCCAACAAAGATTGTGCAGCTACACATGTCATCTAACACATTCATTTAGAGAAAACAAAACTATTAAGATATTGTACTAAAAAAAAAAAAGAGGAGTGAAAGGTAGAGTAGTGGTGGCAATGATGTGTTGCTTCATATATTATAATTAGGCATCTCATAGAGGTCAGAGCATAAGGTCAATCAGGTGAAAGTCTATGTTGAGCTGCTGCAGATTTGGTTTCTTGTGAAATAAGGTTTGCTTTGACAGTTTTGACAGGGTGAAGAGGTCCATACACGTACCCTGTAATACAACACTTTGTGTTGACATTCAAGCCAAACTGATCAGAATAAAAACTTTCTATTTCTTTCCTTCATAAGGGTGAACAAAAGGTTTGACCCTATGACCCACACAAGGAGATAAGCCTCTGATTTTTAAAGCCATAGTCCCCAATAGCACAAAATATGTCTTAAGCAGTTATGGATAAAACTCTTTCTGTCTCACAGGGATGAACACAATGATATTCTCGCTGTGGCGGACTGGGGTCAAAAGCTCTCCTTCTACCAACTCAGTGGAAAACAGGTGATTATCAATAATCATTATAAAAATATTAACCACTTTTTTATTTGTAGACACCATGACGACCTGTTGAATTAAATTATGTGTAGTCTTGTCACAGCAGACATCTTTTTTCTTTTACCTGTTGTTGGTTTAGAATATAAAATACAATTAATATTTATACAAGGTTTATAGTACAGGAAGTCCTTAAGTTTGTTTAGGTTTTGTGTTTCTTGCTGTAATCAGGCTGTCAAGGACTGCTAAAGCCATAAAAGCACATTGGAAGTAATCCTGCTATGTTTTAATGGCCCCTTCTCGATCCCTCCTACCTCCTCAAATCCCCAAGGGCAATATTGTAATCAAAGACAAATACATGCTGTTCATTTCTCTGTTATTATGCCTTAGGCTCATGCATCGTCATCTCCCTATTTATCAATTCAAATTAGGATTATTTTTTGATTACATCACCAGGGATTGCTTGCAATGAAAGAAAATAACAGGGGATTCTCAGTGAAGCTTTTTTTGCAGTGAGGGAAAACAGATGGACAGAATTGGGTGACCTGATATGATGTGAGCAAATGGACTGTAACACAATAGAGGCTCTTTAGACCAGAGAAACTCTTTCTTTTCCTCAGAATCAAAGGGGCAATTTATTGCACTGAGTAATATGAAGCACTGAGGCCAGAAGAAAGTGTTGGCTCTAACTCCTGTGCAATAAATAAGACATTTTTTATTTATTCCTGTTGTAATTTCTTCTTCTCTCTTTTGTCAGATTGGAAAAGACAGAGCTCTAAACTATGACCCATGTTGTGTCAGCTACTTTTCCAAGGGCGAGTACATAGTGATGAGTGGCTCTGATAAACAGGTGTCCCTCTACACAAAAGATGGTGTGCGGTTAGGGAGCATCAGCGAGCAGAGGAGCTGGGTGTGGACATGCCGAGTTAAACCCGACTCCAACTTTGTGGTGGGTCCACAGCTTGTGAAGCCATATGCTCATAAAAACCTTATTTGCTGCCTTAAATAATGATGCATGTTATAAAGGGTGAACACTTTTAAGAAAGTTATGCAAAAACAATTAAGCTCAGACCCGAGTTTTCATGCCAGTGGTGCTTGATGTGATAACAGTGTTTTTCTTTCACCACACAAATAGACCCGTTATGCTTTTTCAGCAACACATACATCTTTTTCACCTACTATATTTAACTGAAAGTGATGAGGCACACAGGAGAGAATTGGTTTCTGGCAGATTCTCTCAGCTCTGCTGCATAGATGCTTTAACAACAGGAGCATTTTTCCACTCCCTCAGTCTTTTCTTAGAGGTGTTAATAGGATGTACCGCTACTTTGTTGTCTCTTATCTAGGTGTTGGGCTGCCATGATGGGACCCTCGCCTGCTACCAGCTTTTCTTCAGCACAGTTCATGGCCTCTACAAGGATCGTTATGCTTACAGAGACAACATGACGGACGTCATTGTTCAACACCTCATCACTGAGCAAAAAGGTGCATTTTTGCACAAGCAATGGGATATTGAGTTATCAACATAAAAACCTATTATGATTTCTCCTCAAAATAATATGTTTTTTTGTCTAATAATGTCACAGTGACATGATCAGGACTCAGGACCATTTGAGTCATGGGAAAGGAAAGGCGGCAAGCTTATTTTATAACATCTTTCATGTGCTAGATAATTCAAAGTACTTCACATAAACATACATCAAAAGAATTACAGATGTTGTAAAGCAAGAACAGAAACAAATAGGAAAAATCACAATAAAAACATGAATTGAAATTATTAAATGAAAGATCCATTAAAAGTTACAGTTCAGATTTCTTTTATAGAAGCATAAGAAAAATGTTTTGGTCAAAGCTTCATCTCTACTGGTAGTTTGTTCCACATGTTTGCAGAATAACAGCTATAAGCTGCTTCTCCATGTTTAGTCTGGACTCTGATCTGGACCAGCTGACCTGAGTCCTTGGATCTCTTGGTTTATATTCTCTGAACATATCACAGATGTATTCTCGGTCGGAAATGTTCTGGTATTTATAAACAATCAGCAGAGTTTTAACATCTACTCTGAGACTGATTGGAAACCAGTGTGAAGATTTTTAAAGCTGGTGTGATGTGTTCAGATATTCTAGATAAAGGTCTAGCTGCAGCGTTCTGGATGAGCTGCAAATGTTTAAAAGGCCATTACAGTAATCCAGTCTGAGTGCATAAATGTTGAATTGAGAATGACTCTTAATAGATTAATAAAAACATTTTGATGTTGTTGTGTAATATTTTGTAAGGGGAGGCATTCAGCTGTATCTTAAATCCAGATGTTTTAGCAGAAAGGAAGGAGAATCGATTATACTTTAAAGAAAAAAAAATAACTAAAATGAATAGACTTTTGTAATCTTCTTTATTTTATATCCACATTTTTATATCCTCCTCTTTTTCCCTAGTGAGGATCAAGTGTCGCGAGTTGGTTAAGAAGATTGCCATCTACAGAAACCGTCTCGCTATCCAGCTGCCTGAGAAGATCCTCATCTTTGATCTTTACTCAGATGACTCGTCTAACATGTACTACCGCAACAAGGATAAAATTAGCCGGAAATTTGAATGCAACCTGCTGGTTGTCTGCTCCCAGCACATAATTCTGTGTCAGGTCAGAAGAGATAAGATTTCTGTTATCATACTCTGATGATTGAAGACAAATTCACATTAACTTGCAAACTTATTCTTCTTCTACCACACCCTCTTTCTACTTAAACTCAAGTTTTCTCTCAGTTTTTACTTTTCAGGTTAAAGTAATGTGACCTCCCCTCACACTGCTCTCTGTAAATAATGTTCATGCACTCTTGATTGCGTAAGAGGCTGTAGGAGACATTTCATCCCCATTATTATGATGAAAGCAGAGTGAATCAGTGCTTTGCCATTTCTTACAGATGTTTCCTTCTATCTCTCACAAGGCTCTAGCTAAATATGTGTTAACCAGCCTGTGCCTGCCCGCTTCTTTGTCTCCTCAAGTTTGATAATGCAAACCAGTTTGAGTGACAGGGAAAGTCCAGTCTGTTGAACCAGTGGACTCTCCTGGATTTCCTCTCTGCTTCTCATCTCTGCGTAGGGAGGTGGAGCAGGCATAACACAGAAGTTATTTTCTTTTCAATCTCTATCAGTGTGACAGAGCTGCTTCTGATCTCTGTGGGGGAAATTTATTTTTCACACCTCAGACGTATTTTAGACTTTACATGGCTATCCATGCTTCTGGTGGATTATGTCATAGTTTATCTTTTATAATTTAGCTTTCTGACAGTGAATCATTGCCGACACTATTTGAAAGACCAAAATGTTGCAGATTGTTTGGCTAAAATGAACAGAGTGTGAAATTTTACAGTAAAAACATAATAAATGGCCCAAACTAAACTAGCCAGTGTTTTTAATGTATAATGTGTATAAATGTAGCTTGCTTTTTTTAATTCTACTTTGCAGGAGAAGAGACTCCAGTGCCTTTCCTTTACCAGCGTCAAGGAGAAAGAATGGGTGATGGAATCTCTAATTCGCTACATCAAAGTCATTGGTGGTCCACCAGGCAGGGAAGGCTTGCTCGTGGGCCTAAAGAACGGAGCTGTGAGTAATTCAAGAAATGTCCTTACCACACCCGTAGAAATGCCCGTCGTGCTCACGTATGAGTGTTTCAGGAATATGAACACAAAAAGAGAACTTGCTGTTTTCATTAAAATAAAGACTGACCTGCAAGTCACTACACATGTGACAGGATTAAACAAGCATTTGTCAGATTGTATGTTTAGATTTTGCTCTGCGGATTATTGTTGTTGTAGATCCTGAAGATATTTGTTGACAACCCGTTTCCCATCACGCTACTGAAGCTGTCAACATCTGTGCGCTGTCTGGACATGAGTGCTTCTCGCAACAAACTGGCTGTGGTGGATGAGCACAACACTCTTTTGGTGTATGACATCAACAGCAAAGAGCTACTTTTTCAGGTCAGCAGGCAGCAGAAAAGCTATGGGGAGGAACCTAATTTGGCAGATTTTTTAAATCCATTTCAAAGGTGCAGCAGAGTGGAAAATGCAGAAACATGCATGCATGTTTAATTATAAAGCATGGGAATGCATTTATTTCTTGTATGTACTTTTGGTTTATCTTTATTCCAGACACCTTTTAGACCCTCATATTCCTGTATCCTCTCATTGTTTCCATGCAGGAGCCAAACGCCAACAGTGTAGCCTGGAACACCCAATGTGAGGATATGCTGTGCTTCTCTGGGAATGGCTATCTTAACATCAAGGCTAGCAACTTCCCAGTACACCAGCAGAAGATGCAAGGCTTTATAGTTGGCTACAATGGCTCGAAGATCTTTTGCCTCCACGTTTATTCCATGTCTGCAGTGGAAGTGCCTCAGGTTGGTAGCATTTTGTTAGTCTGCCCCAGTCTGGAGGTGATGACAATGCCTCATGAGATGAGGAACTTAGGATTTTTATTTATTTATTTTAGTTTTTCTGTGTTAAATTTGTGATGCTTTTTGCCTGTGATGTAATTTTCCTGCACAGTCTGCACCCATGTACCAGTACCTGGAGAGAAAGATGTTTAAGGAGGCCTACCAGATTGCATGTCTTGGTGTGACAGACAGTGACTGGAGGGATTTGGCTACCGAAGCTCTGGAGGGACTTGACTTTGAAACCGCCAAGAAGGTGAGTCAGATACTCAAGCTGTTTTGATTAAGATCAGTTTAACTTAGATCAGCAAAACTTGAGCGACATCCAGACATCTGTGGGCCTCAGTCTTCTCTATCAACTTGTTATCAGCAAAACAATTTAAACAATCTGTTTCCTCTTATCTAAGTGGGCAAATAGACAATAAAACTCTCATTAATCTCTTCCAGCATCAAGAACCCCTTTTTTTTTTTTATTGTTTTTGGGTTATTCTTGCAATTACGTTTGCTGCTTTTCAAATGTTTCTAATATGGTGATCCTAGGAGGCCCAAGTATTATAATAACAAAAAAATTTAATTTGTTGAGAAATTTCTGTTGTAAATACATCACTGACTATTTCAACTATTTCCCAGCTATTTACTCTATAATGTGCATTTTAGTTTAGACAGAGGAAAAAGGTTCAGATCTTTGTGACAGTCGCAAATTATAATCAATTAATTGTTGTTACTATATTAACACTATAATTTATATTAACTATATTTACTCCTATCCCATGTGTATGTGAAAAAAAAATTCCTGTGACTACTGTTGCAAGGAAATGGAAAAAAAATGTCAAGCAACAATTTTTCCGTCGGTTTTTTTTTTTTCGGCAAACATCAGCAGGTCTTTGTTCCATAAAACCCAGTGTTGTTCAGTTCAGGCTTAGAGTTTTTGAGCTGTTGACTAAATTTGAGGTTAATTTCAGGTGGTAAACTCCAAAAATACACAATGGATAAAGAGGTTATCCAATCTCTCTGGCAGGAACTTCAATATGTCAGTACAGGAAATGTTATAAAAAATGCTTCTAAATCATTCTGTTTTATCACCATTATCAGGCCTTTATCAGAATCAGAGACCTGCGCTACCTGGAGCTGATCAACAGCATCGAGGTAATATCTACTTGTTTACACAGATAAAAATAACTAAACTAATCAGAAGTTATAATAGTCTATTTCATGTAAAGTAAAGACAGCCTTTACACATCTGGACATTTGGTCAAAATGCATGACAAAAAATCACTTTTGTCAGTAAAATAACAAAAGCAAGAAATATTTTATCAATAAAACTGTTCATATTATTTATGATTGTAGAAATAAAAGTGGCTTTCTCCATGCAGATGGTTCTATTTTTTATAGCCAACTATGTTTAGTCTATATTGTGTTTATAAACTCACATATTTAACTGCTGTTCATATGTATGTGTGTGTTTACATGCATGTGACTGTTTATCTCTGCACACATGCCAGTATTTGTGTTGACTGATTTGCAGGAGAGGAAGAAGCGGGGTGAGAGCGACAATGAGCTGTTCCTGGCAGACGTCTATGCCTTCCAGGGGAAATTCCACGAGGCAGCCAAGCTCTACAAACGCACTGGACACGAATCCCGAGCTCTGAGCATGTACACTGACCTGCGGATGTTTGAGTATGCCAAGGTGATGGAACCATCAATTAACCAAAATACAGGCATATGCATGAGAACATACCTTTTTAGGAAGGCAGACACAAAGACTTGTGAGGTATAGCATGTTTTATGGCTTTAGCACATATGTTTTTCTACATTACATGCAGTTATGCCAAGTTGAGGCCCTGCACAGTGTTTAGAAAGCCCCACTTTACAGCCTGTCTTTCATCATACATCTCCAAAACTTCCACATACATCCTCTGATCAGTACACAGAGGCTGCACTAACATGTCTCTGTGTCTTGGTATTGGAGAACAGATGCATAGAATTAAACATCTGCTCCCTTAGGAAGACTTTAATGAAGAGGTCAGTTGGAGCTGAAAAAAGCTTTGTTATGTTTCCAGTTGGGGGGTAGTTTTTGATCATAAGCATTATATTCACTTTACTGGAATAAATGAAACAACCAGGAATTGTTCATGTATATTTTTGCACGCGTGTGTATCCGATCATATCTGTGTTTGATGTGGCGGCTGTATATTTATGCTCCTGAGTGGCCATCTGGTCCCATAGGTTGTTTGTTTTGGGTAGGATGGACACCGGAGGGAAAGGTCTTCCAACTGCCTGATGTGTGCTCGACTCTCTTCCTCCTCACTCAGGATTGACTCGTGGATTTGTCTGCCTGAGGGCAGACTTCTTTTGCTCTCACTTTGGATTACTTTAGGGATTGTTCTTGTGGCATTAACATCAGTAAAGTAAAACTTGGGGTTTTAAATGTGCCACAACGGACCAAAAAGTCACTTTCAAGCATTTTCAATAGTCTTCAGTTTACATCTTTAACTTAAAAAAAACATTTAAAGGTCTGGACAACTTTTCCTGCATTCAGGGGAATACAGGACAACAGAATACAGAATAAATAGAAACAAAAGCACCAATAAAGGAGATGCAGATTAATGTTAGTACAGATCAGTGGAGAAGACCTAATTGTCATTTTATTCAGGAGAGGTGTCCTTGGCTTATTTTTTCATTCTTAACACATACATTTATAGACACATGTTGTACACAGCATGCCATTTCATATGAACTTTTAACTGTTAACATGAAGTATGACATCAGTTTTCATGGTGCGTGAGAAGTTTTATCTTTCTATCTGCAGGAGTTTGTTGGGACTACAGACCCAAAGAGCTCTCGGATGCTAATGACCAAGCAGGCAGATTGGGCTAAAAGCAGCAAGGAGCCACGAGCTGCAGCAGAAATGTACTTGTCCGCAGGAGAGCATATAAAAGCTATAGACATTATTGGAGAGCAAGGCTGGGCAGACATGTAAGTGTCATTCACTAGTTTTAAACCTTCTAGTGTTGTTTTCCACTTTTCAACGGACTCATATTTCCATTTATTTTTTTCTACCTGCAAACTTTTCTCAGAATTGACCTTTTTTTTTTGTGTTTTAGTGGGAATATTGTCCCTTTCCTCTCTGATCCCAGATTCTTGATGCTCAATAGTCACACCTTTATTTCCAGGTTTTAACTTTTTTTGGTGCTAAATCTTTTCTTTTATTAAGTATGTTTTTGCTGAAATATCTAATGGTTTTCTAAAAATACATTTTCCTGGGATGGAAGCACATGTTTTAAAATCTCTATGCATTTTCCAGCCCTTGCTGGAATTTTCACATATGTAAAAGGTGCTCATGACATAGACATGATGCAGCCCTATATCATCACAAGTGCAAGCTTTTGAACAGTCTGCTTATAACAAGTTGGATGGTCCCTGTCCTCTTTAGTCCACAAGACATCGTTCATTGTTTTCAAATAGAATTTCAAATATTACACTAATCTAATTCAGACAAATACACACAGCTTTGTTCCAGAAAAGATGGCGGTATTTCTGGTTCCTGGTAACATTTGGCAGCTTCTTTGCATGAAAGTGCTTTTAAAGTGCAACCTGTGAATTACACTGTAAAGTGTGTTCATAGACGGTGATTTCTCAAAGTGTTCTTGAGCCCATGAGGTGATTGTAAACAGACCTCTTACATGCTCCACCAGTTGTTTTTGGATTTGTGCCAATTACTTTTCCAGCCTTTTGTGGCCCCAGTTTTAACTTTTTTGAGAAATGTTGCTGCCACTAAATTCAAAATAAGCAAATCTTTTCTATGGTTGAATGTCTCTTTGGAATCAGACATCTGATATGCTGCTCCTCTGGGGAAACTATATGAGTTTATAAGATTTACAAATCAGCATCTCAGTGCGCTAACTTTCTGGTAAATTAACTTATATACAGTATATATATATATATATATATATATATATATGATATCATATCTTAACGGTGGCAAGCTGAGCTGAAAGCAGACATCTATGTTGCATACTTGGTGGCACAAAGCACCAAAACTAAACATCTAGATCACGTTTCTGACACAAAAAGTGTTAAAAGTTTCCAACATACTGAGGGAAAGATGTGACTGCTGTAAAGGTACCTGTGAACAATTACCTTTCCATTAGCTTCCACTCGTACGTGCATAGTGGGGATGTAGAGTGTGCTCTGTGCTGTTGAAACTAGGAAAACTGATATCTGATGGTTGTGTAAGACCTTCCTGCTGACTCCATCTGACCCACTGTGAGTACGTTGTAAGTCTCCCGCTGTGCTACCAGTTGATCAGTGCAACTAACACTGCCACTGAACACAGTCAGAGCTCCTTAACCTGAAACAGCTTTTAACCCAGTCAGTAAACGTTCCCTCTGGGGTCATAAGCATAGTTACATATCTGCCACAAACCCTGCCTGCAGGGCTTATCTCCTTCACCCTGTCTGTTCATTCATTCCTCTTTTCTTCTACAGGTTGATTGACATTGCTCGTAAGTTGGACAAAGCTGAGCGGGAACCACTGGCAAAATGTGCTCTTCACTTCAAGAGACTGAAACACCACGGCTATGCTTCAGAGACTTATTCAAAAATGGGAGACTTGAAGGCTCTGTTGGACTTGCACGTGGAAACCCAACACTGGGATGAGGTCTGACACACTCAAACACATCTCAGCTCATCATGACTTATATCTGGAGTGTTCTGAGGCAATCACATAAATGTGAGACATTGTGCTATATTTTATAAATTGTAGTTGCGCTCAAAAGCCTCATGAACCGCTAACCATGAACCATGATCGACTGCATTTCATGGCTTTTTCAACTTTGTAGCTAACTCCTAAAACATATTTGTTGGAGTAACCACAGCTGAAAAGTGAACAATAGGACAATATGTCTGCCTAATTTCCTCATTCACTGACAACTGCAACCACACACACTCTCCAGAGCTAATCATTCAGCTTTGGATTCCTCTGAATTTATGCCCACATGATGATGATGATGATGATGAAAGGAGTGAGCAGACATATTCTAAGCAACTATATTCTGTTTCCAATCACATTTCTCCATCAGGGCAGATCCTTCTGCTCAGACAGAAAGAAAACTCTGCATTTCTTTATTCCATCTGCACAATAATTCAGTTAACGGCATTACAAACATGCATATTGGCAATTTCCACGCTGAAACACCGAAGCCAAAAACAGCACGTCAAATCATAATGACATGCTCATTAAATATTTATTTAATCCTCAGAAAGGGAAGGGAAAGAGTAAGGAGGTTAGAAAACATTCAGGTTTATGTGCATCACTGGGGGAGGTAGTACCAACATGGACCGGACTGCAGTACAGACTCAGAGTTACAACATGGGTCATATGGATGCTATTCCCTGTTCCCATTTTTTTTATAAGACTAAGTAAATTAAATCCAGCTCACACCCACGGTCTCTTACTGTATGGTATGATTGAAGTGTGTTTATTGGCTCAGATTTTGCCACAGGACATTGAGCTTAATTTGTCACTCTGTCAGGTTCATCCACAGGGGAAAACCATAGCTCAATAAATTACATCAGTCAAAGTTACAGTTGTACATCTAATTAACTGTAAAATGAAACTGAGCTCATAATTTTTTCTTTGTTTTTAGCTAAATAATAATATGATAGAAATATTTAGATGTGAGGTTTTATGTTTATATAAAGATAGTGAGATAACATGCACCTTGCTACTCAACTGCAGCTGAATCATATTTAATCAGGGCAGTTCAGCCCCTAATGTACTACAAGTAGTGTTAACTTAACTCAACTTTATATATAAAGCCCTTTAACACTATGCCAGTTGCCACAAAGTGCTGAACATTGAAATATAACTAAACAAACCTACAGAGGGAATTAGTATAAAAGCAGTGAGATAATAAAAGAAACAATAAAAAGTAAAACAAACATCAAAAACAGAGTTAAAAACAATCCCTGAGTCTCAAGTCTGACTCAACCCATGAGTCAAATGCACATATATGCTGTAATAAATATAAAGGTTAACTTTTATTGTATGATCTGTCTCATTCGTCTTTTCTATTGCCATTTTCTCAGGCCTTCTTGCTGGCAGAGAAGCATCCTCACTTCAAGTATGATGTCTTTGTGCCTTATGCCCGGTGGTTGGCTGAGAATGACCGCTTTGAGGAGGCTCAAAAAGGTGTGTGGTGAAACTTTAGGCATCAATATTAGCCATTCAGATTGTTTGAATGCAGTACAATGTACACGAACATCCTCTTGAAGACACATAATTCCAAGATGAGCATGCAGTGAACATAAAGCTCAGTCCTGCAGCCAATGTTTACATATGGAAGTGATAAAACTTGCCCAGCTCTGAATACAGACCCTTTTTCACTACTTCCTTAAGATTTCATATATCCCCTGTTAAACATGATCCGCTTTTGGTGCATAGCAGGACAGAACCAGACTGTCTGTTCGATGAATGACATGCATGCTTGCCTCTAATCACCAGTGCTACAAGCGACTGTGATGATGATTAGCAACTGTAACCATAGTTATAATCAGCTCATAGATTTATAATTATGATCCCAGCAGGCATATTTCCTTTTCTACATAATCTTCTTCTGCTCGTCTCAACATGGAATATATGTGTGAACAGACCTGATTTTATTGGGGTTTGCTTATCATCATGCATTTTGTTGATTGTGTGGATTTTAGACATGCGGGGAGGTAGTATTGTGTTACTAGTGATTGTAATGTCTGAGGTTCTGGCCTGTCTCCTGTCCTGGGACTTTTCAATAACAATTTTTGAAAAACGTTATCATTGCTGAAATCTGCTGAGGTTGTTTTTTTTTTTTTTGGAGGCTTCAGATTGAGTCCCAAAATAGGGAGTGTATTTTTTCTTTTTATTGTAAATCAGCAGTATTCCCACCAGAAGCGGTTTAACTGGTTTTTAATATCTTAAAACTGTCCCACTTCTTGGAAAAAGTATTTTGTGGGTTGATATGTTCCTAAATATTATTCTCCTTCTTTTGTACAGTTTTGCTATCTTTATTCCCATAGTGGCTCAATGTAAAGTACATTTGTAGACTAGAAGTGTTGACAAGCAGTGCTGCACTCGGCTGCTTTGTCAGTTTGTGCTTTGTGTTTCTGTGAGGGGGGAGGGCTGTGTGTCCGTTGCTGACAGGAACTAACAGCAGCAGAGTGCAGTTTCTATCCAGTTAGCCTACTGATATATGTTTGCAGCTAATACATTTTGACCCCTGCTGTGATTGTGGGGGTAGAATCACTGTCGGGGTCTGCTCCCAAAAGCTGCTTCTAATTACCCTCGGATGAGAACATGAAGAATAGTTCTCATGCTTATTTGGATTGTAACGTCAAAGTATTTTGGTGTTTGATACAGAGGAACAGCTTTTCTGTTTAGAAATGGTTGCTGCTGGTTACAACAAGCAACATTATGATAACTTTATCTTATATCTTGTGATCATGAAGAACAAATAACAATGGTCTAGTTTTGTGTGTGTGTAAAATATATTTTTTAAATCTATATAAACACTACAAATGTTTTTTCATATTAGTATGCACATGGGTAAAGGCACCAAACACTAGCTGGTAATATACAACGTTAGGAAACTGTGGTGAACAGTACAACTGAGCCCAAAATAAACACGCCCAAGACTGAAAGTGAAACTTAAGGTGCAGCCTTTCATGCAGCTCATAAATTTCTCTCTCCTTAAAAAAGGACTGGTTTAGACTAACATCCCAGGCTAACATGCGAAGTTGATGCACATGCATGCAAAATGATGGCCTGCAATTATAAACTAAGACACATAAAGATACAGAACCTGTGACTTTTGTATTGAACTTTGATTTTTAAAAGTTTTTCTAGCTTTGCATTTTGAACAGATTATAAATGAGGCTTTACAATAATGAATTTATGTCATGCTGCATGAGTAGCCTCAGCTGCCCTGCTGCAGTCTAAAGGAAAACACCCATTCTGACTATAATCAAGCTGTAATTCACATTTATTCACCCGTGTAGGAGATTTCTGTTTGCCAAGAAGTGTTAATAAAAGCATTATTCTCTTAAAACAGAGGCAATAGCACTGTTAAAAACCTTAAGGAGTCAATCTCTGGTCCTCTAGTACTGCTATCTTGTCTGTCTGATTAAAATCAATGGAATCCCAACAGCTTATTGTCAGGTTCTTCACAATTACTTGTTGAGTTCAGTCATTACAGGAAAACAGCAAAAACCTGCAGGATAAAGGGCCTTGAGGACTGTTTGACACCCTTCCTTTAGTAGAGAACTTCCTTCTCACACTGTTTAGTAAAGGAAGAACAAATGTCTCCCTCACAATGTTTAAAATGTGTGTTGCACATCAGAAATACTGACTGCTTAAAACCAAAAAATCACATAAATACTTTAACAAGTGTTACACTTTAAATACAGAAGATAGAATATCTTTTTACGTTCTCATAATTTGTTTTGTCTCTCCTCAGCATTTCACAAGGCTGGGCGTCAAAGTGAAGCCGTGAAGGTACTGGAACAGCTTACCCACAATGCAGTGGTGGAAAATAGATTCAATGATGCAGGCTACTACTACTGGATGCTGTCTATGCAGTGTTTGGACATTGCCAGAGGTGGGGTGTATATTCATATTGTATTAGTCTAACTGGACTCAGTTTCTACGGGGAAGCTTGCTTTTTCTCCCTCATCATTTTTACTTGTCTGGAGCAGAAAGTGAAGAGCAGAAGGATGAAATGCTGAAGAAGTTTGAGCGATTTCAGCACCTTGCCGAGCTTTACCACGTTTATCATTCCATCCAGCGTTACACGGTGAGAGTGTAATAAGTTATCCAGTAAGCAGACAAATATCCAATAAGCAGACAAAATCACAAAGAAAGAAAGGTGATGTCACAAGGAAGCCATTTAATTGGCTGCAAGATTGAAATAGATTTGAACAGTTCCTACAATGTAGTTAGACCTTTGTTTTACTAAATTTGTATTATTAGTGCTCCTACCTATATTTATGTGTTTTTACATTAACAGCATGGTGTGTTTCTGCTCACTTTCATATTCAAATGTCTGCAAACTGCTTGAGAGATAAGAAATAGGTCTGGTTTTGTATGATTGTCACTCTACAAAATGAGTCAGGTTTAAGGAGAAGTTAAGATAAGCACCAAGGATTTTAGGCCAAGCGAACAAAAGACAGAATAGAGGGCATTAGGCTAAGGTTTAAGTTGACTGAAAGAAATATCAGCTTGAAAGAACCACTATTATTAGACTACCAAAACCTCCTTGACCTCTATCCCCATGGTAACCAGCTTGATAGAACAAGATGACAACCTCGTCAGTGGTCGTCTCCAACCCCTCAGACATAACCTGCTTACAAACGACAAATTCCTGTTTATGAGCACTGTGTGAGTGACCTGGCCTCTGTCAGTGTTCCCAGTTTGTTGTTTCAGCTTTTTTTGCTGCTGTGGTTACTCCCCTGCAATACATCAGTGTGATCCAGACCAGATCAGGCAACTTCCTTTCAGGAGAAATGAGGGACTGTAAAGGGTTAGGGTATTTTAAGAGCATAAAGACATAAGCTTCAAAAATGTAGATCAGACATTTAAATAATTTCATAATCCCTTCCATCACTATATGTTTTTTTTTTTTTTAATACAAAAATCTTTTTTTTTCTCCATAGGATGAACCCTTCAGTTCTCACATGCCCGAGGCGCTGTTCAACATCTGCAGATTCCTCCTAAATAATCTCACCGGGGACATACCACCAGGCATTTCTAAAGTGTATCCTTACCTTAAAGAAGGTAAACCTAACATGAAGCATGATGTGAAGCAAAAATAGGACCTTTCCTTTCCTAGCTATCTCTTTATGACACACTCTGAAATCCTGACTGGCACAAGCAATGACGTAAATTGGAGGAAAAGAGATAAAAGTTTGGAGAAATCGGAAGAGTTGGCGCCACCACAGCGGAAACCATGCTGCTGCTGAGCAGAAGAAAAGGGGTGATTACAGGGAGGAGACGATGCTTGCAAAAAGCTGATTTTTGCTTTTCCAAACAAGTGCTTTAATTACTGAACTCTTTGCTTAGATACACACAGATAAAACTCTAAACAATAAGTTTTGATTTGAACAAACACAGTTTACCACGCCCACAGTCACAAAGAGAAATCCACCTAGTTGCACAAAGTGGATGAGGTACGAGGAAGGAAAAGCCAGCTTGCAGGAGGAAATCGGCATGAGCTGCTGGAATTCTCTGTGGCCAAGCTGGACTTTTCCAACTACTTTGAAGTAAGATTTATGGACTAAGTGGGACTGTGTTTGAACAGTCAAACACAATGTCACGAATAACCTCTGAGCTAAACAAGTTACACAATAGCAGGACATGATTATCTAAAATTTCCAGATCTGGGTGTGTAGGAGGAGCTGGAGAGGAAAGGAGAGGATCGCTGTTGAGTTTTATGTGATGGAAAAGTGCCAGCATTAAGCTGGTGCAGCTGCAACTCATTGACCCTGCTCTTACCTCTCTGAGTTGCTCTTCCAACAAACTACTTATATAAACACAAATAAGCACCAGATTCAGCAAGCCCAACAAAGCAAACTCACAAACACAATGTGGTGCTCTCAAGCCCCAGTGGCACACCGAGAGAGTACATCATACAGAAGCCTTAACCAGTATATTAGTAACACGCTTTATGCGTTGGCCAAGCAGAGTCGGAAACTGGGTGCTTATAAACTCGCCAGGAATTCCTATGAGAAGCTTCAGGACCTGCACATTCCTTCACGCTTCTTGGAGTCAATCGAGCTGGACAGCCTCACCATTCGCTCCAAGCCTTTCCATGACAGTGAGGTGTGTTGCTGATGGACAGACCACCTGGACATACTCTGATTTATTAGCCTTTATTGCTGTCCTGTGATCAAAAAGGTTCCACCTTCTTATGTTTCCTTCAGGACCTTATTGAGGGGATGATGTGCTACCGTTGCTCCACCAACAACCCCCTTCTGAACAAACAGGGCAGTGTGTGCAACAACTGCAGGCAGCCTTTTATCTACTCAGCTTCATCTTATGGTGAGTGACACTTGAAGCCACTGCTTTCAGTGTTTACCAGAGAGAACTCAATTTGTCTGTTTGCTTTAGTCCCATTTTAAAATTTGGTGTATGTTGTTGTGTGCAGAGGTGCTGCCTCTGGTGCAGTTCTACCTGGAGGAGTCCATCAGTGATGAAGAAGCCTTGTCCTTTATTGACCTTGAAGTTCCTCACAAAGACAGCAAAGATGCACAGGGACAGGATATAGACAACGGTAGTATCCTTTGATCATGTTAAGCATGTTAACAAGTACAAAGTCACAGATTGTTTATGTGATTTAGACAAATTGTGAAGCTCCCGCCCTGCTGGTGCCATAACACACTACATATTTCTTATAGGTGAAGCAGGGCTCTGCCTTGTAACAGCCATAAGACACTGTTTAGTCTGCATTGGCCTTGATTCTGTGCTTGTGGGTAAGCTGTCAGAACTAAGTCATCTTAGCTCCTGAGCTAATAGGGTTAGTGAGGCTCTCCTGTCTCATCTTAATGACACTAACCCTCAAAGAGCCGTAGCTGTAGCCCTGGTGTAGGGATTAACCTGCATTAGCCATCAGACACTCAAGGGCACTGAGGTCTGCCCTGTTCACCCAAGGCCATACTGTGACTGACAGGCACAACTGATTTTGAGCCCATTTCCTTTTTGAAAAGGTTTTCTTGCTTTGCAAATATCATTAAGTAAAACTAATGTGACAGGTCGATAATGTACTCTGAATTGTGGTTGATTGTCCTTGATTGATAATAAGAGCTGCATGCTTTGTGGATCGATGATGGTTTGGATAATGCAGAGGAAGATCCATTTACAGCCAAAATGAGCTTTGAGGTAAGAAGAAAAAGGACAAAATAGATTAGATAATTAATATTCTGGCAACCGAGTAAACCAGATGTAGAGGGTGGAAGGTCAGAGTCTTTATGAGGATGTGGCTTTGCTCATCTATGTGTCCGAACAGCAAGGGGGCTCTACCTTTGTCCCTGTCAAGGTGAGCCGCTCGGTGCTGCGCTCCATGAGCAGAAGGGACGTCCTGATCAAACGCTGGCCCAGGCCGCTCAAATGGGAATACTTCCGCTCCCTGCTGCCTGATGTGAGCATCACCATGTGCCCCACCTGCTTCAAGGTACATTTGCATACACAGTAGTAATACATAGTGAACCGTGAAGCTGTTCCCTTTTTTATGAACAGTTTTATTTTTCCCTGATTACATCTTTGCAGTTACTTCCCTGTGGGATGTCTCCTTTTTCTGTCTGTGTAGATGTTTCACAGTGAGGATTATGAGCTCCTGGTGTTACAGCACAACTGCTGCCCGTACTGCCGCAGACCCATCGACGAACCAAACTGATGTACCACAAACTTTGTTTATTGTTTTTTTTTATTCCCAATCTCTTCTGTAATCTCTCACTGTATCCGTGTTTGCATTGTAATATAGTTATAAGTTTAAT
>JBAMIG010000014.1:7179311-7192909 GCA_037177335.1 Kiunga ballochi
TTTTTTTTTATTCCCAATCTCTTCTGTAATCTCTCACTGTATCCGTGTTTGCATTGTAATATAGTTATAAGTTTAATATGATGTGATGATGTTTGTTCATGAAACCCTTTCTTAAGAGAAACTCTTTGTTATCCAGGGATGAATGGGAAGGTAATGCCTGTTGTGTTTGTGTGTTGGTCATTATAGAGAGTAGAAGTGCAGCATCAGCCAATCAATTTAACTGGATTAATGGGATCAGATTACCTTAGGCTGTCTGTAAAAACATAACTTGGTGTACGATGTAAAACTGTGATTAGAGAAAAACTGAAAAACAATGTTTTGATGTGTTTGTTACTGCTCATAAAGACCAGATAACATGCTTTTTACAGTGTGTATACTGGAGCTGCACAGTTTTTTAAAATGCAAACTGGTGAAAAGTATTTTTTATATATGTATATTTTAAAAAGAAATTCCTTTTTTTAATAAAGTTTTTCGTGTCACATTATAAAACACACTGGAGTGACATTAACTTCTTAGTCTTTCAGCTGAACTTAAGGAATTATGTTTGTGTAAGAGCTGCAGGAAGAGTGCTTGTTAGGAGTTGTGTGTTCCACTGATTCTGATTACACTCAAGGCTCTAAGTGGAGCTCTGTGCTATGCACTGGTTAGGGATTAAGCTTTTATAGATGCAAATAAGTTGGATTGCTCTAGAAAATTCATTTGTAGTCTGTCCACTCTGAACGGTTGATATCACAAACCCCTTCTGTGCCTTCCACCCTACTCTCTTATTCTAATGCTGCATTGATGCACACGACAGCAATGATGGGGTTTTTTTTTTCGCCGTGGTTTTAACCTCTGCTTCTCAGATATATACTCTATATTTCTGCATTTTTCTCCTGTAATGCTCGGTGTGCATATTAATGCATGAGAAGAATCTGGCCGTTTTAATTCCATCTCGGCTAACACCTCGCTCCCTCTATGTCCCTAATCCGGCCAGACTATTAAAAGGTGCTGCACCTCCTTGGGGGGCTAGAGAGAACATCTTACTTGCACAGGATCCATACCTCCGTCCATCTTTTCTCCCCCATTCCCACCTCAGCTGCACCTCTTGGCTGTCACAGTGCTATCTGCTAAGAGGCACAGACCATTTCATTAAGGTCTCAGAGGAAGAAAAAGCATCACCTGCTGCAGCCATGAATGGCACGGAAGGACCAAACTTTTATGTCCCTATGTCTAACAGGACGGGGTTAGTGCGCAGCCCGTTTGAGTACCCTCAGTATTACCTGGCGGAGCCCTGGAAGTACTCTCTCCTGGCTGCATACATGCTGTTCCTTATCATCACTGCCTTCCCCATTAACTTCCTGACCCTCTATGTGACTGTAAAGCACAAAAAACTGAGAAACCCTCTGAACTATGTTCTGCTCAACCTGGCAGTGGCTGACCTTTTTATGGTGGTTGGAGGCTTCACAGTGACTCTCTACACGGCTCTGCATGGGTATTTCATCCTAGGTGTCGCAGGATGCAATGTTGAAGGATTTTTTGCCACCTTGGGAGGTAAGAGAAAGATTCTGTGAAGCTGTTCATGTATGGCTTATGAGGATTTGGTTTATGAGACATCAGAAGTGATGTCTGTACAGACATAAATAGAAAAAAGGTTTTATAAAAAGTCTGGTGTCAGGTAAAGACTGTCAGTACCAAAGTAATTTTTTTTCACTATATATCTCAGGAGAGATTGCCTTGTGGTCTCTGGTGGTTTTGGCAATTGAACGCTACATTGTGGTCTGCAAGCCAATGACTAACTTCCGCTTTGGGGAAAAACATGCCATCGTTGGCCTTGGGTTCTCCTGGATTATGGCTCTGACCTGCGCTGCTCCCCCTCTGCTCGGATGGTCCCGGTACTGTGTTCTTCACTGTTTAAACTGTGCTTGCTTCCAAACAACTGATTATTTCCAGCATTTTTGTTTAACCTAAAGCAGGCATGTAACATAACTTTGATGGAAGTTTTGAGGTTACTGCTGTGTGTGGATGCAGGTACATCCCAGAGGGAATGCAGTGTTCCTGTGGGATTGACTACTACACACCCAAGCCTGAGATCAACAACACCTCATTTGTCATCTATATGTTTGTCCTCCACTTCTGTATCCCCCTCTTCATCATTTTCTTCTGCTACAGTCGCCTGCTCTGCACAGTGCGAGCGGTAGGAACATCACTGTCAGTGCAGTATTAATAATAAGGATGTGATATATTGTTTATCTCTGTAGAGAAATGCTTTCTTTCTTTTCCATCCTCAAGGAAGGTAGAGTAGAAGAGTCTCTAGAGATGTGAGGGATTTAGTGGCTCAAGGACACTTCAGGAGGTTAGATTATTGCCAACATGGCAGCTTACACCCAGGTCCTCTGGCTAAAGGGCAGTCTGCTCACTGTGTCATCCCAAAGGCCTTGTTATAGCATAATGAAAAAGAAGAACGGAAATACATTAGCTTTTAAAAATTTTCCTTAAAATCCAGATTATTAAGGTCGAACACTGCAAGAAAAAAACAAACAAAAAACAGTTCAATCATAATTTGATTGAGAACTTTAGTAATTTATATTTTAAGGGGTTTTTAAGCACGAAGCCTTTAAACCTTGAACCCATTAGTGGATGAGGAGAAAGAAGCATTTATCAGCAACATCACCAGATATTTCTCTGCTATTTGTAGTTCAGTTAGGGATTTCCATGTATTTGCATACAGAAGCAGCAGATACTATCAGTATTTATGATACATTTTGAGCATGGGTCAGATCATCTGACTAAAGTATCACTGCAACTAGACAATTTGAAATGTTTGTAATGATTAATTAAATTAACACACACATATGTATGTATATATATATATATATATATATTTATATATATATATACTTATATTATTTACTGAATTTACAGTTGAGTCTTTTTAGACTTTGTTGACATTTTGCTACAAGTCAAAATCTTCAACTCTTATCCATTAAATCTAAACGAAGATGCAGAACAAGTGTTTAAACTGGATTTGTCTGTGTTTAGGCTGCAGCCCAGCAACAGGAGTCTGAAACTACCCAGAGAGCAGAGAAAGAGGTGACACGCATGGTTGTTGTCATGGTTATCGCCTTCCTGGTGTGCTGGGTACCCTATGCTACAGTAGCCTGGTACATCTTCGCCAATCAGGGAACTGAGTTTGGACCTGTGTTCATGTCAGCTCCGGCATTCTTCGCCAAGAATGCCGCTCTGTACAACCCAGTCATCTACATTCTGCTCAACAGACAGGTATGTCAAGAAAACATCCTGGCTCAGCTTTAGTTAAGTATCCTCAATAAGAGCAACAGTAGAGGTTTCACGTAATGCAACTAAGTTAATTAACTCAAGTGTGGTTTAGTACAATGTTTTAATAAGCTGCACTCACATATAGCTGATGAATACTCACATGCACATTTAGTGGCCAGTGCTATTAGGTTTACTTCAATATTTTCATGTAACAACAGTTATAAGTCACATGAACATGGTGAAAATATTAATATATATATAAAAAAACTCATGTTAAAGGTGACTCAGCAGCATCTCCTCAGTTAAGTCTTATCTTCTCACATTTCCTAAATGATACAAAATACTTTTAATGAGATAAAAAAAAAAAAAGTTTAATATTTTTGTTCTAATATTTGAGTACTTTATTTATCCAAGTACTTCATCCTCGTCTGGTTCTCTCATGTGTTCTTCTTTGTGGCCTCCAGTTCAGAAACTGCATGATCACCACCGTGTGCTGTGGAAAGAACCCATTTGGAGATGATGAGGCGGCCGCTGCTGTTTCCAAAACCCAGACTTCATCCGTCTCCTCCAGCCAGGTGGCCCCCGCTTGACCCCTCACTCCCTTACTGTCTGCTCCATCTGTCCCCACTCACCCAGGGACCCATCACCGCCAAGAAGCAATACGTTCTATTGGCCAATCCTCTTGACTTACCTCTCCAATTGTCCTCATTGCAGTTGGCACTGCAGTAACTTCAGTAGGACTGACTTAATCAAGAGCCAGCATGTGTATTTCCAGTCCATTTAATCATGGAAAGTGTTCAGCTGGTCTCACAGATTTTTAACCCAGCATCATAAGGTTGCCATCTTGGTGACGGTCCAACTGAACACCTTCCAGGTTCCTTACTCCCCCAAACACACACCTTCTGATCCTTGACTGATTTCATCCACATCGACTTCTGTGTAAGTAAGCGTCTCAGCTATATGTCCCCAAATCAGGCGCTTTAAACAGTCAGCTTCATGGATAGCTAGTGTTTTATTAGAGGGGCTTTTCTTTAGGTAAGTTTTCCGTGCATCAGATTTGTCCTTTTTTTTGGTTTGTGTGGTGACGAAGAGGTTAGCTTCTCTTATGTCTGAGATTTGAGCATAAGCACTGAGATTAGTCTCTGTAGAAAGACGGTGCATCCTGCAAGAGTGCATGTATGTATATATGTGTGTGTGTATTTGATAGGTGTTTATGAATCCGAATAGATACCAGAATGTCAGTGTGTGTGTGTTGATTAAGGAGGTATGAACATTTTTTGCTTGTTGTGTAAGAGCTATGATTAGTGGAAGTTGTTTTGTGCTCTGCAATAAAAACAAAGCTGAATACGTAACTTTTCCATTACTTTTTTTCTCAATGAAAATATTTTACAAGGGTTTCCGAGAACTTCCAGATGCCGGTTTGTGGGCTTTCGAGAGGATGGCCAGAACCTAATGGTTGTCAAATGCTGTTAAAAATGCTGTAATGCATTTAGGAACAAAGCACTTTAACAGTGACAATAATAAATATCATTATCAGACACTTTAAAATCCTAAATACTGTCATTTATTTCACAAACAAATCATTTGGCATCACAATTACAGTCTCTCAGGTTATATTGAGCTTTTTTTCTCATAAATGTAAATTTCCCTCTTTTATTTGATCAGAAAGGATCCAACATGATATTCATTCATTCACAAACACACTGATTAACACTTCTATATTGATGCAGTTCTTCCCAGTGAACTACATGAAACGTTTCATCTAATAATTTGCAGTCTTTTTCTATATTTTCCTCTCCTTTTCTTATCAATCTTTCTTTAACCCACAGAGCACATTTGGACATATTGTTCAAAGCACCAATGGAAGTCAGATGCCCTTCTTTACCACCTGAGAACACTGCAGGCTTTAGGAAATGGGAAAAGTCCTATTAATCCTGATGAGCAGGCCACTTGAAAGCATTATAACACATCTATAAATATTGCTATAGACATTATATTACAATACAGTGCATCATTGGCTCGTTCCCTTCAAAAAAGGGTTCAGTGCGTTAAAATAGCCTCCAGGGCTTCCTGCAGGTCCCGTATCTGTGAAGACATCCAGGGAAAGCTCTGAGCTCTTACACGTTCCTTGCAAAACACATTTGAGCCAGACTGGAATTGTATTCGTGTCACGGGGAAAGATTTGACATGATGCTTGAGAGGCAGGTTTAAATCCTTCGCTCTGCCTGTATTCTCCCTAGTAACAGTCTGCAAGAAAGACACTCGTGAACAAGAACTCCTTAGCGGCATTCCCAAGTTGCTGCGTAGGAGGGAAGAAGGCAGCCGGCAGCTTAGGAGAAAGAGATGGCGAGCAGAAGAGATGGGCAGGTTCAAGCTTCACTGCAGCACTCATAGATGTTGTCCTCAACAAGAGCAATGACCTGCTCGAATTTGTGGTGCAGCTGAGTGCGACGGGCAGTAGGGTTAGCCTCCAGAGCGTTCACCACCTGACCGGGCGAGATAGAGAAGAAAAACACAGAAAAGATTACTTTCAGCAGCTGTCATGCATTCATGCATTCATCCATCCATCGATCTATCTAGAGAGGGAGGAAGGAAATAAGCCACCTGCCTGGACATACAAAGTCGAACGAAAGAAAGAGAAAGCAGCAGAAGGAACAAGTGAAGTGCTTCAACCTCTTCTCTTGCCTTCACGCATGCCTCAACAAATGCTTTTGCTCTTCACATATTTACAAAACCCACATCTGCTCTGTTTTTCATGCCCAATAGTTGTCACAGTGTCAGTGGGATTTATGGGCTCTTAGAAGCAATGTGCTACCAGGCAGAGCAAACTGAGCTGGGGTGAGAGAATAGGCAATCAGGGGCCATTCACAGAGCTATGTGAATCAGAGTCTAAGCCCCGGGCCCCCATCTGTACAGTAGCATGACAGAGGGAAGCAGCTAAACAGCATTATCGTGAGGGTGCTCCATTAAGGCACAGTCACCACTGACTAAGCCTCTCTAGAGAATAGTCACAGTAGTGAGGAAGCACGGGGGTGGACAGGAGGAGCTTGAAGAGGGCTAGTTCAAAGCAGAACAGGAGATTTGAAGCAGCAACTTAACAGCATTATTAGGCAGATAGGGGTGTTGGCCGAGGAGAAGGTAAACAGCACGCTGTTTGCTTAAACTGAAAGGTATCTTTGTGCTGAAATGGGCGACCGAACAGCACCGTATAGTGGCTGCTGCTTGGATGATAGCCCACATCTGATTGTTTCTGTTTTTAAAGCTTTTGAAAATCTGTTTTTCTTTCACAAAAGAAAAACAAGGATTTCATGCACGCATTTAACAAGACCATTTAGTGACAGGTTGCAAGTTTGTTTACTGTGCACTTCATCTGTCAGCAGTGCTGTGATCTGCCACACTGATACATCACGCCCCAAAAGCCATCTGTGAAACCTTACACACCAAGTGGGCTCGACTGAGGCGTGGAGGCTGCCAAAAAAGGCTGGTTTGAACATTCAAACGTGTCTAATCTACATGTTAAATCACAAGCACAGAGAACAGCAATGTAATATCTCACCTGGTTTCTGTATCTCTTGGCATATTTGTAGATTTCTGTCAAGGCCAAGTTGGTGTTAAATTCATTTCTGTACTTCTACAGGAAACACAGCAAAATGGTTAGATGAGATCAAAAAGCAAAATTAGACCAAAGAATGTGAACACAAGCTTCGGCAGAGCCAGATGAGAAACACACGAGAATAGTTTGCACTCTACTTACTCTTGACTCCTCAGCCAGATGAGCATTCATCTCCTGCTCGCTCAGAGGGGCCATTTCCTGGATCTGCTGGTAGTAGCACTGCACTCGCTTCTTATACTCTGGGATCTCCTTGGCATACAAAAGCTTGTTGGTAGGGGAGTCCTTAAAAAGACAGATATTTCAGTTTAATTGAGAAATGTGGCTAAGATTTAGAGATTTGACACAATAATGAAGAAAGAGTTAAAAGCAAAAGCCTTCTAGTGGAAAGGCTGTAGCTACTTGGATTGTAGTTTCATGCTGCTTTGAATTTCCCTCCTATCAGCATTGCACAGAAACAAGACAGTTTTATATTATATTATGGGAGCTGTCCCTTTCTGTCTGAACAGAATCATTGCTGTAGGATTGAGATGATCACCAAGAACATTTAGCATGGTTTGCAGTGATCCTTTCCTCTGAGGGAATAAGTGAACCCAAACTGAACTGTCAAAGTGCTCCTGATTTTGCCATCAGAGGCTCAGTTGCGGTCAAGGACTCTAGCATTTCCCTTTAATTTGTCATCTCAAGATTATATCTACAAACATGAGATCTGGCCCTGAAGCTTGATGCACGATAAAGATTATAATTTAATGTGTTAAATAAAAGTCCCGACCTTCATTCACCTTGAGATATAACAAGAAAATCCTGCTTACAAATCTACATCCTGGAAACTACGTATAGAGCTTTATTTTAACTTTCAACAACACTATACTTCACGGATGAACTTTCTTTTCTTAGGCCCTCAAGCCCATCATTTTCTGCTTGGTGCGCTTTAAATATCACTACAATCCAGTCACTCTGTCTCCCAGACGCACTACTGGGCAACCCACCTCCATGCAATCAACTCCAGAATGCCCTCAGACACACAACTGACATTTTCCATCAACCTCATGCTGGCTTTATTCGACCACCATCAACAGCTTAACTCTGGAAATATTGTGTCTTTTTATCAGCCTTTACTTGACAAAGACCCTTCACACTGATGAGTCTAACCCCTGCATGCTACTCTCTGTAGCCTCCCCCCAAAAATTATGAGTAACTTCAACTTACCTCTCTATATACAGTATAATAATATAAGACTCTTAGCATCCAAAGAATGAGATCTCTATTCACATCTGAATATATCTTTCTATGTTTTCTGGTCTAGTTTTCATACATATTAAAATTATAGTCCAGTCTTTGCTAAATGTCTCCAATCACTCATCTCAGTTCTTTTGCAAAATAAGCCTTTTTGTCATCTCTGGTGTTCCTATAAGTAGCTGCTAAATTAAACTGGACATCATTTCTCAATGACCCCATCTAAAATCAGTGAAAAGTAAGACAATGGAGGGAGGGAATGGCTTCCTCTTCACAACAGGAGTCTTGAATAGTAAGAGCCAGGGAACATTCCAGTCTAAACAACTCTCCCCGCAGTCACTTCAGACTCTCACGCTGGTGCTTATTCAAGCAGGAAGAAAAGCAACGGGGCTAAAAGGCTGTGGGCATATTCCCGTTTTAGTAGTCCCTACTGTTTGTGTGGCGTGGGCGCATGTGTGGGGAGAAAAAGGGACAGAGAAAGTGGAGCAGGGAAACGGAGGGCATAAAAGAGACTGGCAGCTACAGCTTTCAGCAGTGGTAGAGGTGCTTACAATGCACCTTAATATTTTTCATGTGTCATGAGTTATTTGTGTCACCTTTTGCCTGCATTAAATGTGCTGCGGAACTAAGAGGCTGCAGCCACAGTTGCTCTTCATGATAGGGAACCCTCTCTTTTCCTGTCCACAAGGTTACTTCCTGCTGTTCCCCCATCTGCCTGGTAACCCCCCTGTGACCCCATGGCCCTAAATACTCTGCATCTTGCCAGAAAAGATGGCTTCTGTGGATAACACAAGCAATGCTTCGCTTCCTACCTCCTGTTGCCCCTGCTGAGCTCCTGCTAATCCAGATTTCATACCCTTCCCTTCACCATATTTTCTGCTGGCCATCGTCACACATGCACAAAAAAGCGACCACAAACACTCAGAATCGAGAGGAGTGCCATGCCTCTCTCCTTGACCTGTACCCAGTCATATCCTTGATCCAAGAGACTCCACAACAGCACAGCCAGATGCGACTTGATAATGAGGGAGCTACAGACACACTTTATCTCATCTCTGAAGGTTTTATGTGTGTCTTTGCATCCACATGCATCTTCCTGCATATAAAAGGGAATTTAGCTGCTATGAGCACACTTTTTTGGATTTCTGGCACTAAAGAGAAGTATATAAATTTTCTCAGTGAAAAGAGCAATATATGATGAGTCCTCAGCTCCCTCCAGGGAGGAAGCCAGTCAGAAAGAGACAGGAAGTGGAGCGTGCTCAGGGTCATGGTGTCTGAAGGATGAGACAGATTTGTGAGCGGTGAGGACACTGACATGCCACCACCACACACACACACACACACACACACACACACACACACACACAAACTCACAGACAAGCAGATAGGAAGGCAGAAAAGGCAACACAAAAAGAGATCCCTGGTGCTCGTGACCTTGGACCAGTCGAATGGGCTGAAATAACATGAGGAGAGGTAGAGGGAGCTGACAGTCTGAAGGCTTAGGGATGACGATTCACAGGGGGACTTGAAGAGTGTGTGCACGAAGGGGAGTGTCTGAAAGCTACAGTAGATACACTGATACATAAACTTGATTGATAGGTGCAGAACAATAAATGAGTGGTTTGAAAGTATGGAGATGAAGAAAGCAGGAAGGAGGGAATCCATCCCTCACAAGGCGAATGATTTATATTTCTGCATCAGATTTCACACCCTAACCCAATCCCTCCTTAAACTATTGATGATAAATTTGCTAAAAAAAAAAAATCTTATAGTGATCAAAAGCTAATGCAACAGATTTGGTGGCTTTTTGTGGACATTTTACTGTACTCTCAAGACCTACAGGTTGACCCAACATCAGATGATCCTGAAACCCATTTGTGATTTAGAAATGAGTGCATGCTTTCATTTTATCATTAAGGTGTGTTAATGATAAAACAATACTGAAAACTAATAACAAACTAGCTAGCTAACGGTAGCTGCATGATAGAAGCAAAAAATCCCAGAGAGGCCTGAGACCTATGAATGAATTATTCAGTTTGTAAAAGTAAAACCACAACAAAAAATTAAAACCATAATGGTTTCTCATCCACTCATAATTTCCTGCAAACTGTAAGTTTGATCATTTCTATTTCTTCAAAAGTGTCTTTTAACACAGATAAAAGTGTGAACGCCTCTTCAATGTATCAATGAATCTCAAACAATCGGTAAAAATGTTCGTTTGATGGTTGACAAGTTTTATATATTTGTATTGTTGCTGTTTCTGGTGACATGTTGAGACTGAAAAGAGTAACCGCTAACTCATGCACCGTCTCAGAGTGACAGAGAGAGAGTGCGATAAACCCACCTTGCCGAGCTGCAGGTCAGAAATAGAGCAGGCATCGATGAAGGCCTGAGCGATGACAGATAGGCAGGCATCCATGTGATCTGTCTTATCAATGTCAAACACAAACTGAGGGTTCTTCAGGATGTTCACCCAGAACCGCAGAGGTAAACTGCACAGACAGTCAGAGATAAGCTTTAAAATGGCTTGCGCTGGCAAGGTGAGCCAGACCAAAGGAGACTTAAAAAAAACGCATTTAGTTGCATACCTATTGGTTTTCCAGATGTGCAGGGTGTCTGGGTCTGTGATCCCCCGTTTGTCGGCCTGCTCCTCAAGGAAGTCAAAAAAGTATTTGACGGCCAGAGGTGGGCGGTCCGGAGGGATGCTGAGGATGGCCTGAAAGAGGTCATCTAGAAACTTCTGAAGAGTCCCCTGTGGAGTAAGAGAGTATGCACAGCATTCAGACACAAAGTCCCCAGGCTTGTTAAAAATCATGAAAACACGGTGAAAAACAACATGTTGGGACTTCTTGTAGCAGCATCAGCAACATAATGGGTCTCCTGTCTCGTACCTTTGTGGACAGCAGGCGAGTCAGATAGATTTCAGGAAGAACTTTCTTGCGATGGCTATGCCTGTGTGACTTCTTGGTCTCTATTAACTCATCGTGAGGTAGCACCTGAAAAAAACCAAGAGTCAAACTCAAGACACACAAGCTGAAGTAATGAGCCTCGGCATGAGTCGTAAAGTGAATGCACCACTTTGTTCACCGCATGAGCTGTCATAGGGGAATTTTCTGCTGCTCATATTGGACACATGATCCAGACTCTACATCAGGGTATTTTGAAACACTGAATAATAAACAGAATTAAGGAAGTGATGGGAGTTGGGAAATTTGTTCTTTGCAGTTGCTGTGAACTCGATCACGACCCTTGACTCACTCCTACGACTCAGTAGAGATGAGGAAAGAAAAGAGGCAAATTCCAACAACTCTGCTCCAAAACTGTCCAGTAAAACTAACTATTCACCCGGCAAATTGTATTCCCAGGAACTCATTATTGTAAAGTCAAAGGGCCCATATCTTAGCTGACGTTTATGAAAGAGCTTAAGCTGCATTAGCGCTGTCATGTCTCCTCAGCAGCTTTCCTTTCAACCCTCCCTCCATCCCCCATTCTCTCCTTCGCCAGACTTACTCCAAGCTGACTAACAATAGCACATAGGAAAAGCTCCATTAATAAACTCAGACATCATAATTTTGATTACTTATAAGGAGATACTCACCAAGTGTACATACTTCTCTGTATCCAAATCTTTGACTAAGAAGAGACAACAAAACACAAACTATCAGTGAGGTGGCGACATCAGAGAATGAGAGGAAATGGGAGAAAGAAGCACAGAGGAGGGTGTCAGATACGAATGAGGAAAAAAAAAGATTGACAGGAGAGCAAAGGAGATAGAGTGCAAGAGGAGAAAGTGATTAGGGTGGACTGTGGGCCTGAAGGGGAGGGCAGCTGTCTGAGAGAATGAAAGAGAAAGATTACGAGTGAGAGGAGAGAGAAAAGAGAGAGATTAGGGGAGACAGACACAGAGTCTGTGACTGGTTGTAGAGCTGCTGTAATGAGATGGTAATGCTTGGCCAACGCTGGGAATAAAAGCATTAAAGCTAGCTGGTTTATATATAGATCTAAACACAAACATACTCATACAAATGCATGAACAGATATGAGCACAAGGACAAATGTAGATTCATGTTCAAACAAAGCCTGAATACTGGCATACAGACAAATATAGTGAATTATTGTGCACACGACAGCTAAAAACAAAGACAGGCATTTATGCGTGTACACACAAATATCCCCAGAGTGAGTGTGTTCTCATTACAGCCCGCTCTGGCAGAGATGCTCCTGCTTAACGGGCCCCCGTCCAGACCCTCAGCACTGATCACAGACAGTCAGGGCAGTGTTTCGTATTAGCCTGGGAGCACTACAGACTCATAACATCCCCTTGATGCTTTGAAGCAGGAGCCACGTTTGGCGTGCATTCGCCTGTTTTTGGCCCAGTATGAATGGGAGAAAAGACTTTGATGGACAGAGCTCGAGCCGAACTGAGCCCTGGTCCAGTGCTGATTATATGAGGTGGACCCTCGACAACAAATGCACAAGCCCATTAAAGGCTGAATGTAAACGCATTTGTCAACGGGCAGACCTGTGGTGATGCTGGACATTGTGCTTTCATCACTTTTTCCCCACAAGCTGATGCGCGCTAATGGAATACATCTAACGTAGGAAAGAGGGTTTTGACGGAGCCATTAGCATAAGAGAATGTGTTGTGATTTATTAGGTGTGAGTATCTTTAGATGTGTCTTTTGCAGATGCATGTTTACATGAGCTAATCATTTACTGTTTTCTTGTGATTGAGCGAGTGTGTGTGCTTATCCATATGTGAGTGAGTGTAACAAAGTGACATGAAGTAGGTGTATTAAAAGGTGGCATACCTCTCCCCAAGGTGTTCTCTTTTTTGTCTTGCATGCTCATGGCCAGTGACGCTCCCTCTGGGATCTGTGAAAGGCGAGAAGAAGGAGAAGTGAGGGAAGAGAGACGAGAGAGGCCAGAGGTCACAGGGTTAGGGGTGAGCTGGGGTGCACCACAACAGCATCATTAAGCATGTCCTCCAGGGGAATGTGGTGCTCCAAGGCGCAAGTGTTTGTGTATGTGCGTATGTGTTGGTCTTGTGTGCATCTAGAGCGGTGGCACGTTTGCATGGGACTGGCTGGGCTCATTAAAGTCAACCCCCAGTGAAATGGATTGAACAGCCTCGCCAGTGAACCCAGACTGTTGGTACACACTGCAGCTCGTTGCTTTCACAGCTCTGTCCCCACGCCTCAGCAAAAACTCGACAGAGCACTTAACAAGTACAGGTAACGGGTCAAAGGTTGAGAGTCACAGCACGTTTGTTTACTCAGGCACAAATCAACGAAGACATAGGCAAATATACAAACACAGAGGCATTCCTAATGGCCGGTCTGTACTTTTTGCAGTTATTTTCTTTTCTATACATTTTCCAGATGTAGAAATTTTTCATTTTGTTGAGAGAAACTGTGAATTTAGTAAAAGAAAACATATATAATATAAATATATCTATATAGAAATTATATATTATTATGCGTTAGATTATTAT
>JBAMIG010000014.1:7203783-7229595 GCA_037177335.1 Kiunga ballochi
TAAATGGAAATAAAAGAAGGAAAAAGAGCATAGCCGAGATTTATACTTATTAAACTAAATTCCATGTCCAAATTTATTACTCTACGCCAGCACTAGATATATCTAATATATATCTAATTCTCAGTTCAGTAAAAAAAAAACACACACATGAGAAAAAAAACCCTTAGGTAGCACATGTCTTTAATAAAAAGCTATTTTTAAGACACCCATCTCTCAAATGTTGTGGAAACCTCTTGACACTCTTGCAAATGTAGAGTTTCTGGGAGAAAACTGGGTAATAAAATTTCTCTTTGATTGGAAAAGTCATGCTGTGCTTTGAGAGGATGACCATATGTGACAAGCTCACATTTTCAGAGCCAGCCTCATGAGGATTGCTTTTATGTACTTTTACTCATTTTTCAGCCACATTTAATGCATATATTAGACATTGTAACTTGATATATGCTTGACAGAAAAAAGAAAATATTAATGTTTTCTGTGGAAGCTTTAACTTGTATTAGCTAAAACTATTATTTAACTAATGAGAATTTAACTAATTGACTATTTAACTATTAACTACTTAACTAATTGACTATTAATATTAACTAATCTGTTTAGATCATTGTTAAAATCGAAGACGGGTCTGATTATCAGGGTCCTCTGTGAGGATACTTTAAGGAAAACTATTCAGGGGTGATGTTCCACATTATTACACAAGTCACAGATTCCATGCAGTAGGGAGAAAAAGCAGAATCTTTCTGTAAATGAAAAGCATGACTGAGAAATACCTTATGAAAGGGAAGGAAACATCAAACACCTCATAGAAACTTAAGCAAGCTCATCAAACTGTTTTGTGACAGATTTATTTTTTGCATGATTCAAAGAGCAAATTAGTTCTTTCACATTAATGTGTATCAATGAAAGTCTCCATTATGCAAATGTCTGTTAGAGTGCAGCTTTTAAAAAGCCATTAATGTGCAGCAAGTGTGTATTTGAAGCTGCTGGTGTCCCTGAAATCACAAGAACCTCTTGATACAGAATACTTTAGAAGTCTGCAGTTGTGTATAAAGCTGTATTTAAGCCACCTTTAATCAATGCTCACAAAGAGAAACATAGCCTGTGAGTTGAGCAATGCATTCAGAAAAACCCTGAAACCGTTTTATTTACTGCTGAGCGCAATGTTAAAGATGGATGGAGTTCTAGATGGTTAGTGGATGGTCATCATGTCCCAAACAAGGATGTGACACGAGCAAGATGTTCTGGGCTGGAATAAAGGGGTGGTGGGCCCTTTAAGGGTGACCTCTGCAAAACAGGAGCTGTTTCTACCTGACTTTCTGCTGACAAGGTTTAAAAGAAGATTGGTGCCTTCTGCTGTAGGTACAGTGTATCAACTCATGCAGCAGAAATACTCCTTTAAATGATTCTGTGCTGGGTTTAAGGGGAGAGAATCACATCTCTACTGTCATCCAGAGATGTGGTGGCCTCGTGAAAGTTAAGATGCATTAACTCAACCCGTGAGCCACGGTGTCACGATACGCTGAAACACTATTTTATGCAATTTCATTTTACTTTATAACACCATTTTTGACAGGAATAAAAATGGCCTTTGCTGGGTTTTTTTAGGAGAAATGAACAAAACTGGTATCTGCATAGTAATTAGGAACACAGTGTATTAAGTGCTCTTAAATCCTTTCTGCTGCAAAATGTTTACAGTTCAGCATTACTTAACAGGGACACCGATGCCTGCACACACACGCGAACGCATCCATTTTGTCATGGCCACAGGTGCACATGTGCATAAAAAAAAAATTGCACACTGTGGGTTTTGAAAAATGGTCTCTCGCTGCAGAGAGCTGGAGGAGTCACCCAGTTCAAGCCAACCCAGATGTGACAAGAAAAGAACTTTCACTTCTGCCTCCTGATTAGTCAGCAGGGTCTCTGCGGCCCTCGTTTACATTTTCCCCTCTACTTCCCCAATACCAACATACTTCATAAACAGACACTTAGAGAAAACAAAAGCCTCCAATCCCCAGACTCAATCCGTCTTACACTGGTTCTACTCTGAAGGGGACAAAGCTCATCGGGTTTGCTGCTCTTTGCATCCCATCTTTCTCTATCTAGTTCAGGCATTTATTTACACTCCACAGCAAGACAAGCCTTTCTTCCAGAGACTGCAATAGGCTGACCAAGTGTAACGGAGGGGAAAATGCCATTGTTCCACGCTCCTGTTTTGCTTGGGGTACAAACTGCTATTTCCTCACATCCACGTTTGCAGCCCTTCAGAGCCGAGCACGACACAAGCATGTAAAAATAGATCTGCCAATGAAAGTAGGAGACGAAACATAAATGGCCACAAGCTTTGCCTGAGCCCAACATATACGCTTTTATTCTAATGAGCAGACACAAAAGAAATATACACGAGCCCTTTATTTATGCTCCTGTCAAAAGAGCACACAAATCATCCTCACTGCTCATGTGTAGGCAGCCCACCCATTAGTGTTATGACATCTTTTTTGACCCTTGCTCTGCCTTTACATCTCTATTAATTGCCCATGTTATTCTGAGACATCCTGAGAGACAGATGGGGTGGGTGGGTTGGTGCAAGAGCAAGTCGCAGGTATACAAGGAAGGGAAACCGAAATACCAAAGCTTCATTTCTACTTTACAGCTCTGACAGTACAACTCAGTTGAGAGCGTGTTTCTAAGCTATTTCAACACACTACTCCCAGTTTGGCTGATATTAAAATATAGATGAGGTTTTTCCTTTTAATAAAGCCCCATCAAAACAGACCAGAGAGGATAACAACAACAGATGGGAAGTAGAGATGGGGCAGAAGTAGGAGAGTGATTTTATCAGGATTGCACAGGGCTGGACTGTGTCTTCACTTGGGAACTTGGAAGCAAAGGAAAAACACAAGTGAGAAGTGAGATTACTGACTCAGAAGAATTTAGTACCAGTGTGAGTAGATAAAGTGATAAAGGATGAAAGACCTGAGGAGTAATTAATATGTTCGGTATGTTACTGTTGTGTTGTTGCATAATGTCATTGACTGATGGCTCACAGTCCCAACAAGCTCCTGATTCATGGTGGCACGCTCAGAAATTGTAAACCATTTATAATGCATGCAAAATGGCACAGACAAGTCACTTACAGTGCATGGGCTTGTGCGGATCAAATCTGTTTCAGTGAATATCACAGATGGTCCCAACTCTGACTAAATATTTGGCTGGAATACTGAGTGACAGATGGCTGATAAGCTTGAACTATCAGGGTCTATCAAGCAATATTTTCAAGACGAGGCTGGATGTGTATCAGTAAAATGCTGTGGTGTTTTACATGTTTTTATACTCACGGTGACAGGCAGCTCGCTTTCGCTGGATCTCAGCAATCCATTGATGGTGCAGTGGAACAGCTGGTCATTATGAAAGCTGATGTTACAGGGATAGGAGCCAATCATCACAGAGTATTCCTCGGGCTCCAACTCCAGATCGCTCGGCACTTTCTGGGCCAGAAATGGATAAAAAAAAAGCCATCAGCTGCAGTGGTAAGATGCCAGAAGGATATACTTTGAATAAGCACAGATAAGGTTTTTATATATAAAGTTTTAACCCATGCATATGTGCATACACAATTATTTACTAATGCACACCAAAAAAAGTAAAAAATGTTGGCCTGGCGTGCAGCTGTCACACAGAGAAAGGCAGCCCAGAACTCCTCCAGTTTAGGCAAGAGTTCAGCTTAAATCAGCAAACATCCACACTGCCTCTCCAGCAGGGACAGGAAAATTTCTCTAAACAAATCCACTGACAGTCATTCCTGCCTGGGCCCAAAATAACATTCTCAGGGCCTTTAGTCTATTGCAGTAATCCGTACTGTGTCCTACTTCTATTCAACCCCAACGTCTCACTACTGAGAACTATAATAATTAAAGGAACACCCCTGATTTTATGCTTTATCCGTGACTTCTAGTCATGTGGACTCAGTCTGTTAAAAAGAGTTGCACTTTGTCTTTGGATGTTGTACAGGAAGTCATAATATTCAGTAAAAATGTATTCGAGTATCATCATCCCATCAGTCAGTGCAGAAACACCTGCTTTACACTCTCTACACCACAGAAAGCAAAGTATATTTATCTGACAGTGAGAGTCGTTCCCTTATTGAGGATTTTCTTTTAAGCGTGTCTGAATTTATTGCATTCTATGAAAAGGTTAATTTATCCAAAGCTCTTAACTTTTGATGCTCCTCCATTTTTTCTTAATGTGTTTATTCCAAATCCAAAAATTATGAATGGGAACAAAATGAATGGAATAATTTAATGTGGAAAGTATAACGTTCTCCTTAGAAAGTCTTCTAAGCTCCTATATTTTAAAATACATAATGTAATGTTTTACAGCTTTAGTAATCTATTGCAAATGAGCCTATATTATATGTTAGGTGAATGACAAAATAAGTCTTCAGTTTAAAATCTTATTTACCACTGAATCTGACCTAAAGTTTATTAATAGCTTGCATAAAGTGATTAGTATTTTTTTTTTTTTTTAGCATTTTTAGAGGCATTGTTGTTCTCACTTGACTTAATGTTTTGAATGTTTTGAATTACAAAAGCAATAATACCTGCCCATGAAAGAGCTTTTGAGTCGATCGCCTAATTATATTTGCCCTCTGGAATAAGGGTTTTACAAGCTAACTAGCTGTAATTACTAAACCTCTCTGGCAATTTAAATGTGAATAGAATCAAATAAAAGCCAAGTGTCAGCACTTTCAGCCCACATTCTTTGGAGTACAATCGGAATTTGAACGTGTTTAAAGCTAAATGCCAAAATCTCTGTCAATGTAAAAAAAAAAAAAAAATCAGCCAAAAGATGAGCTGCAAATGTTAAATTAAGCTTTGTAAAAGGAACTGCAAGCTTGTGATTGCAGTGGCACAAGAAAATGAAGACTATGTCAATCATTTGCTTTTGTCTCCAGCTTTTAAGTAATTTTGGCAAACTACTGTTTTGGGTATAACTGCAGACACTAAAGGTGTAGCTGCAGCATTTTAGGTCAATAAACCTGCTAAGGCAAACATTATTATTACTAATGAAATGATATCTATATTTACAATAATATGTAGCTGTTTGTATAAAAATTACAGCTTTCCTTTCATTGTAAAAGGCAAAGTGAGTGTGCGTGTGTACATTTATCCTCAGTGTTTCATTGTTGTGATTACACCCAGCCCCCCGTCCCCCCACTGCAGGATGCAGTCTCTTGGGTTTTTGTCAACAAGTGCTTCCTCACAACACACACAAACCTAATGAAAAAAAAACACACACACAAATATGATGCAAATAGGTTTGATAAATATATCTAAAAATATATTCTATCACACCAGAATCAACAATATGTTCACACTTAAATGAGAAAAAATTAAAAAAAATAAACGAAATACACAGAAATATTCAGAATATTCTGAAAATCCACCCACATCCCAGCTCTCCTCTTTAATACAGGGTCAGGCTGACTGAACAAGAATCCAATAAACAAACAAACTTTTCAAAACCCTCCTTCCCTTTCTGGTCCACCACCAGTGGAATCTACCTTCCTAAAAGAAAACAGGAAAAAACATTTGAGCCGCTCATCTAGACAGGCTGAGGCAACAACTCCTGCTGGGGCCTTCTCCCAGCACACAGAGACACATAAAGAGGAAGTGGCATCATGCTCAAACTTCCCCGTCCGTGCTGCTTGCTTATGTGTGTCGCACGGCGTCTCAGCCAGCAGCTTTTTCAGGGTGATGAATTCATGTGGACAGGTGCTTACATCAGCCAGAACACTGAAGACTGGACCCCCCACTGAGCTGCACCTCCCCCTCTAACACCCCCAGCAGATGTAAACATGTTTAAGGACGGATGCTTTGATGGGTTTTTTGCACCTCTGGTTTATGTGAATATGAATAAAGACGAGCTCAGCTCTGTCTGCTGTGAACCGTTGAGATGGTGGATGCCAGAAAACAATAAACATCAATGCTTGTTTGAAAAACCTGCCTAGGTAGATCCTAGGTACTAAAACCAGATTTTAAAACACAGGTAGTACTGCTAAAAGAAGTGAATTAAAGTCTTTCTTCTTGGTTTTTATCAGTATGTGAATCATCCAGGCTCTGTAAGCTAAAACTTACTGTACCTCTACCTCCCATAGGACTGGCATATTGCTATGACAACATGAAGGAATGCAAAGTCTTTAAGTGTCTTGACAGTCATCTTTTTTTTTGACTGTTTTAGTGGCATCATGTCACACATTATAATTGCATGTTTGCGTAGTAAAACTCAAGCTGTGCCCATTTTTGTTGGCCCCACCATGGCATCCTCAGTGAAAAACACACTGGTCTTGTGTTCCCACTGATCCTGAGCCAAACTGGAGCCCTGTCAAATGGCTGTGTGTCTACAAAAAACATAACTAGATGACGGACTAAATGCTAATTAAACACTAGTACTGGCACTAAAGAGCTAGATGTTAGCAGGGTATGGGAAGTTGGTTGACCGGTGTAAAATGCCTTTATTCTCTTCATCATAACAAACTTAAAATGGAATTTTGTGATAAACTAAAAATATAACAGCTGCCTATCTAATGAGTAAAGATATATTAGTGAACATTGTGTTTCCTTAATATTAGCATTGTAACATAATCTTTTAGCACAAAGCACAGCTTAGCATACTGCGTGTATGACTACACACAGTAAGGATTCTTCTTCACAGCTTCAGCACTCGTCTCCATTATAAAAACAAAATGACTATAAGATTTGAGTTTATACTTCTATTGTGTCCTTATTCATATTGTCTTACATCGCTTTCATATATCACCTGATGCTACCCACAGAGAACTTCAGAGACAATATAATGTTTAACAAATTACAGCTTATCAATAACAAAGTGGCTGCAATGATACCAAGTGATGTTCTCAGATTCCTACAAATAGCTGTGTTTTTTGCTAGCCGCTGGCCTTTACACTTCATTTTTCAGACCGTAGAGACGGTCCATCTACAGTCCTTACTGAATATTGTTCTGATAAGTAGTGAAATTGCTCAGTTTAATATAGATTTAACTCTAAATTGGTCCAGAAAATGGCCCATTGTGACCACAGTGGAAAGAAAATAATTTGTCCTCAGTGATTAGGCTACTGGTTATCACATGACTATTAGTTTTTTCAGAGGGCATCCGAAGGCATCCAAGTAAATTAAAAGAGCTGAAAATAAAAATTTAATTTTGACACAAATTTGGCAACTTTGAAATCTATTGTCAAGATTTAAGCTGCATATGATAAATATGCAAGAATAATCTACATGCAATCACTTAACTAAAGTGAATGGGGTTAATCAGTTTTCTATAAGAGGATCAATGAATTTCAAACGTGACATTTTAGCAACGATTGTCTTGTTTCCGGGGTGTCACTCACATTGATGATAAGCGTAAGCGGCTCTCCTGAATGGTGTTTAATCAGCTTCTCTTTGTTGGCAGTGAAGAACTGAGGGTCCTCTACATATTCCAACAGGAAATGGGCTTTATGAGGTTCATCCTCCTCATCTTCCGGCTTGTTATCAGAGGAGGAAGGGCTGTCCCCGGTGTAAAGACCTTCATTCAGGAAGAACTGCACATAGGTCACCTGGGACTGGGTGGATATCGGGGATGGACAAGTGATGGTGGAAGGAGAGAGCACTGTGCAGTGCTGCAAATAGACCAAAAAACAGTCGTGTAAAAGTACATTTTATACCTTTTAAGACAGTTATATGTTCTCACTAAAGTAAAAGGGGAACATTTTGACAAATCATTTACCGTTTCTCCAATTCCAAGCACTTGCATGGAGACACTCTGCACCAGATCAAAGCCCTGTCCCTTTACAGTGATGGTCCGGCCACCACTGTGAAAAACACACACAAGAACACATTCTCATGTAAGTTTTAATAGAAAAAATGTTTTTAGTTATTCTGGTGTGTGTGCCAAATTACTCACCTAAGGAAACTCTTTTTTGGATGGATGAAGCTGATCGTGGGGTTATTTTCATAAGTGTATGTTGTATCAAGCTCTTTGTCTTGACAAGGATTTCCCTCAAACTCCACACACACATCCACTGATTCAGTGTACATCTGCAAGGCCGGTGGCATGATGCATTTAATCATTTGATCTGTTTTCCTGCAAGAAACAGAAGAAGTAAACATTGTAAGGGTAGATTTTGGGATGCTTAAAGATGTTTAATCCTACAAAGATGTGGTTATTGCAGTTTTGGATGCACTTTGGCAACAAGTACAAGTGCTGAATTTTATTAGTTAGTTTTGCAGACACTGCAAAGCAACATAGTTTTAATATTTAATTATCACTTCATAAATTTGTCATCTAGTATTTAAAAAGAATGGCATTAATGTTAGAGAAGCAGATAACATCTTCAAATGCTTTGTCATTTTAATGGGAAATCATGAAGACTTGCCAGTTAAGGGAAATTATTGATACGTACTCTGTGATGTTGCATTCCAGTGTGCCGTTGACCTTGACTGCAACCTGAGAGCCAATATCCAGATGTTCCCCCCTTATGGTCACTCTGGTTCCTCCAGCTCGAGAACCCTTCTCTGGCTCCATGGACAGCAGCTTTGGGGTCTGTACAGAAGAGAGGCACACAGCAAAAATCAGACATCTGATTACTGATTGTGACTTTGAAAAAAATATAAGGTTGCCCCAAGTGTTTGTGTTCCACGATGCTTTCCTTTAGCATATGTAAAATATTTTCTAAACCTTAAAGGTTAGCTATATGTTCATTTATCAAAGATTAGCTGAGGCAGCTGCTGACTATGAAGAAAACTCAAAGACAGCTCGCTGCACTACGTACTGCTGCTGAAGCCAACAGGCCTTTGAGCACAAACTACTAAGACAGTTATGCAGTTCTGCATTGCAAGTTGAAATGATGCTGGTAGACACACATGAAGACCTGCTTATATCCAATCAAACATACACACACATGCCCACGCACATGTGGTCCTTGGGCAAAGATGAATATATCGCTGTCCAGCTCTCCATCTACCCGCATCAGCGTTCCTCTTTCCAAACTTTTTATCCCCAACGTGAACTTTGCCTCGAGGGAAGCCTCTTATCCTCACTGACAGGATTCACTTCCTCAGCTCAGAGGAATGGGGCCGAACTATTGTAAGTTGGTGTGTTCGAGTGGGTGTAAGGAGGCAGATGTTTCCGTCAAAAGATTTTGAGGAAGGAGATGCAGTAGAGACACATATCCTGTCTCCAAAGCTGTTTTCCTTTCTCCCACGTCTTCCCCTCAACCCCACTCGCACTGAGCATCTTTGAGCTACACGAGGAAGCCAAAGAGGAGTTCCCACAGCAGCCGAGCCTTAATGTTTGTTGTTTTAGATTTTCTTAATCTTTATGTATCAAGACAGGTTTCAGGATCAGGGTTAGTTCTCTGTGGTGTGACTCATGAACAAAGCTGCCCTATAAAGCTGCTAACATGATAGACTGAACTATGAAGCACTCTTTGTCTATGAACAAAGAGGAACAAAGTACTTCCATGGGTATTTCCATGGGTTGAATATTCTTATTCCAATGAGAGAGTGTGTGAGTCGAGGTTAATTAGCACAATGCTGGCTAGCTTGCTTTAACCAGTGATAGATTCAGAGAAATGGGATGTTCCAACAATCAGCATATTTGTTTTTGCTGGCAGAGAGAGACAAATGACAATGGTGCTTTGCTGCAGCTCAGATGGACGTTTGAAGATTCCCACACACTAGAATTCCTCTGAATCATAAACCGCATCTGTTAACACTCAGCTGACACACTTGGGGAAGGCTTTCCCAGCGGGGAACAAGGAAAAAGAGCATGGAAGAAAATGTGGAGGAAGACACAGAGAGAGCAGAAAGAGAGAGAGAGAAAAAAAAAACACCAGGAGGTTTGGGGGCTGGAGAATACTCACTAAGTATGAAAAGCTCTCCCTTGACATCCCCGTCCCACTCTGCTCCACATCCACGCGGACAATATCTGTCCTGTCATGTGCAGACCTCCCAGTGCGACACACAAGCCTGGGGACAACATAAAAAAACAGCACAATGAGAGACAGTTAATAAAAAAATACACTGCGGATAACACTGAGAAGAAAAAAAAGGCATAATCGAGATTTATTAAACCAATTTAAAAAGATTTTACTAAACTCAAATTGCAGGTGAGGGAAATCAGATCATGACTCCTATACAAAGACACATAATTAATCTCAGGGAATGGTAGTTATGAACTAATTCATCAACCCCTGTTGCATTTACATATGGAATCAAATATAGCCTTGAGAAATCAGATATTAGCAGATGTAAAGTTCAAAGCTCCTCTGACCAGATGTGTGTAACCACAGAGGAGATTATGGGGGTGCTGAGGCTTGCTCTCTCGCCTCCTGGCTGTGATTAAACCCTGTGCCACCAGCACACACTCTACAGGGATGTTTTGTATTAATGACACGCCGGTGTACAGAGACACAGGGACCTTCTGCTCTGGGACCTCAGTGGGATAAATGTACTGGAGGCGGGATACAACCTTTGTCGCCTGACATGATCCCCCTCCAGCTTGGCAGCGTGTCGGTTTATTTAGCCAGGTGCCTGCTGCTACAGTGGTTAGAAATTCTCAGCTAGCAATCAGATGATTGACAGATGAATCGTGGGAAATTTACATACATGGAGAGGCTGTGCTTCATGTAGGAGGACTTGGCGTGATGTACACTAAGATGAGACTAGGCCGGATAAATATGGGTCAAGCTGTCATGGATAAGAGCAGACAGAAAGCTCTACTTGAGTGTTTTTAAATATGAGATCTTTTCCGGCTCAAACTGTAATGCACTCTGCATTGACTGAATCTAAGCCGGAACTGCAGCAGCGTTTAATGAATCCAATTAAAGTACAAATTTAACTCATTTGCCTGAACTGCTGTTGAAAGAATATTCTTCATCTGTTGATAACGGTGTCTATATTACTGCTCGTTAATAACAGGAGCATCAGGTAAAGAATGTCTTCACCCTTAAATTAAACGTCTGTCAGATACCTGGCACGGGGGGCACTCTTACAGAAAAAAAACGCCTCAGTTCACATTTCTTAATTTAAAGCGGAATTAAAGAAATAACAAGCAAAATGAAACGTGATTATACACTGATCTGAGCCTGAGAGAAATACGAGACGGTGGAGTTTGAATTTGCTCAGACATTCAGGACTGCTTCAGGCTAACCATCTTATCAAAACAGCACACACACACACTCCTGTATGAAGTCTGCTATTGAAACATAGAGGTAGAGATTACTCTCTGCACAAAAAAAAAAAAACAAAACAAACCCAAAAATCATTGTTTTTTTGACAAGTGCTGACAAAGAAAGTCTTATCTGCAGATGGAGACTGTGATGGACTCAGCTAGCAGCATTTTAACCTGGTGGGCGTGTCTGAGGGCTACAGCCTTCAGCAAGTTAAAGACAACCCAAAATCCTTTCCAAAAACAGAGAGCTGTATCATGATCATATTTCTCAAAGTGTCAATGATGATGGCATTATGCAGGATGGAAAAATTTATAATTTCACATTTTTACCAGTTAATAAAATATCATGAAAGGGTTATAAACAGCATTCTGCAATCACACACCAAAGGGCAGAGTAGAATCCAGATAGCTGTTTTTACCCAAAAACACCCTGACATGTGGAGGAGATGTGGACTGTACCACCAAGTTTCTATTTGTTGAATCACCACTTCTCCAAATAAGTCATGGCTGCCTTGTAGCTCAGGATGATTATTTCAGAATGTCTCATTTGCCCAAAAAATCTACATATGTATTTTTTTCTATTAACAGTGCTGCAAATTAACAACCAGATTACTGTATGTCCGTGACCCCGTTTGGGAATAAGCGGTAGAAAATGGATGGATGGATTACTGTATGTTCACTTTACATGCAGAAAGCTACTGGTGTGGTGGTTAGCACTGCAGCCTTACACTAAGAAGGTTGCTGGTTTGAGCCTCGGCTCGGACGTTTTTGTGCCGTTTGCATGTCTCACCGGCTACCCCGGCTTCCTCCCACCATCCAAAGATGTGCATGTTAGGTTGATTAGTCATTTAAAATTTTCAAATGCATGTGTGATTGGTTATTCCTCTAGTTGTCCGCCCAGGTTGTACCCCAACCTCTTGTCCAATGATTGCTGGGATAGGCTCCAGCTACCCGTGACCTTTCATTGGAATAAGCAGTACATGTATGGATGAATAGATGGTTAGTTAGTCCTTGATGAACAGTCAAAATAAGTTTGCAAAGCCTGAAGATATCTTGGTGTGCAAACAAGAGAGCTGTAAAGTTGACACAACGGGATCCATGTCAAAGAACAAGTTGACTCCCAGTAGAAGCAAACAGAGCCTGGGTTGACCCCTGCTCTACATTCCAGTGCTGCTTCACTGCAGAGATGTTAGAGCTTCAGCTGATTTTTTTTTTTTTTTGCAGACTGTAGTGCCCCTTATCATTTTCCTCAAGTGGTTGATGAGAATCATCAACAAGCATGCGTCTGGATGCAACTGCTGTCTGCTAAATGGTCGAAGCGAGGGCCACTTAAAGTTCAAATGAAAATGATAGTGAGGCCAACATGAAGGATTTGAGCCAAATATTCAGAGAAGCACTTTGGTAAATGAGGTGTGCCCTGACCCACTGTGCCATCAATTAACATGTCAACACCAACTGCGTGCAGCGTAGGCTCTCCAGAGCAGCACATTGTCCTTTTGGCACACAGATGTGAACTTTGACCTTCCAACACAGAAGGAGGCACCTGTCTTAACAGCCCTGCTAAATGAGGTTGCATGTGCAGGTGTGTATATGCTAAAGTGTGTGTGCTGCATTTACACAAGAACCACTTTGAAATAAATTCTGAAACAGGAAGCAAAAGTTTGCTCCATAAAGCTGCAGTGTTGCATGAAAAGAATTAGATTTTCTTAATTTAGGTTTGAACTGAGTTAAAAATCACAAATTTAAGCGTGGATGATGAGATCAGGTCAGATCTAGTGGGTAATTGGATGTCCTGGTGCTGAAGCGTGTAGGTGTGTGGCTGCATGCGAGTGCCAGTCAAATGTGCTGACAGTGTCAGATGAATTGGCTTGTCACGATTTGTCAGACTCACTTCCAGCAGTGGAGATGTGCGGCCTGATCACAACAGTCAGCCTCAGGAACCAATGAGGAACGCTGGTATGAAATTAAATCAACCCTAGACTGCAGCATGATTCGTTGTTATTAAAATGTGCAGTTTGGGGGGAATATGTCAGGCTGCTGGAATGGCAGGTGAGACCCGGAGGTCACCCTGGAACTGGTTTTAAAACAATGATTGGCTTCAGTGGAGCAAGACCAGATAAACAGTTCCATTCAAGGAACATTACAGATACTGAATGAAAGTTTGGATGTAATTGTAGAGTTACTGACTTTCACTGAGTTCTGTTATAGCAGTGTCAAAGCCAGGCCCTACTGTCTCCATGGTGACAGTGAGATGGTCCCTGAGCTACGGGGGGATAACAACAGTCATTTGGAAATGAGTAGTGTGCTGCATAATAATATTTGTGAAAATTAGTCTCATGAATGCATGAAAAACAGGAAAATGGCTGGAATCCTGACACCTGTTTAAGCAGGGATTATTGGGAGGAAGTTTATTAGCCGGCGTTTCTTTAAAACATGTAAATTACAAACAAAAAGCTATCACTTAGTCACACGGACTACTTTCTTTCAATTACAGCATTACGAAGCAAATTCATATTCACTCATCCTGAATATTGATTGGTAATGGACTGTGGTTTGGTCTTGTACAAAGAAAGGTACTAAATGTAATAAAAATATATTTTCCTTTTAGTATCTGATTGTAATGGGAAAGCATGAATAGCTTGTTTTCATCTCTTAAAAAGAACACAATGTCTTAGAAGCCTTGTTAAAAACTTAGATGTGTGCTATGTCTTCCACATTTCCCTAATGAGCCACTAGTGTGCAGATAGCTTCTAAACACCAACATATAGCTGGTTTCAGCCTCGATGTCTTGTCACATACATCAACTTGTATAGAAAATACTGTACATAAAATATGAATAAGAAAAATAAACAAAACATTCTGTGTGATTTGTTTCTTCTGAAAAAAATCACTTTAATGAGTTTATGATTGGTAGTTTCATGTATTCTTCATAAAAGCATCATAATTTAGTAACTTATGTTCCTGTTCAAAGTCAAATGGAAGATTAATGATGTCCTGAGCTTCTTTATCCGATTTATCCAATTTAGTTTAGCATGCATGTCAAAAGGCTAAAATGCCAAATAAAAAGCTTTAAAATTGTGGCTGCTATTCTGGAGGTCTGGTCCACTCACTGCCACTCCTCAGCACAAGACCTTTCTCAGGACAATGTTTTGCTGCCTTTATATTGGGTCTTTATCCAAACTGCTGTTTCTATTTAAGAGTGAAGCAAATTTCCCACAGCCTACCTAAAACAAAAACTACAATGCTTTCATGTTTTACAACAAAGATCCAGCATGTGACACAGAGCTCAGCTAACATTTAAACTAACTGCAACATGTCAATTAGAGGAACTTAATACTTTGATTAGTCCATAAAATGTTTTAAAGAGCTTTTTTCCCTCCCTTTGTCCTTGTCCCAGCTGATAAGCCGTTCTTGTTGCGATAGAGTTTGCGTTCTGTTTCCTGGCTGTATCGTCTGATTTATGGGTCCACAGGCACACAAAGTTTTGGTGCCGGAGAGATAAGATTCAAGATATCCTCCATTAAGTGTGACATACTGTATCTTTCTTTCACATTTCTCTTTGTGTCTATTTTTGCTTCCCGTGCACCTGAACACTCACCTGCCTGAACGCATGTAAGGTTACCACGGCAACGCATAATTGGCACCCATTATCGCAAGTCCAAGCTGCAACGTTACTGCATAATTAAACAGAGCTTTAAATGAAAAATACAGCAGATGTAATGGGCGAGGAATTACTTCTGCTGTCCCACCATTTTGACAGTGCAGATAATTAAACTTAATGAACACGAAGTTTTGGAGCTAAAAAGAATAAACATTTTTATAATCGCTACTGTTCTTAAGCAAACACCCTGGGAGAAACTGAAACACACTGTGAATTTGTGTCTCTACGTAGTGAGAAGTTGTATTACTTACTTTACAGAGACAGTATAGAGCTCTGGCAGGAGATCACATCTCACATCATCTATAAAGACTGCCACTGCTGAAGCTTTCCAGCCCAGGTTCCTGCCCTGTACTGTCAGCAGTGTGCCTCCTTCAACAGGACCCCTCAGGGGGGAGATCTGACAAAGACAAAGTGAAGTGATGAGCAGAGAAAAAAATATAAAATCCCCGTGACAATGCTCTAACATGCACAATAAATTAGAGCTTGTAAGTAGATTACCACCTTAAAACACTCAACTGATGATGAGTTCTAATTAACATAACATAAAATTAAGGGAATAGACAAGTTGTGTCTGATTTTTACATGGAGTGTGACACATACAGAGATGAAGATCTAATTAAATAGAGTCATGGCTTAGGTATACGGACACACAAAGCAGACTCTTAACTGTGCCAGTCTGAGACTCCATAGCCTCTAATCCTCCATAGCACATGCAAATCAAGAGCAGCCTAAGAGCCCCCTTCACATCCCACAAGAGACAGACAGAGTGAGAAAGTGAGGGCTGGAGAGACGAGGTGGAGAGCACGGCAGAAAGGTGGATGAGTGGGGAGGCAATTTAGAGAACCGAGTGTCGAGAGGAGAGTGAATGCTGATGATGGTGGTGAGAGAGCAAAGCCTCAACAGGGGAATTAATGCACAGTGCCTCTCCCTTTCATCTGTTTTCCTGTGTCTGCTCTGTCAAATTCCTAAGTCCTATTTCTGCTTATGTTCAGAGGCATACCCTCACGCATCATTTCAGCCCTTGTCTTTAGTCCCTTAGCTTTTCATGTGGAAGCAACAGAGAGAAAGTAGACCGTCACCTTTCCAATCCCCATGAAAACAGTTATAGAGATAGCATCTCAAAACTCAAGACAGAAGAAATCTACCATCGCCTTGCCATTGTAGCATATCTTCCCAAGCATGCGTGCCTCTCCGAATAACCCCTAGGCTGAGTCAAGGTCACTGTGACCCCTCTGTGTTATTAGTCCGGCTCCAGCTCTATCAGAAACCGAGCCGGAGAATGAAAACAGCTATTCTGTTTGGTCTAGGTAAGAGGACAAGATTTGGCACTGCACTCAGATAATGTGAAACCCTAAGACTGGCAGCACAGAGAAATAAACCATTTATTTTCCAGCTAAAAGGGGAGGCAGTTAAGGAAGGGAAGGAATGTATGTCTTGTGATACTGTGTAAAAACAAACACACAGAAAACCCTTTTTCTGTCCAAAATACATGTTTCTTATAGGATACTTTAATTTTTGTGGTTAAATCAATCTTTTGCTGTTCTTTAACCTTAAACAGTCCATAATCCCCCATGCTTTCATTACCAAAAAACACATATGCAAACCCCTTTATGCACTCATACAAATATAAATAGCACACAGTAAGTTATCACTGCACCCTTTGAGCATCATTGCATGCAATAGTCACATCACATGTAATGTAGGAATTTCCGGTTTGCACACAATGGAAGAAAACATTTACGCAAGACATAGCTCAATAAAGTAAAGTAATGAAAGACAACAAGAATAAGTCAAATACAGAAAAAAAATCCATACTTGTTACATTCACCGAAAGAGGTAAGATCAGGACAGGTTTTCAACATCTGTTGAGAATTCCTGTGTTGTTCACACTGCAATGTATTTTGCAGCGTTAGGGAAAAAAATTGCACTGCCAGTTTATTTTCCAACAACCTGCAGCCCGAGTAACATGTAACAGAAAAAAAAAGTTTCTTCGTAGTAAAAATCATCTTATAGACCCACCGTAGTGTGTCTCTGTAGTGCCATTGGGCAATGACATTAACATAAGCTTGCATGCTGTTCATTTACACCTCTTACAAGTCTGTGAGTCTTGATTTACAGCACAAATTCTGCCAGGCCTCCAGGGAGATTGCAGGGTGTGAGTGTGTCTCTGCAAAAACCTCCTTATGGAACACTGGAGCAATTAAACACATATGAGGGAAAAATTATCCTGCGTTCAAACACGCTCTAAATGCAACATACATGTGTCTAACCTGCTCCAGATTACTGATCCAAATGATGAATAAATATGCGCTGATTTTATTCATTTCTTTTCTGAATAGAAGGTTTTTGCAGTCAAAGCTTTCATCTTTGTCCTGTCAGTCCGGCTCCACTGCGTCACACAAATCAATGAGGACATGAAGACAAAAACAGGAAAAATCTCCTCACTGTATTCTACCCTTTCCACCCATTTTCTGTCCAACACACTCTCCATCCTCTCTCCTAGCCCATTCGGGTCCCAGCCAGGTCCCTCTGTTCTTTTTCCCTTTCATGTTGTGGACAAACGGTGTTTGGCAGTTCCTGTTTTGGATGCTGAAGTATGTTTTCTTTTACTGCAGAGGACTAGCCTACACATAACATGAGAACAAAGAGCCTCCGGAGATAATAAATGTCTCTATTGTTTGCTGCCAATGCATTGAACAGAGAGCATTTTTCACAATTAGTAGATAGGTGGCAAAATGTAGTGAATAATGAAATCCTTCGTTTTAATATTGATATTTTGAGATTACTATCTCATGACAGGAATTGCACATGACTCACGAGAGTGAAGACAAACTTGTCCCATTATCTTAGCAGCGCTTTGTCGCTTGGTCTGCATAGGAAAGAGCTGCTGCAAAGTGAGTATGGGTGAATGTTTAAGGAAAGTGGTTCTTTTTTTTTCAGTAAGCTGGAGAACTCGGGCTCTAACCCCTGTGGATTCTCTGGGAAAACACGGCTGCCAAAGCATTGCATCACACACCCCACTGAACCACAGCCCCACTATGCTCTCTCTACAACCCACCCTCCTGTGAGAGTATAAAAGTGTGTGTGTGTGTGTGTGTGTGTGTGTGAGAGAGAGAGAGACTGCAACAATGGTTTACCCACACAAATAACATTTCTATCCAGCTAACTTTGCTCACGTAAGAAGTCCACATGAGTTAGACTCTCACAGAGCATCCTGTTAGTCACAGTATGCTGACAGCTACAAAGAATGACGGATAATCGTGAATGCTTCAATATGGCCTCTTTGTGTGACAGATTGTGGGCTTATAGATGTGTGTGTGTGTGTGTGTGTGTGTGTGTATGTGTGTCTGTCTGTGTTGTTCTGCTTGCTTACTCTCCTGGGCCAACCAGGTTTTATCTACAGGAAGTTCAGGCCGACTGGCTCTCATGTGAGCCGTGCTTCCCATGACCGCCTACCATGGCTATGCTGATATAGGCTTCAGTAAAAGACTTGAAGGATGGCTCTAGACACACCCCCATTACAGTAAGACAAACAAATGACAGCAATTATGCAAAAGAGCTCCATAAACCCTAGGAAGGAAGGCGCTGTCAGTAATCATGAAGACATGACCGCAGTCAGATCCAGTGTCGGATAAACGCCCCTTTGTGTCTTTTACCAGTGGTTTTGCTGCTGTTGTGGTTAAAAATATAAAATCCCTCATGGCTGCTTTTTTTTTCTTCCTTTTCTTTTGGCTTTGTGGTTTCCTACATAAAAGCCTCCAGCTCACAGACCCCAGTCCACACATATCATTATTACACAAGGCAGAAGGTGTTCCCAGGCCCACCAATATGATTGCCGATCCGCTCAGCTCTGTCCCATGAGAGCTGTGGCTGAGTGTTAGTGTTAATACAGAGTGAACTGCTTTAATAAGATCATATTCAAACAATTTCTGAGGAGCTGACACCAGACAGACAGGATATTTATGGGGGGTATCACAGCCTGTCAGAGACCTCATGATTCCACTTCTCTGGATCTAATTAAGTCTGGATTGTGGGGGGAAAAAAGAAGGGGATAGTGGAAGAGGATCAATGCAAGCCCTTGCACTCCTTGATCATCTTACCTGGTGGATCTCAGGAACAGGACACTCATCCCTAATGGACTGGCATTCATCCCTTGGCCTGCAGCTGTTTTCACACCAGCCACACAGATGTCCCTGATCCTCACGGCCCCAGCACTGCGAGCAGTCCAAACTCCCCACCCCACAGTTGTACACCTCCACTGCAGGGAGGGTGGAGGGAGAGAAAGACACAAAGGGGGTTAAATAAAACACCAGAAAAGAAAAGAAAGCAAATATATGTATCCTAACAAACATATGGCACACTTCCACTTTAATTATCTCCATTTTATGTCACGTAATGTTTTTTTTCTCCACTTTTTTTGACAACACGATGTGAGACTTTTAACAGTGTCACGGGATTTTTAACACTCCACAATATTTCTAGCCTGGTCTGACAGAAAAGCATGAAATAGTGACAAAACAGACAGCTTTAAATTTGTGATAGTGAATATAAATCCCCTAATATTGTACCCCACTTAGCAATACGTTTCAGTTCACACTGTGTTATGCGATGCCTTTGTGAATTTAGCCACGGAAATAGAAACATTAAAATGAGTTTTTAATACAATCCATGTCCTTTTTCTAAATATTCAACAATATTTGTAATACCTAACTTGAGCTGGTGGTGTGTAATATTTAAAACAGAAACAAAAAGTGCCTGGATTTGCATGAAAACATTTCAATACAGTACATCATATTAGATTCACATTTGTGCATTTGGCTTGACAGATTCACATGTTGTTCCTTCCATCAAGCCCTCTAACCTCCAAAACATTACCTATTTTACCAACATTATGTATTATATGTAATGAAAAAAATCAGAATATTAAACCACTAATACTTAAACAGAATGATGCTCCCAATACTAAAGTACTTTTACTTCTTCATGCAAGTCCTTTATATTTGACACCTTTTACATGCAATGTGTTTCATCTATATAATTATTAGTGAGCCACATAAGCAGAGTCTGATCAACTTACGGTGCTACATTTAACATATCTTCTACAGCTTACGTGAACCATATGGGGTGCATGCTCTAAATAAGCATTTGGAGGATGATATATCTGTGGCTATAAAAATAAACCAGAAAAAAACAGAGGTGGTGGAGTGGATGAGAACAAAGCCAAGCAAAACAGATGATTATGTTCGCATTCCAAAGTGCCTCCCAGCGAGAACTTCCATTTGTATTACTGAACGTGCATCTGTGCATATTGGTGTGCATGCATCTGTCTCCGTGTGATAAAGTGTGTGTCATTTGGAAATTTGCTGACGCTGCATGTTGTGAAGCAACCGTCCTGTCTGTTATACAGAGGGCCTGGCAGCAGGGCAGGACTGTCGTTCACATGGTAGACACATGCGCTGCTAGCAACACATCTGGGGCTGGAACAGGCAACGGCTTGGCTTGTGCCTGCTCTACAGACAATATGCCAAGTTCAACAACACACACCACCGCTCATCATCTCTCTGTTGTCATGGAGCTCAAATTGTATTTGGAACAATAGATTTGGACATGGCTCGTGAGAGGTAGTGCAAACACTTTAAATTGTAGCTCCCTACGTTCAGTAATTATTATGTGTAATTAGGCATTACCAGAATATAACATTATTCTAAATTACTGTTTGTTGGCAAATTATGTGTTGTAATACACAAACTGCTATCATTATAAGAGAAAGGCAGACCAACACTTTATTTCTCTGTAAAGGATATTTTCTTTTACATGTTCAGTCAAATCATGGCATCAGAAAACATCTGGAGTAACAGTATCAGGATATCTTTTTCCTTGTCGTTTAATAATATAGAAAAACAAGTCTCCTTAATCATTGTAATCATAAGGTTCCCATCTTACCTCTTAATGGCTGAGGGCTGTCAATGAATATGTCCTCCCTGTGGCTGCTTAAGTGTCCACTTCTCCTCAGGTTGAGGTGAAAAACCTGACTCCTCTGATTAGTGGACAGCTGAATGAACAAAGAAGTAGGCGGGATAAGTAAACAGCTTGTGCTGGGCATCTCTCCAGTCTAAATGTGGCTGTATCGTGTAATTCTGTCTGCTCTTGCAGTTGCTTTGGGTAATAATAGGTTTTCAACTTCCAAACATGGGGTTTAAAATAATTACATAAAAAACAACTTACAAATAAGGGTTTAAAGCGATAATAATGAAGACAGTGAGACGGTAAATGTGCAGTGCATGTGACAAATTGACTCAGTAGATATTTCTGGTGGGTCATCATCTGTACTTACCGTCACACCGCTGCACTTGACGGTCAAGTTGTTCAACCATGTGGCCGGATATGGCTGCTCTGTTCCAAAGTCACACTCCAAAGGCTCTTCCTGCATCACAAAACACTTATTTTAAAGAACATTAATTTTTTATACAATAATAGCAGAAAAAGGTTATTCGTATTTTGAGATAATTATGTAAATAATGGTACATAATCCTTAAAAATTATATCATACTGATGCAAAGAAAGGCTCAATCAAATATATCTGGTAACAAGTGTCAACTCCTACTGAGCACCAGGAAAGTGAAATAACCCACAATAATTGTGCCTGCCAGGAAAAGACGCTCGAAATTCATATTCATAAACATCTGGAGTCCCACACTTCTGCAAATCATCTGGGATTCAGAATAATGAGTGTGAATTTATTCTTCACAAAATGAGTGCCCAGATTTCTACTGAGCCAAGATATGTGACATAAACCATAGAGAAGTTAAGATAGGTAAGAACATTAAAGGGTAAGTGCTTAAAGTGGAAGAAGTCATTTGTCTGAGTCCAGCCAGCTTAAAGTGGTCTACTTTGATCGGCCTCTCCAGGACTCTGCTATTTCACAGGGCTTTCTGTCACTAAGACGGTTGAATTTCCTGGAAATTGACAGGTTCTTGTTTCTTGTAGTACTTGTAGTGCTAGCTCATCGTGTGCTAATACAGCACTGACAGCCTGTACGCATTTTATTATCATCAAGTGATTTTGTAAGTCCATTTAATCATTGTTAATAAACGTTTTAGTGAAAGCATGGGAACAAAAGCAGAAATTCACACACTCTAGTAGAGTCTAAGCTGCAGAGATGTGTTTTGACAGGCAGGGATTTGATTGACAGCACATTTCCTGTCCTGCAGACTGGTGGACAAAATGAAGACATTACTCAAACAATGTTGGTCTGTATAAACTTTCATAATAAGGTGTCGTTTGAATGGCCAATCACATCGAGGCTATCCCGAGGAAGTCTCTGTGAGTGTGACTAAATGTCTGTCACCATAGCAACAAACCAGGAGACGGCATGAGAGGGCGGCCGGGGTTAGGCGTGTGACCGACCACGCCTGGCGACTCGTCAGCACTGGAATTTTTTAGCAGATCAGAGTTGAATCTTTATCAGTGGAGCAGAATCAGCTTTCGACTCGCTCAGTACGGATTAACAATGAGAACGGGAGTTTAAAAACCTGATCTGGGAAAAATGGGCCGAATTAAAAATGAGCAAAATAAAGCTCCTGCCACATGTGCTGCCTCAGACTGAGCACACATTGTACACTGTGCTGACAAAGGCACATCTCAGCATGCCACAGCAGAGATACAGTGTGCCCAGACAGCCGAACAGAGAGCAACATAAGCATAAAGCCATGCACTCAGGCTTCATCTTCATCACTGTCTCTCAACATGGAGAACATCCAAACTCAGGTTTTACTCTTTCATTGACCCAAATCACAGCACACAAATATCCATCTGGTTTTAGCTCAGCTTGAAGCAAACACGCCATATGCTCCTGTTTTATTCCAATCATTTTCACAACAGGCTTTTTGGACAAAGTCCAAGTCCTGCTCCATAGCTGGAGGCAGTCTGTCATACCTCCTGGATGTTGCTCAGGGAAATGGTGAAGTCTTGGGCCATTCCTGATGGTGATGGAGGAACCTCTGAAGAAACCAGACTGGGACAGGAAGCTGCGTTCTGTGGTGAGAGGTGGGGGAGTAGGGAACAGGAAGTGACATATGGGAGTTAAAGAAAACAATGGCTCCCAAGAACACATCCGCAAACCAAAATACCTGTCCTGTTTATCTGGAGGAGGAGGAAATGAGAGGGTGAAGTCTTCCTCTGAGGGAAACAACAATAGCTTCAAATAGAAAGATGATGAGAGATTAGAAAAACAGACCCACCGGACGCGGTTATGGGTTCAGCAGAGCAGGAACAACCCGCATTAAATGTCCTTATGACCTACTTTGTACTTTTATCAAACATTTTTAAAAAGAATAGGCTAACATTTGAATAACAGCTTATAAAAGCACTAACTTGTTTTGCTTTTAAATATTTGCTTTACTGTATTTTGAGCTCTAATATAAAACAAGCCTGACTGAGATTTACTGCATCGGCTTTAAAGACACAATGATGCCTTTAGTGCTTCAGCTGCTCAAACTGCGGTCTTGTGATGTAAAGCCAAACATTAAACAGTCATGGCAATAAAATGCTTAAGGAGTAGAACAAAACCAGTTGACCAGTCAGTGATCAGAGAACTTGGAGCTCAGACCAGTGATGTGAGTGGAATCTGAGCCTGAGGGGAATATTCTGCTGAGATCTGGCCTTCAATAAAACTCCAAAGAAGACACAAATAAAGCCATGCCTCACTTAGTTCTGATTGCGTGAGGAAAATTTCCAGAGTTTGGCGGCTTTCAGTGAGGTCACATGGTTTGTTCTTTACAGCACTTTTAGGCTTACTGGATTTTATATTACTGAACATCTTTCTTGCAGAATCAATTTGTAGTCACTTACTTAAAACGAGAGGATGTATAGCATTAAAGCAGCCTTTAAATTTAGTTTAAAAAATATATGGACACAATGAATCTAATCTATTACACAAACCAGGGAGTTAAACTTGAGTCGGCAGCGAGAGCTTTAAAATGGCACATTACTTTCTTATGAGTCTGTAAAACCAGAATCTCCAGAGATTTTATGGATGGTTCCAACATTTCTCCATGCTGTACTTAAAATGCTAACACCATAACCTCAAAGTGGTTGTCTTACCCAACCAGTCTGGACTCAGATCATTACAAAACACTTTTTAGAAAGCAGAGTCTGGTTTTTTTTTCTCAGGCTTTGACTAGTAGCACATTAATATTATGAGCTCCTCCAGGCATCTGTCTGGTTGATGGAGTGGAGGGAGAATTTCTCACCTCAAGCAGGTTGTCCGTTGACTCATCTTTACTGGAGACACACAGGTGGTTCTTATGGTTCCAGTAACACTTCCACCTGGTGGTCAGGCAGCTCACACATCTGATAAAGATAAAGACACACATTCATTCAAGAGCTGAGAAACAAGGATCAAATATAGCCAAATGTGGCATGTTTTCACCCCCTATATTATCTCCCTGTGATCGTTCCCATGCAAAAGCTGGGTACGTGGCCAACTCTGACTCATTCAGTGTAAAACAAACAGAGATTATAGGCATCAAAGTTAAGGTTTAATAAAAGGAAGTAATGATTAGTCACAGTAGCAGACGCACAAAGAGGTCAAACTAGGCCAAATCCACCGAGATCAAACTCTGCAAGTGCTAAATGAAGATGATGCATGCTGTCTTTTGTGTTTGTATCTCTGTCAGATCAGGTATGAGTTTTAAGCTGCCCGCATAGAGGCATTTTAGAAAGCATCAGCAGGTTGCTACCTTCTTACGCTTCACAATCACTGGCTCTGCGCCAACTTGTAGAGGTTAGAGAGGCACAACCGTTACAAGGGTAAGATGTGTAGCAGAGATGATACAGGGCGGCATTTGGGGAGTACGGACTCAATATTTCCTCCCAATAAGCTACCATAAATGAGCAGTACATTATAATTGTGTGAATGAGATGTGCATCACTGCATCGCCTCTGGGAAAAGGCAGATGTCCCACACTAGGAATGATAGTGCCTTTAGTGATAGCAGCCCTCCAAGGGGAGGGGGTCTCTAGATTAGATATAGTGAGGTGGGTGTAAGAGGATGCAGACATGTAATTGAAACGTGTTGAGATTAGAACCAGACAGACCCCTAAAGACTCTTATCTGCAGCAGCTTCTCTGTTTTTCTTGACTCCCTTTCTGTCCTACTAAAACACCTAAACCTTACCACCCACACACACATTCACACACATACCTAGCTTGTCAGCCTACACACACGCTCTCCGCTTGACCAAACTCTGACAGCAAACACCCTGCGAAACTGCCCACCCCTAGTCATAATGACCATTCACATACATACACACACTAAGTACACAATCAGGCTCGCAGTCTCGGGGCCTCTCAGTGGACACAGCGGTTAAACACACATCCTCAATCACATCTCTGTCAGAGAGAAATACGTTCAGGCGAAAGGATCAGTTTCGGGGGGAGCAACAGAGAAAGGACAGGGGGAGGGAAAAGTTAACGGTTTGAGACAGATGAGGAAAGAGGGAAATAAAAGAAAAAAAGTGGAAAGCTTGAGAATCAACGCTCATAAAGCACACAAAAAAGAGTTGGTCTTGGAGAGAATGAGAGGGCAGGTTAAGCGTCAGATGCTGGAAAGCCCTCATCTGGTTGTCATTAACACTTAGCGACCACTTTGAATGTATTGAAGGAGAACGGTCTAAACACTCTGCACATAACACACTTTCACAGCAACGCACACGTTTTTTTATAAGGATACATTCTGACGTAACACACACACACACACAACATATTACAAATATAGGCAAACTGTGAGACACAGTGACCCAGCTAGTAAATAATATTTCCTTTAAAATGTTGGAATTTAGAAAACCTATATCTATCTATCTATCTATCTATCTATCTATCTATCTATCTATCTATCTATCTATCTATCTATCTATCTATCTA
>JBAMIG010000014.1:7236759-7254761 GCA_037177335.1 Kiunga ballochi
TCTGTCTGTCTGTCTGTCTGTCTGTCTGTCTGTCTATCTATCTATCTATCTATCTATCTATCTATCTATCTATCTATAAGGTATGCCTCTACCAGTTTTGCACGTCAAGAGACTTTAATTTCTCTTCATTCGTCTTTCCTCAGATTCTCAAATGAATTTAGGTCTGGATTTTGACTGGCTCGTTCTAATGCATAGTTATATTTCAATCTAAATCAATCCAGCTGCTCAGGGTCTGTTTCCTGCTTAAAGTCAAACCTTTACACTAGTCTCAAGTCTTTTGCCATTTGCACAGGTTTTTCTCCCAGTATTGCCCAGTATTCAGCTGTATTCATCTTCCATTTGACCTCTGATCAGCATCCCAGTCCCTGCTGAGGGAAAGTATCCCCACAACATGATGCTACTGTGTTTCAAGGTCAGAATGAGGAGGTCTGGGTGGTTTGCAGTGCTAGCTTTCCACCACACATTGTGTTTTGTTTTCAAGCCAAAGAGATCAACTGATCTTATCTGATCAGAACCCCTCATTCACCCGATTGATGTGTCCCCTTCATGGATTTTGGTAAAACCTGTGTCTCTAATTGATTTCTTTCAACAAAGGCTTTCTACTTGTCATTTAACTATAAAGGTCACATCTGTAGGGTAGCCTACTAATAGTTGTCCTGTGGACAAATTCACCCGTAGGTACATCTCTGCATCTTCTCCATTGTTACCATGACCTTTCACATGCTTCTCTGATCAGTGCTTTTTTACATGACCTGACAGTTTCGGTAGATGAATATGTCTTGGTAGGTTTGCTGTTGTATCATACTCTTTACATTTTCAAAAGGTGGATTAAACAAACGCCGTGATATTTCTGGAGCTTGGATTGTCCCCCCTAGTCTATCCGTATTATAATAGTTTCCACAAACACATCTCTGGCCTGTCTGGCGTGTTCCTTTTTCTTCATGATGCTGTTTATTCACAGACCTTCTCTAACAAAACCCTAAAGGCATCTTCACACTGAAGAAATAACACACATATATTTCCCAATTAGGTGACTTCTGAAGGCAATCGTTTGGGCTGAATTTTATTAAGAAGTATTAGAGTTACAGAGTTCCCACTTTTGCCCAAAAAATCCTGATAAAATATGTGGAAGTATGTGGTTGTTCAAGGGGTTTGAATGGTTTTCAAAGTACTATCAAATGTGTTATGCTGGTATAAGTCTTAGAGCCTTCACCTTTCCAAAGTCCATTTCTGGACAAACACACAGGGGCCGACTGGTTACTTGCACTTCAAATCTATTACAAACCTAAAACAAGAAAGCAGAACACCAGATAAACCACAGAAACCCACACAGGGCACAGGTGTATGCCACACACTCACTTTTTAGACGATAAGGAGAGTCTGATCAGGAAATGTGACCCTTACCGTGAGTTTGCTAACCGCTGTGGTGGTCTTTCTACGTTTTCCATCCGGAAAACTGTATTTAGATTATCTAGTAAATTCTGGATTTTATCTTTTAAGTACTGAATACCTCATAATTGGCATGCAGGAAACTTCATTTTAACTTTCATCAACAAACAACGTGGAAACTTAAACATCAGGTTAAGATCATTATGTTTTCCTACCATCTTCATGTGCCACAATTCATTCTTATAATGCATTTATATTATTTTCTTTTAAGTCACACAACCGTTTGATCAAATTTTGCACAGTAGAAAAATTAATTCAAAGCACCTCACTTTTCTGAAGACTGAAACGCACGCACAATAAAAACTAAGTACACACGAACACTTTCCCCCTCTTCCCCCCGGCACTTGTCTGACTTTGAAAAGCTTTCCAAACAGCTCCTTAAAATAAACAGAGCCAAAGTTTGCAGCTAAAATATGACCTGTGAAAACTCATCACCTCTTCCGTGTCTGACAAGGTGGGAATCCTGTGAGACCGTTCTGCAGCAGCAGAACATATGAGCGTCTAACATACTCACACAAACACACACAAAGTTACTGAGATAGGCACATGCAGATAAGCACGATAATTTATGAATAGCTAAGATGGCATGCCACGCATAATTTGATTCAAATGAAGATATTTAAGTGCTTTCTTGTGACGTGTGGAAGATTAAACTAGCACCAACATGAAAAGGGTGATCAAGGACTGAGCTTTATCTCCGGGGTTTAGAAACTAGCTCTGTTTCTGACAATAATGCAGCCTCAAACAAGCGAACAGACATGTTTTCATGCTAACTCTACATTCAGACGTGCTGGGAAATGTCAGAACCGTGCATAAAATCAAACAGGCACCCACAGAGACAGTGCCGGCTTCGCAAATTGTAAGATCTAGTGGTCCTTTTTTCTGTCCACAGTGTTTACTGTTGTAGCAGACAGTAAGGTGATGGAGAGGACCATCCACCCCCACACTTCAACTCCCTGATCCCCCAGCAGGACTGGCCAAACAGTGCATCAAACACACACATTCACACACCCATGACATCAGCTCCCTGGCCTCAGAAAAGTCTGAAAGAGACACACACTCGTGCTGACACTTGCACGCAGGCTTACACACTTTGACATTTCCTTGTAAAAAGAGCCAGTGTGCACTCTCTCTCTCCCACCACCATCATCACAATCAACGCTCCTTTGTAGAGGGATACAGAGGAGGACAGGGGCACTGGGGGAGGAGAAGACGCGAACTAGTGAAACAGAGCGGCAGGCCAAGAGATGGATAGGCAAATTATCAAAGCTACCGGTGAACATGATGGCAGGAAATAAAGAAAAGGAAGCTGAAGACTGAAATATATGGGAAAAAATGCAGTAAAGCAAGAAAAGAACTTAGGATAAAGAGATGACAGAGAGATAAATAAGACAAGGAGATGACAGTGAGACTGTCTGACCACATACACAAACACTCATCGGTTCCACTCATACAGCTCTGAATGGCCTCTGGCAAAGCCAGAACCTCCATTGCTGCAGCGTAGCTCGTCACAAATTCACTATCTCGTCTGATCTGCTTTAATCACCAAGCAACCGAACAACCGACACACACCAGCACGCAGACAAACAAACACAGCTCGACAGCACACATATTCTCCCGAAAGCCAATGAACACAAGGCCAGAGAGCCAGTGCTGACAGAGCCACATTAATCACAGTGTACTCTCATGCGCTCACAGCTCCGCTTCAGCCAAGTCACTCCTCGCTGGGTGTTCCTGCTTCCCACTCCCACCCCAAACTGCCAGAGAAGCCAGGGGAACACTCTAAACAATGATGTTACTCCCAAGTCTGAGGGCGAATGAGATGCAAATCAGTTATGATCCAACCAGATAGTTTTCAAACCAAAAACACTCTGATGCTGCCAAGATTCAATCAGCAAAGCGACTTTTTTAAATTGGAAGTGATGACGGTGAAAACCAGCAACTTCAAATGACTCAGTGCAATGCTTAAAGTATCAAAGCGACAAGTAATAATTATTTTACTGTGCTATCAATCTGATATTATTTAGCTTCAAAATGATCATTAAGTCAAGTAAATCATTTGCAGCTGGGCCTCCGATTCAAAACAACCAGACAAGGAAGTGAAGATTTCTACAAAGTATGTCCATACTGTTTGATGACGTCAAATACCATATGGTGTGAGTGTGACATTGGTGTGATTATTGGAATGAATTATATTTCACTGAAAACAGAAAGGAGGCCAAGAAGAGCTGATTACAAGGCGGTTTGGGGGTGAAGGGAGTGGGCGGAGCATTTACAGAACCAGAAGCTGAATCTAATGTGGTGCTTCTCACCTGTTCTCCAGAGTACACCAGCCACAGTGGGGATCACCTGCTCCCAAACAGTCACTGCAGCTCTTCCACTGCTCACAGTCAGCCACTTTCACTCTCAGCATCTGTGCAGCACAGCATGAAAGACAGAACAAATGCATACTATTTTAAACTGTCCGAAAGAGAGCAAAGCAAGCATTTTTCTTTGTGTAAAATGATGCATGCCTGTTGAAGACCTGGAAGAAATTACAGGACATTACCACATAATATTAAGAATCAACCAATATGTTATTAAAATACAAATATCTACAGCTTCTCAGATGCCAATATAACTATTTTCCCCCCTTTTGCCTCTTTGTAATCTATTTTTGTAAATTTGGACTGATGAGGAAACATAACAAGCGATCTATTGCCACCTTGGTTTTTGAGAATATGAGACTACAGTAGGTGCTATAATCACCTTTTACTGTTTCACACATCAGCTGAAGAATAACACAAGCAACTAAACCAACAATGAAAATGAAGTCTCACCTTTACACCCTTTTACACAGCATTACAGGTAAATCATTACAGTGAAATTGTGAGTTTGTATGACATTTAATACTCATTTAATTATGTACAATAACTAACTCATAATCTGCCATGCTACTCTATGTATATCTCAACTATAATTGTTGCAAAGCATATAACTAACACATATATCTTCTTGTAAATACAATATAGTGCAAAGTCTGTCATTTATAATTGCACGATGCTTATGTTACTCATACAATCTGGAGGCTTCAAAGTGCTGGAGGCAGCAAACACGCTTTGTAACTACTTTGTCAGAAATGGTGCATCTGTTCACAGTGCAAACAGATGCTATGGGCAGTAAGCAATTTATTTTTTTTACTTTGTGTTTTGTTATTTTTTAAAACAGAATGGAAAAACAGGAGCATCACACTGCTTCCATGCCACCAACCAACACACACATGAGGATAGCAGGTTGAAAGGGGGTGTATTTTAGTCATAACAAAAGGAAGTGAAACTGGCACAAAACTATCTAATAGAAATGGGTCTTAAATGCACAAATGATGGGGAGTTATTGCTGATTGTATTCCAGTCAATATTAATATCAACAAATAGTTTTGAATAGCTGAAATGTGAAATTATAAGGATTGTAATTAGATGTATCTTCCTTAAAATGATGTCCCACAGTTTGCCAAGTGGCATGTGAAAATAACTTGAACTTATCAAGAGTGCAAATGAAACTCTGGCTCGAAGGCATCTCTGTGGTTTCATTCTCAGCTAACAATCAGGTACGTTTATGCTGTGTGATATAATTGCTGGAGGTGCAACCACATGCTTTGATGAACATAATTATAATGAAACCAAATGGTTTTGAAATGCAGCCTTGAAATCTACCGAAGGTCTGATCAGCTAAAATCTGCACAAATGTGTTCCAGTTGCCTTTTTTTTTGTGGTTTTCCTTCAGGACAGATTAGTAACAAAGAAGCAACAAACACCTAATAACTCAAACTTTGACTGCATCTGTGTTCTTACGTGGTGAGAGGTCATGACATAGAGGAAATTGCTGTCGTTGGGGTCGAAGGTCATGATATGGTGGACTGCTTCGTTGCCTGGTAGCCTCAATATCCACTGATTAGCGATGGTCAAGTTTGTCAAAAGGGTCAGCTGTGAAGAAAACAGATACAGTTTGTAAAATAGTATAATAATGTGATAAATTCAGGTAAGAAATGATCAAACATTTATTTTCTTTGCCATCAATTCAGCATTGTGACCATTAAATGGGTCGTACTGGTAAATGGATCACAGATACTGAATCACAGGTTGGTTTGCAGGAGGCTTAGCTGCAAACAGAAAGGCTCTGTAGCAAGTAATCACCACAGCTAGTTAAATCAGTTGACTGTACCTTGCCTAACCTAAAGGAGATCACCACCTCCGGCTGTTCCAGATGGGTCAAAATGATCCTGACTGACTCGTTCCACCTAGCGCTCCACCTGTTTGACCGGCTCTCCTCAGGCAGGAGATACAGGTCATTTAAATCCTGCACAGGCAGGATGACAAACAGCTTCTTCTCTTTGATCCCAATCAAAGACAATCACAAGCTTTGATATGACTTCATTTATCTTCAGTTTTCACTATAATACATGAGTTTATTGAATAAGCATGGGAGTATGTGTATGTATATAGTATAGTCTTTTTTGTAATGACACTGCCTTTATATATTTAGTGTGCTTTTTTTCTATTTACATAACCTGATTCTGGAGATGGGCTTTTATTTTGTTGAACTTTTGTGCAATTGGGGAAAAAACTTTAATTCTATTCTATTCTATTCTATTCTATTCTATTCTATTCTATTCTATTCTATTCTATTCTATTCTATTCTATCATGAAAGCAGCTGTGGTTAAGCAGTAATGGCTATTATTCCTGGGCTTCAGATCAACAACATAGTATGGATAAGAACCAACAAATACAGTCAGTCATTTTCTTAACCCACTTAATCCAATTAAGGGTCATGGGGAAGCTGGAGCCAATCCCAGCAATCATTCGGGTGAGAGGCGGCTTACATCCTGGACAAGTTGCCAGTCCATCACCCATTTGAGGGTAAATGATTATCTATGGAGAAATTAGAAGGACCAATTAACAGAGAATGTGTGTCTTTGGACAATGGGAGGAAGTCAGACAGATAGACCCCCCCCCAACAGCTGAGGCTCGTACCAGCAACCTTCTTGCTGTGCTAACACAGTGCTAACCCACTGCACCACCATGCAGCCCCAATAAAAACACCTATGTAGCATTTTAGAATATTTACCAACCACCTAAAACCTATAGCATTTATACTTGTTGTTTATGCCATGTCTGAGCAGCAGCTGCTGTATTGTGACTGCATAGTGTTGCTGTGGATTTATATGGGAAGGTATTCTGTTAATGCAAATGTACTAATGCTGCCTGCTTTTTAAATCCCTTCTAATAACCCAGTAGGAGGATTGATAAGAAGTAGTAGGACTAGACTTTTATCAAATAGGGAAACTTAAGCTACACAAGAGTGTAGAGCTTTTGTTCGAGCACTGTGCCTAATCTTGTCTGCCAAAATGTGATTTATCTACATGGTGGCCTTCCTACAGACCGAGATAATAAAATGGCGACATGTTCTCACATATGCACAAACATACGCACACACAGACACACAGAGACCCTGTAGGAAAAACAAACTGTGCTGAGTGAGACTTCCTGTCACGCAGACAGTGAAAAGCCTTGTTTCTTAGATTTGTTGGGTCTCTCTCTTCAATGGAGACATCCTGAGGAACTGCCAAACTGACCGACATCTGGTGACAAGCATGGACTGTGTCACTTCTCTATTTGCTGGACACACGAACACGCTTTTTGCATAGACCCATACACATACAATACAAAGCCATCACCACCCACTGAGACAGGCTGGTTAATGTTAAACTAGAGCAGACAGAAGCTTTGTAAACCTGTGATAAAAGGCATTATCTCAGCCTACAAATATCACTGTCGTTTTTATAACACCACCCACCGATCTTTCTACATACACATACAGTGGTGATATTAAGCAGCTGTGTTATGTCTTCACCCCCACCGCTCCTAACTCCAGTGACTAAAACACATTTGCAGAGTGACACTATGAGGAGCAAGTAAACAGCAGCCCACACACCTGGACAGGGGAGAATAATAGGAGCAAATAGGAGGAGTGTTGAGGTGAGCTGTGGCACAAAGTGCCGCCCGGTCAGCCAACAAAACACCTGCTACTGGCAGGTCACTCTGACTCCATTTTCTGTTTGTCTTCATGCAGATGAAAGGCCCTATTCAGCCAAGGAGTGTTCAGCTGCTGTGCACTCCTTTTCTATAAGAGTGTGTGCATGTGTGTGTGTCTACCTGGGTGAAATTTAAAAAATAAAGATGGGTGGAGATGGGGCAGCAAAACGAGAGCATGAAAGAAAAAGAGATAAAGTCTGTTTGCGTGGACAATGAATCAAAGATCTTTCATATCTGAGATGAAACCAAAAAAAAAACAGTTGGAAGCGAGCGGGACAGTGAGGAGATGAACAGAAAGATGGAGGGAGTAAAACTGGACAAGAGCGAGTGAGATAAAGGCGGACGCTGCCAGAGCCAGAAAATGGAAGTCAGCTGTAATGGGAAGGGAGAGACTTCATTAAAAAAATGCATGTAATTACAAATTACTTGACTGAGGGCTCTCTCATAGACAGTAAAAGAGGTCTAACTTAATCTCAACCACTGCTTCTCTGTATTTAGTCTGAGCCAAACTCACAGTCAGAATCACATTACACACACTAACAGCACCATTAACCTCTGTAACAGCTCTATCCTCAGGGCACACACACACTCACTAACACACAAACCGTTATAGACAAACAACGAAAGACACTTACAGGCTTGATGTTGTTGCCCAAGGTCACAAAAACACTATGCTTATTATATAAAAAGGTTGACACACACGTATACACATATAGCTTAGAAATGGTAGAGAATGCATTCATCTGGGTAAACACATAAAGTTGGTGCACCACTCACAGTGGCCTGCAGACCGAGTCAAACACCTAAAAACACAGTCAAACCTGAAATTAGGCAAACACTCACACACACAAACACAGTGCTGTTTACACCATTCAAACCAATGTGGTGTTTCTGGTATACAGTAAACCATCCAACAACCATTTACCACATGCTCATACCTCATTACGCTGCATCTAAAGAAGGAAAACAAGGGGGTTCTTTTAGCCAGCCAAACTCCACAGCAGCATAGTTTCAAGGTTGTAAAAGATACCAGGCTAATGCAAAACAATACGGTCAGAGTGCTTCCAGAGTCAGGCTCCACAAAACGGCTGAGGAGCAGCTTGTAGCGCTCGCAGGCAGCTCAGTCAGGGGTGACCAGGAAAGTGGCTGAGACAAGAATTAAGGAATGCTGTTAATTGGACAGGAAAGGTTTTCACAAGCCGGACCGTCTGCAGATGTTTAAAAGCTGAGGTTGTGGATAAACACATGTCAGGGCTGAGTCATACATTGTCAACAAGTCCTGTTGGTCTCAGACAATAACCAGGTCTGAGGAGCATTAAAGCACATGATTAGAGCTCAAGGTCCAGAATAGGGCCGAGCATGAATGACACACAAGGAGAAGGGGAGTTGGGTTGGTAGGCTGAGTGGTGACAGTGAGGAGAAGTTATAACATGAAAGCAGGCATCCCTGCTTGTCCCTAAGCAGCTCGAAGCGTTTCATCACACATCTAGGTTGGCTTTATTGACAGACTGAACCACATCTGAGCAGCCACGCGTAACTCTTAATGTTCTAGTTTTTCCAAGCTTCAGGGCTCGATTGCAGTAAAAATAATAACTCCATTCAATGCAGTCCTCTTTGTACAGGAACAATGTTGTGACCTGAGGCTCTAATAGCTGGGAAAGTTTCGTCCTAAGTCTTTTATATCAGTTCTGGGAGTTTGTGTGCATTCATCTACATTACCTTTCCTATTTGTCTCACCTTACGAAGCCGTCCATTACTGGTTCCCAGAAAAACCACAGTGTGGTTGTGTATATTGTCCACCGAAACTGAACTGAGTCCTGGGTATTCAAACAGAGGAATGGCCTTCAGGGATCTTTGTAGAGACAGGGGGTGCTGCAGGTGGGCTGCACCACAGTTCAGCTGCTCGAGCTGCAACTGGAACACAGACAAGAGAGAGAGATCAATGTTCATCAACTTCCACAGAGATTAAAAGAGGAGAGGGCAAGCCCAAAAGGGATTCAAGCGCTGTGTGATGCTAGCTATCACTCTGATGCTGCTTATTCTTCTAAATTACTTTTCAGACATGTCAGTGAATACTTGAAAAGGGCCTACAAGAGTCTTCAACAGTCATAAGACGTTGCTTTTGTCAAATCCTCAGTGAGCAATGATAAAACATTAGTGCCCTGCTTGGATGAGCACCAGCATCTATTGGGAATTCTCTGAATATTTTAGAGCACGCATAGGAAAAAGAAAAGAAAGAATTAAGCACAGTGGATATTTGTGGAGTCGTTTCCCACGGGCCCTTCTGCTCACGGCTCTGTCTGTCTTATCACGAATTGCGTCTGACTTACTTTCCTTCAGTTCTGGTCTTCAAGCTGACAACTACAAAAAATAAAAAAATCATGTGTCCATGGCCACTAAATGTTAACCCCATAATGTTTTTCTGTCAATGATACAGTAACAGTGTGCTATGCTATCAATAGAGAGGGGGAAAAACCCAAATAAATCCCTTTGAACTGAGAATCAGTTGTATAGAGGCTTCAAAGCCAATTATTTTTATGTCATTGGGGCCATTCCTCTCAAAAACAGAAAACTGGTCATGGGAGCAGTGGCCCTGGGGGCACAGACAACAAGGCAGTACCAGCAAGGATGGCAACTCTGACCTGACGCCACAGTGATCGAGGGACAGCATCCTTTGACCCTAACTCTTTCAGTCAGACCCACTATCATAAAAAGCTGGAATTTCACTGCATTGATGTTATCTTTCTCTTCCATACATCCAAGGGGGCTGAATGTGTAGTGCAATGCAAAAAAAATCCTCGAGGCAAATTTTTAGTGCAGAATGTAAGTGGAAAACACACGATATTATCAGATCACGTGGTTGTAACAAAGCGACTGTTTGTCCTCTATCTTTGTACCAAATTTGTGGTTGAGTCATAGTTAGACACAAACTCAATTAAGAAAAATCTTTGGAAGTTTACTGAAAAACATAGTAAACTATTAACCCCTTCCCATCTTCATATTTAGTCAAACAAAGCTGGATATAAGAGGGGTTTTTAGCATTCCCACAACCTTTAAAGTACATTGGTCTGGGGAATCTTTCCAGCTCTAATGACCTTTATGCCATAACATCAAAGATCCCCTGTCTAAGTCATGAGCCTCAAGGCTAAAAGAGATAACTGTGTGTAGGAATAAATGGAAACTAAGAGAGATACATGAGTCCTTGTTGAAGCCTGGTTAAGTGAAATAACCCTTGGGTCTTAGAAATAAACAAATAAAAGATCCTAGCAGCTTTTAGTTGTCATAATTTCCATTATTTCATTGATGTTTCAGACCTAAAATTCACATGGTGTAATAAAATCATGAAGCTGTTGGTTTTTTCTTCTTAATTCTGTCTCATAAAAATAAAAATAAAAAGTCAGTTATATATTTTTTATTTAATGCCAAATTAATTATATAGTGAAATGGTTTGATCAAATCTACTTTAAGTTCAACTTAGATTAATAAAATTAGACCCAACTTACCGACAGCTTTCCCTTCTGGATGCAGGCTGCCCCGGAGCCCTGGATAACACTGTCCAGCACCTGAACATCACTGCTGGGAGAGTTGGAACAGTTCCTGCGGCCTTCTCGGATCTCCTCCTCAATCTCTCCAAACTTGAAAGCGCACAGTGCAGACTTTCTGTTCGCCTTAGAAAACACTCCAAACAGATAAGACTCTGGGCCATTTCCATGTCCTGCGTGGATGTCCACGGGGTACACGGACACTATCCGGTTGTATATGTTTCCGTTAACTCCACACTGTAAAGGCATCTGGATGTAGGACTCGGTGAGCTTTCTGCTCTCCGGCCCGGTGGATTTTCGGGGATTCTCGGTGTCCAGACAAATCCTAGAGAGGATGCTGTTGGGCTGGCTCTCCTTATGGCCCATTTTGGCGTCATTGTTAAAGGCAATGTAGGAATAAGTCTTCTGGATAAAAGCGTCAACAAAATTAAGTTTGTTTTTGGTTTTCACTTCTTGTTTGATTTTAAACACATTATCCTCTGAGGGATTAATGTCATAGGTGAAAAGTCTGGATAAATCTTTGATGTTCAAGGAGCGGATGGCAATCTCCGGCGTGTTTTCAAAGCGCAGATCTTCCTTGCTGTGGTTCTTGGGGAAAAATTGGGTTCCAGCCCCTGTGTACGTCGCCCCAACTAAAAGTCGAGTTTGTCCCCCGTAACTCTTGAAGATGAGCCCCACAGTTGATGCGTTTGGATGATTGGCAGCTATGTTGAGCATGCTGGGGAAAACAGTCTTCTCACCTTTGGGTGGAAACTCCACCGCAATTTTTGAAATATTCCCCATTTTTCTCAGCTCGCAGAATCCCTGATAAACAGATCCACACACTACTACAATCTCTTGCTCCCTGTCCAGCTTTAGGAGCTTGTTGTAGTTGTCGGTGACGGACTTGGGATGCTCACACGGAGCCTGGGGCAGCTGTGGCGCATGGCACAACAGGTTGTCCTCCACCGGCCCTGTCCTCTTCTCCACCTCCACGGTCAAGGTCCCGTTCAGCTGGTAAATTGTGTTAACGGTAGCCAGGTAAACCTTTCTGGACACCGGGTCCACAACGAAGTTATTGGTCTGATTTGGAGACGCGAACGCTTGTTGGATGTGCAGCGCGCTGGCACACCGGTGCGTCTCCAGAGCCAGGACGCCGAGAAGCAGAACAGCTATCTCCATCGAAGGAGGCATTTTTCCTTCTGACCGACTTCCGCGTGTTCTGTGCCGAGGGGTGCATTGATGGAAGACAAAATTGTGTGTTTGTTCCTACTGCGACAATCCGAGAGGAAAGGCTGTTTCCTGCTCAACGCCTAAACCCAGAATGACGCGATAAGCGAGTCGTGCTTCCTTTTCAGTCTCCTCAGCCTCTGTCCCCCTCTGCCCGCTGTGCTGCTCAGCAGCCTCTCACGAGACACGCTGAGCCACATCACCAGGCTTTTATTTTAATGATTTCAAAACAATACTACACAATTAGAGACTAATGGTGAAGTGGACTTTTTGTGCGCAAATTCTGGATATTGTCAAGAAGGCACATAAGGGGAAAAACTTGTTTGTAGTCAATGTTTTAGTACAAAATATATCATTGAGGAAAATATTACTAATAAATTATAAACGTAAGTAAAAGTATACTTTAATGGGAGCAGGGGTGTCATCTCATTAGCCCTGACGAATGGCACTGCCTCCCTGTTATGACATATGTCCCATGAGAGCGCTCTCGGTTGTGATTGATTAGGCTACTAGCCTACTGCTATTTATTTATTTAATTTTTGTCACTAAATATCAAGTCAGGGGAAATAATGACTAAACACCTTACGTGTTTTAATATAGGCAATAATGTTCTGACGTTTCTTTCAAAACGAGCCACTTCTGAGCCTCCACCCTGGCGCTTTGGTTCCGCTCATCTGGAGGTTAATGTCGGGTCATCGTCCCACCTTCTGTGCTGCCCAATCCCCTGACCCTGGGATTAGTTCTGCAGATCCGGAAGGTTCCGTTTTGGGCACATACGGCACGGTAGGAACCGTGAAAGTGCAACCATATGGACACGTAAGCGCACCTTTCCGGGCTTTGACATTCACCACAGCTTTCTTGCATGTCATAAATATTCAAGCTCAACACATGCGGCCCCACTCAAAAATGCACGAATATGGTTAGCATTTTTGGACTCTGGATGGAGTGTGCATATGCTCTCACATCTCTGAATAGAAATGAATGATTTCCTGGTTGAGGGGACGACAGGCAGTGTGTCAGACGCTGCATAAATCAGCTCGCAGGCGAGCTCGAGAAGTGTTATCTGTGAATACATGCAATAATTAAAGTTGATGCTAAATCGTGTGGAATCGCCTGTGCCTATTTACTGTGGACTCCTCTGGGGACCGACTCACTCTTTCCTCTCTTTGGTCACCACTTGCAGCTTTTAGCTGGGCAGATAAGTGCGCCACGCGTGTTTACCTTGGCGCACAGCCATGCGCATCAAATCTGGCAGTGTGGAAGAGGAGGAAAGTACTCTGATAAAGTGCAACATAATAACTCTTCGCGCCTGCAGGGCGTTTGGAGTCACACATGAAGCCTTGCAGGGATGAAGCAGAGGATCAGTCATCAGCATCACATATCAATGGGGTAAAAGTAAAAACGGTAGAATAAAGTAGGCCAGACTGAATTTATCTTATTTATAATAAATTATTGCAGTTGGTTCACCCTAACTTTTAGCATTAAAGGACCTTCCACTAAATAATTTTCCTACCTGATAAGAAGTGACACCTATTTGCGTTTCACCCTGGTCCAACAGCTTTTTACACGTACCAGGTGAGGGATCGCCATCTAGTGGCCACATGACAAACCTGCAAGTGAGCTCGGAAATTGCAACATATGTCGATTTAAAGGGGAGAACGGACAAAAACTACTTAGTTGGGAATGCACTTTATTTATTCCACATTAGAAAAACACATCAGAAGGCACTGAAAGGGTTTAGCACACAACCCTACATCATAGGTGTTATAAGAAGACATGCAAGGTCAAAGATCAGCTCACTTTCAACTTGCCTGCGATACTCCTCGTGGCAAAACAGAAATAATTAAATAAAAAAATCTATTTCCTTCTCTTTTTTTTGTTGGTTTTATCTTTAGACAAGGATGACAGTGATCCAGTCCTGAGTTATCTCACCCAAGGGCAACTGCCTAGAGTGACAACCTTTGAAGTCTCTATCAAAGCTTTTTCAAGCCTTAGCTTGACCTATATACTATCAAGCGCTGTGCTAAAGTGCAGCTGTACAGTTCCAATTATCAAGCTATCCGTTAAGAAATCGGCTTCTCAGCATGAAAGGTAGGGTGAACCACTCGATGTGCAAGACTTTGCATGGTCTTGCAAAGTCAGGTCAAGTGTCCTTGATCCGATGAAACCCAGAAGAGAGTAAGGATAAGATGTAGAGCCAACTGACTGGACTCTACGAAGAAAGATGCAAAAACACAGAGCAGACATAGAATCAGTCATGTTCAAATGTTAATAATTATCTTCCCTTGCATGTTACATCTCCTAATAAGATACATCCTTGCTGTCCCAGCAAAACATTCATTACCATGCGAAGAGAAGCCAGACCTGCTAAGCAATGTCGTCTTTTTGCTCTATTGCTTTTTACTCAGACATCCCTGCTTTAACTATGGTTTGGCACAGAGTGATACAGTTAGAAACACACAACAGTTCAGACATTATACGCAGGGAGAATGTGTTAGTAGTAGGTCGCATACGGGCATGTACATTTGCGTGGCAGTGGGGACGACGTGTACTGTAGATATGAAGCAGCAACAATCCTGACCCAGCTGAGATAAAGCTGGATGAGCACCATAGTCTCATGTTGGGGGGATGGGGGGTGGGAACTAACAACAGTGCTTAACCATTGCTTTTAACAGCAAAACCGGTTGGTAAATGATTTTCTTAATGAAAACATCCAACACTGTTTGCATGTTTCTAACATGGAAATCCATAACAATAACAAGATGTGTGTTTAACTCGCTTTTTTTTTAATGGTGAGCCGCTTGTCTTACAGTAGTTTTCCTTTAAGTCATCATCCTTCATAGTTAATGTTTCTTCTTGTTTTTAAAAAAGTAAATAATTAAAAAGCAAGGGATCATTGCCATAAGAAATGCTATGGAAGCACATAGTCTGCCACTGTCATGAAACACAAACAGTTCTTCAAAAAATGTTCTTTCTGAACAAATTCATCACAGCAGGAAAGTAACTTCCATAAAGGTTTTCAGCCATTGGCTCAAATCTATTAATCACAGAAAGGTAAGTGTTTGCTTTCTAAAGGCAATCAACCACATTCTCACATTTGCATGTCTCTACAGTAAGACCGGACCTTTGGGGTGACCCGCCAGCCCAATTTCCTGACTAAGCTCCCCTTTGTGTTGAGTGAGGGGAGCGTAATGCTACATGGTACTGAATAAAATATTAAAAATAATATATTAGAAATAATATTATAATTGATTAAATTCTAAAAAGATAAAAACAGTACAATGCTGCATCCCATAAAGGATGACAAAACACCAGTTCATTCAAAAATGTAAACAGTCTTTCCATCCTAAATGTGAGTCTTTATTCCATTTTCTCCTCTTTGTTTTGATTCTAGACCGTGTCCCTGTGCTCATGGAGCATGGCCACACAGCCATCCTAATGCAATCACAGTCTTCAAACCTCTTGTACGACTGCGAAAACAGTCTTTGCGCCTGACATCAGCAAAGCAACATGTGCCGGTGTCAATCTGGGGGCTGCAGAGCACGGTGTGTGTACCCTGACAGGGCGTCCCAGTTTCGCCATAGAAAGGCCAGCAGAAGGATGAGAAGAAGGGTGGAGAGAGAGCGTGAGCGCGTCTTCATCAGGGGGACCACACAGTTGGCCACAGTTGAGACGAAGACCAGAAGGACAGCCATAAGAGCCAGCAACACATTGATAAGTTTTCCCAGGAGGGTCCGGGCTGTGGCATTTTCCAGCCCTTCCAACTGGACCACCTGCTGTTGCTGCTGCTGGAGCTCCATCTTTGAAATTCTTGTCTGACAAGCCTCCAAAGCCTCCTGTAGAGGACAGCCAGAAAGTAAAAAAAAGGTCAGAAAAGTCCAAATACTTGCTCATACCGACACCTGTCAGAACCATGCACTTTCATCCTTTCATGATAAATCACTTCACAATATTTAATTATGCACCGGTGTGTGTGATGTTGGTTTCTTTTGACATTTGTTGGACTGATCCAAAACACTACAAACACCTCAATCATGAGCAAACCGTACTCCCAATAACAACTATTCTTGAAGTGTCAATAAAAACTTATTTCTCAAATTTAAGTTAAAATTAAATCAAATCAAGGCAATTCTAATGTCACATTAGTTGTTCTATTTCCTCCATTGTCTTTTACTTTAAAACCTTATTTGATCAGTTGATCAATAGTTGTTACACACCCCCTACTGTCAGCTGAAGGAAATGCAGTCAGGCCCAACTTTGTCTTCACACAAAAAAAAAACAAGACTACCATGAGGAAGACAGGACAGGAGTAATGTGAGACACTTGTAAGGAAATACTTGTGTTTTGGACAAACAGAAAGCTGATGGACAAACAGGATTCCTAGAACTGATCTTCCTGTTTGCATAATCAACATGCACAGCGAGATCATGCTGTGGAATTGCTGCAGGGCGTGTGTCCACTTCAGTTTGACTTGAGCCTGGCACAATGACGTCTAGTCTGACAAGCCCACAATAGCTTACTAATGCTTATGACAGGAAGCCACTGATACAGCCACTTCCATTACTACAACAAAAGGGAAGCTGTATCTGCGGAGGTCTATTGTGGAAATTGGAGAAAGATTAAATTAACCCGATGGAAGAAAAAAATTTGAAAGAAAGAAAAAAATCTGTTCTGTAATGTCATTTCACACCGTTATCATTAGAATTGCATGTGCATTTTCTAGAGACTTAACAGGTAAGATAAAAGGCTAGCAAATCATTTATTTAAATTATTTAAATGAAAAAAATTCTGTTAAAACTTTAGAAAAATGAAAACATTAGGATTAAAAGAACAAAAACCTTTTAATATGACAATTTAAGTTTAAAAAAACATTATTTAAACACAAGTATTTATAATACCTGATGACTAGAACACTTTTTACATGTGTGTTAATCAATAGCTAATCAATTAGCCTTATACCTGCCTTGTTTTATATTGAAGCACAATAGAGTGTATTTTTGTGTTATGTTTTTACTTAGGGAGTTGTGTTTGTGTACATAAGCCTGAAATACAAACCTGAATGTCTCTTGCTCTCTCGTAAGACTGGTAGGCAATCTTCTCCTCCATGCTGGCCAGCTCTTGTTTAAGGTTGAGGATCTCATTCTGGTGAAGCTCTGTCAGGTCATTCAGTTGTTCCTCCAGACGTTCACACCTGAACACACAAGTAGGACAGACACACGTGAGAGCTTGTCACTTAATTAGCTTAGACAAAGAAACACATGTAGGAATTAGCAGAAGCAGGAGACATCAGACCACATGACATATGAGACTCGCTCTGACAAGATTAGGATGTGCTTTATCATCTGGTGATCCAACTGGCCAATCACGCAGAGGCAGAAGTATGAGACTGACCAATGCAGTAAGTTCAGCAGGTAGTGATGTTTATTTTGGTTGGCACAGTCAATAGGATTAACGACAAAAGCAAGAATAGAAATATGAGAGAGCACCTGTATGGGATGTCTGCTCCGTTCCCACATGACACAATACTAAAAGCCAGGAGCTTTACAAGTTCAGCAAATAAACATCTTGCTCTATAATTTCAATTATTATTTAGAAAATACTTAATTTGTTATTGATCCATTTTAGAAATATGTTGTTGATGTAAAAATTATTTTTTCAAAATACTATTGGAAATGTTAATTTTATTTTAAATGTGTTAACAATGACATGTCTATTAATTGGTTATATATA
>JBAMIG010000014.1:7254846-7270544 GCA_037177335.1 Kiunga ballochi
ATATATATGTGTGTATGTATAAATCATGTTGTTGTAATACTAATTAAGCTATTATTCTACATTTATAACTAAATTTAATTCAAATAATTCTAACATTTTGATACATTTAATAACACCAAGAAGTACATTAAGTTACTGTGGATCTACTTAGTGACATGAGTGTTTTTTGGGAGATGGTTTCCTTTCCTGTGGGAAGGCTAAAAATGAGCCCGTTTGATATTTTTTCTTATTGCCAATTATTTTGGTCTTTGAGGACAAACAGACCGCTTTGGACCGGGACATTTTAGGAAGAAAAATGTCTGATGTTTCTTTACTTCCCATAATCTTTATGGCCTCATTTTAGTATGTTTTGGACTGCTGCTGTGAGTGTTTTAAAGCTGAACGTGGGGTGGAGACTAGAGCTGATATAATGTTGATATTTTCTATACCATCAGAATGCCTATGAATGGTACAAGTAGGTATGTCCTACTTGTCAGGGCTGGAGCTTTTTCACAACAACATTCTTTTTGATGAATCATTTAGAAAAACAACAACAATAAATAGGACAATGCATTTGTTTTCCTAAATGAATGTAAAATGTGTACTTTATGAAAGCTGTACACAATGTAGATGGACAGCAGGTCAATGTCTAGTTTTTATCTACTGTGGGCTGATGGTGAGAATAGAGCTGCTAATGATGACATGTCATCAGGCAGAACCACAACATATCTGATCTCTGTGCTCAGACTGGTTACTAAAAATAGAATTCACAATTATTTTAGGGGTTTTCCTTCTTCAGATTTTGTCCTGCACATGTAAACTGTCTCAGGAATAATCTCCTGAGACATTCTCAGAAGTTCTCAGTACCTGAAGCGCTCCTCCTGCAGTGCTTGCATAACAACTGTGTAGTCTCTCTGATAGTGGCTTTTCAATCCTTCCAGGCTCTCCTCGAGCCTTGCCTGGCCTTCCCTCAACTCCTGCACTTCCTGTAGCAGCATGTCTAGGCTGGAGCTCTGGCTTCTCTCCAATGTGTTGCCCTTGGAACTTGGGGGACCTCCAGGAGCCCCTGTGGTGCTGTTGGCCCCTGCTGAACCCGACGTAGCAATAGAGCAGTCATCCTCACTACCATATTTTGGACTGGACTGGAGGTGGGGGCCAGCATTGCCAAGAGAACGTCCACAAGCAATTGTCACACCTTCTTCCACTGCGGAGTCATCTAGAGAGTCTTTGAGGGAGGGGATGTTGTCGGCGCTGCCAAATTTGTTGCGAATAAGCGAAGCAATCTCTCTGGGTTTGGAGACAACTGCACCAGCAGCCGAGTGGGTGGCCTGTGAGAAGCTGGAAAGTCCTCCCTTGACACTATCCACGACACCTTCACTGAAGCCTGTGACTTTGGCCCCAACATCCTTCAGACCCTGCTGCATGTCCCGCAGAACATCCTTGGGTTGGCGTGGGATCCCGTTATGCTCCACTTCCCGCAGCTTTCTGTGGTAGTGTTCCAATTTTCTCTGTAGCTGCTGGATGGTCTGTGCAGACTTCTGATTCTTTTTCTCAAAAACCTGCAGGCCAAAAAACAGTTTCATTACTGTTCAATGCACAATAATTGTGACAAAATATGACCAACCTTATTACATTTATTACATAAAAAAACCCACATAAACATACAATAAGGTATAACGGACAGCAATAATTAATAATACCTGTTTGATCCGTGTGCTTTGCTGCTTGTCGGCGTTGTTGGCCAGTTTGAGGTACTCCGCCACATTGTCATCTCTAGCGGTCTGCTCAATCTTAATCTGCTCTGTGAGTTTGAGGATTTTCTGCTGCAGCTGGGCGATGGCTTGCTTAGTGCGTTGAGGGTCTGGGGTACCATCTTCACCTCCAGGGAAGGAACCGTCTGCCGCGCATGAAACAGCCAGGGATGTTTGGCCAAGCCCGCTCACCTCCAGCCGGTCAATCTGAAGCAAAAAGGTAAATGAGATGAGAAAGGCTGTGGGACAGAGGAAGATGATAAAAAACACAATAATAATAATAATAATAATAATAATAATAATAGTAATAATAATAATACATTTTATTTGTAATGCACTTTCCATTTCAGAGAAATCTCAAAGTGCTAAATACAATACAAGATGATAGCTGTTAGATACACTTGGCACATCATTTGTGATTTTGCTGACAAATAAAAAAAAACACCACCAACAAGAAAAAAACACTTCTTCATTTTGTCGTCTGGACAGAAGTCAAGCAGAGTCAGCAGAAAAAAGGTCACTTGTGGTTAGTTTCCACGTAAGAGGAAGATTTAGCTTCTTAATTTGTTAATTTCAACTAATGAAAAGAAAGTGGAAGAAATTATTCCCAGCATGAAAGAAGCAAAACCTAAAGCAGCCTACATCTTCATCCAATGTTGGTGTGACATCTTTTGTGTGTGTGTGTGTGCACAATTCAGCTTGAATTGTGCAATAAAGGAAAAGTCTTACAGGATATTAGATCTGAGTTTATAACAGCTTTGCATGTAAAAGAAAAGTCAGCTTTTTCAAACACTGAAATGATTTTGCCAATAAAACATAAAGCATAAACCAAAACATGTTTAATTTAACAGAAACTACTAGAAATGAGTCCAACAGGCAGCATAGGTGACTCTTTTTTTTATTCTATTAAAGTGGGAGACAGACTGGTTTGAGATGAATATGTTCTTGTCATTTAGCAAGCACAGAATAGTAAGAAGCTGAACTTGACAACACTCAACAGGTGCTTAGCAGGCGCACCAGTAAGCACTCACCACCTTAACCATCACATTATTCCCCCATCATAAGAAGTTACAAAAAGCTGCAGCACCGGAGGCTCACCTGCTGCCGAAGGCGGCATGACTCATCAGACAGAAACTTCACCACATCCGTACAGACTATTTACCACGTTTAATGCTTAAGACTACTAAAAATTTTAGCAAAAAAAAAGTACTTTAAAAACTAGTTTTCAAACGTGTTGGAAAAACACGCCTCACCTTTCCCTTCTTCAAACGGAGAAACTGTTCCCAGTGCATTTTCCCCACAAAGACTGTCCGCCGTAACTTTCATTGAAACTCTGAATAAATGTTAATTTGGTCAAAGCTCCCGCAACTCCGCTGGACTATCCTGCTGCCGAAACTCACGCGGTTTGTTGTGAAAAGTTTACAGAACACCTGAATCTCTGGTTACTGTCGGTAGCTCCGCCCCTCGCTTCGCCCCGCCCTTCTCACAACAGGATGACATCATCGCGTCAGCTGCAGGGCACGCAGCAGCTAATCATCCTCATAGGGCACAAACAGATCAGAGCAAAAATGTTTTGGTCTGACAAATATTGAGACAGTAAACTAATAAAGATTACAAAAAAAAAAGAAAAGAAAACACTCTTTATAATAGAGAAAAGAAAACACTCTTTATAATAAATAAATAAAACAGATCCCATCCTAAAGAATGAGGCAATGTTTATTTAACAACCTAACAAATAAAGTAGGCTACTACTCAAAAAATAATGTTATTTAAAAAAAACAAAGTTTAAATCTTTATTTTAAGTTTATTTATTTATTTATTTATTGCTATCATTTTTTGTGAATAATTTGCTGCATTTTATCATGAACAGAAACAAAAATCCAGTAAAGATGATTATATAAACATGCTAAATTACTACATACAGTATACACTATGATTGCACCATGTAGACAGTCATATATCATCAGTACAGACTTGCACTGCAAAACTGATACTGATAAACACATGGAAAATACTGTGTTAAGTAAATGGAAAAAAGATGAACAAACAACAGTGATGAGTAACCTAAGGAAATGAGTTCCCTTTTAAAAAAAAATCACATGACTCACTGAAAGTCTAGTCCTGTTTGCCTGCTATATTGCCCGGCTGTAAGGAAAAGTACTTTGGTGGCAAGAAAAACCAGTCGGATATCTTTTAATGGCGCACACACACATACACACCCAGAAGCACATTCCTCCAAGTCCTGAATGAAACAGAGTAGATTCAGCCTTTTAGGTTTTTACATTTAAAAGTAGTTATTTTTTGTCACTATCAACAAATATAAAGCAGTATTTAAATGAAAGATAAAGCCACCATGAGTCAATTTACCCATCTAATGATGTTTACAGTAAGTCTAATCATTATTACAATCTCTCAACTGGCAGCCGGGACTATCAAATGAATCAGAGAACTAGAATATACCATGAAGCAAAAATGGAGACGACTAAGAGGCGACTCTTCAGAGCGGCACCCGGTCTGTTCTGCTTATAAACAAAACTGTATTAATAGCTTCATGAGGGCAAGCTTGAATTAAACCCCACTTTAACCCTGGTGGCACTACATGGAGTAGATGTGAATCCTGTCAATTTGAATCTGATTTTAGAAATTTCCGTTATCAGCATAATCAAATACATGTCTTCTAGGTAAAGATAAAGAGGACAAAGAACACGTTTGCTGGACTCTGTGAACTGAGTACACTGTAATGCTAAACAGATAGCAGTTTTAGATATGATAAGTAGGCCTAGTTGCCTGCACAGGCTGGCACAGATATATACGCCCTTTCATTGATCCAAAATTTACCGTCAGCAGGGGTATTCAATGTGACTGACCAGCCAAGCAAACACAAAAAGCTGGTCAGTCCGGTGGTTTTTAAAGAATTAACCCTACAGCCCCTTACAGCTCCACAGACATGTCACACATTCTCCTCGACTAGTCATTGCACAGTCATGACCTAAACTTTTATCCACATAACAAAGTCATTTGACAACTCACAGCCAAACAATGCCCCCTCACCCCCCCCCCCCTTCCCCCGAGATACTCCTCATCTGACTTATACTCTGAAACATGAAACAGGCGTAGAGTGCAAGTTGTCCAATAAGCTGGAATTGCCTCTGTGATCAGTGTCATCTGCATGTGGATGAGTTCTTCTGCAACTAATCAAGCGTGTAATTAAAGATTAGGAGCTGAAGGATTAAACTAATTCCTTGGGGTTAACAGATCCAAACATGTTGATGTGCAGAGTCACTGATGCAGGAAGCAACAAGCACTACCTCAGTGGAGTCTATTTTACCAAATGAGAGAAGCAGAGTGTAACTAAGGGGGATGATTGATCCTACTCTGATTAGACTTTTGTCAGTAAGAAGGGAAAACAAAAGGTCTATGGTGAGCCTTGTCCTGCCCAGAGTACTTATTTCCCATCTCACCTATGTGCCTAACCTGATCTGCCTGCTGGTGCGTCCTGCTTATGTAACAGCCTCTGATCCAAGTAAAGCTGGTTAGACCCATGAGGGGCAACTTGCTTACTTTGGATCCTCTCGAAGCCTGGGAAAAGCCCAGTTAAACCTAAACACTCAGACTTATAAAATATACTTCACATAAACAGGCATTTAGAAAGCATTACAAAAAGCCTTAAGATACACATCAGACATAATTAGATACATACTGCTAGAACATCTTGTACAGCTTCATTTCAAGTTCTTTTTCTCTCTCTCTTTCAGTCACAAACATCAAAAATATGCCCCAAATTCAGCTTTTTCATGTAGGTCACAAAGCAGGAAATGGGCTCATACTGTCATAAGACCCTTACTTGAATTTTTTGGGATAAAATTAGACACGTTTCACTTCCCTTTTTTTTTTTTACATCCATACCATCAGATCCCAGTCGTCCTTTCACCATATATACAGGTAATGTGTTTGCAGAGCCAACAAACAAGCCGAGTTCAGGTTCATGTTCTGATGAACAGAGTGAAGGGTAACATCTGAACTAGGTCAGAGCAAGTGGAATTTAAAACCAAGCCCCACAACTGACTGCAGATTGTAGTTAAGATGTGCTGTTTTTTAAAACAATTCATGTTTCAGAATGAAACTAAATTATCTTAACATTTGTTATTATTTTGAGTAATAACTTTTACAACAGCCTTAAATAGAAAATATGGCATAAACATGGCAATGAATGCACAGCACTGAGCTGTGCTGTGATTGTTTTGGATAGAAACACTTGAAGTATCTTAACCCATCTCCGATCTCTGCAGTCAAGGTCAAGGATTTACCAGTCAGTGTGAAGGCAAAGCTCCAGCACCTTACTGGATTATATGTCTTGTTTTCTTGTAGCATGTGAAGTTCAGTTTTAATGTCTAGTGAAGCAGCGGCCTCACATACCACAACATTTGGGCATAACTGTGTAGATAAAGAGATTTCTTTATGAGAAATGTTTGCTACTCCTCATCCCCCCTATAAAAGCATCCTCTGAAGTGTGCTGCTTGTACACCTGATTAGCTGAGGCAAATATTTATGAATGAAGGAAATTTGGATATGTGGTGGATTTAATACACTTTTTTAGGGTTTATAGCCAGAAATATCATCCACAACCAATCAGATTGTTTATATCAGACTTCTCTGCATTGTAGCAGAATGAACCTCATATTCCAGATGAGTTGATTTAACCCTGCTGTATGGGTATCAAATGTAATTCTATCAGCAAGTTGACAGCAGAGTAATTTCAAGGTACTGAAAAAATATCAACAAGATTTGCTTTAATGTATAACTGGGGATGCAGATTATGCATGACAGACATGCAGTATAGTGAATGTAACTCGACACTATTCTGCACATATTTGTTTGTTCTAATAAAAACGTCAACATGTGGCAATTTCAACCCCCTCTAATCTCCAGGCTATTTTCTGCTGCCCCTCATCACTTCTCAGTTTCAGTTCCCACCCGCTGGAGCTGAAAAAGACCCAAAATCCGCTTTCTGCTTCCTTAAAGGGGATCCAGCGAGGCAACAATGAACCCCATTCACTAGATATGGAAAATTACGTAAGCACATGTGACATTAGGCAAGTGGCGATTTACTCAACACATGAACACATGAATTAACACAAAACAGGACTTTTTTTTATCAATGTTTATGCACAAAGTACACATAACTTATTCCTGCACATGAATCACTCAGAGGTTTGTAAAAAAAACATCTCTGATGTTCAAATGCAAAACTAAGAAACATTTTGTTTTAATGTAAAAATGTTTGGGTGTGTGGTTGTAAGGGGGGTGGGGGGGTACCTCTGGCTTCACCTCATCAATAAGATTTTAACCATTTTATGTCTTTTTTAAAATCCCTTTAATTGTTTCTACACAGCATCACGATGAAATACTCAAAAGCATCAATGAAAGGAAAGGACAAATAAAAAACTGTATAGAGGTGAAGACTCACATTGGTGGGGGAAGGAAGTGGAGAGGTGTCGGATGTTACCAAGTTGAGAATGACCTCCATGGTGAGGAAACACATGCATGCAGTTCAGATAAGGAACCAATTTGATCTTTTTATCTGTTTGTATGTCTCTCAGGAGATGACAACAAGGAGGAAAAAGGAAAGGAGCACAACCCTGGCAGAGCCCTCATTACTCAGGACACTTCTTCCAAACAAAGTCCACTTGATGCAAAGTCCACAGGGCAACAATAAAGGAAGAGTAGTTTCTGATAGCTTGATCGAATGTCCAAGATCCACAGATTCCTCAGATCAGTCAACAATGGTGGATAACTACATGTGGCTGCAGAGTCCACAAATGATTCACAGAGCAGATTGCTTCTCAATGGCCATGAACATGCTTCAGAGGAAACGCATGGTCTGCAGCATGATTGTAAATGCTTTGACAAGCGAGATTTCCACCAACAGCATGGATTATTCAAAGAGCTGGGACTCCTTTGGAGCAAAGCACCCATCTGATGTGGGCTTGGGGTGAGAGCAGAGGCGGCTAATCGTCTGGAGAACGGCAGGGCTGGATGTAGGCAGGAGCAAAAGAAGAAAGAGTTTACTGTGAAGGAAAGTGTTCAAAAAGTCCATCAGGCATAAAATCCCTTGAGGGAGAAAAGAGAGACCCAAAGGATGTGAGGGGAAGAAGGGGAAAAAAAAGGACCCACCAGGAGCTGTCACTAAGAGAGAGACGGAAGGAGAGAGGGAGTAAATGAGAGAGGGGTTGTGAGAAAACTCGCTGAAGGGAGGGGGAGCTTTTCTTCTGTTGGAGTTTCTAGGCCAGTTCAGCTCCCAAAACAGTTGTTAGCTCAGGCAGAAGGACAGGGGGAAAATATTCCACTCCTTCTTTCAATTATCACACAGTGGGGCTGTCGCAACCAATCAGTTTTCTGACTGAGTGATCATGTTGTTATGAATCACCCTCTGCTGCATGCAAACTCTAAAAACACAGCAAAAACCAACGCCTTGTCTGACAACTAATATCTGCTGAATTAGCCACAATATACCGGAGGTAGTTTCAGTTATGTAGATGTAGATATGCCTCTTATCCAACATACTAAAACTTGTGCAGGTTAACAACTGTCAAGGACATGAACAACTCTGATCTACACAGATGCAACGGGTTGCACAAGTTTGATATTAGGTGGGAAACGAACACACAAAAAGAAGCGAAGACCAGTCATAAAAAGGTTTTAACACAGGAGGAGAAATTAGGGGATTGAAAGAGAGAGGCCCAAATACAATTTGCTTGGATAGAACCGTGATGCATAGAACAACATAGAAATGTCACTTGACTTAACAAATTGGTTTGAATCTATTCTACAGTCGTTTGGCAGACGCCTTTATTCAAAGTGGCTTATATAAAATAAGCAGTCAAATTAATCATTGCTATTATCCTAACATGCACGTCTTGTGGGTGGGAAGCCGGTGTACCCACGCATACATGGGGAGAACATGCAAACGCCACATAGAAAGGCCACCAGACAAAACTCCCCAGCTTATGCTCGAACCAGCGACCTTCTTGCTGTGAGGCCACAGTGCTAACCACTGTGCCCACTATGCCCACTATGCTGCACTATTCAGACCAGATGGGACTCTTACATCCTATGAACTTTTCAAACTTGACTCAAAGTATGAATAAACTTTTTTACAGTGACAAATATTTTCTTAAAAAATTGAATATGCATATTACTGGTAAGTAAAAGTCAAGGTTCACGTTAAGACAGTTCTACTATGATGTGCTATCCTACTGCGATGCACACACACAAAAAAAATGGGCTAGATTGTTGTTCAGAAATAAACACCACACACATTTTTGGATATTAGCATCTGTTGACATCCAGCTGTTAACGGCTTTACTTTCTTCATCAACGTTTGTCGGCTCATTGAGATGAACAGATACAACAAGAATAAAACATCTTTTTTCACATTTTCATAAACACCATGCTTTATAGGCTCAGATGATCAGAGGTTTCTACATAATGCGTCCAAAGAAATGGTAAAGAATAATGAAAATGAAATTGTTATTATGTATTAAATGTTAAACTTTCCTTCATACTTTGATATTAGTCTATTAGTCTGCACAGTTCCTCTTAAATGCTTTTTTTTATCTTAGCAGGTAAAGCTGCCATTTAGTTTATTTCTTTATAAAAGTGGTTTTCCTGACATAAAATTGTCTAAATACAACTCAACATCTTTTGTTTATTTAGCTTTTGCAAATGAAAAAGCTAATTATATAGTAATAATAATGTAATTGATTATTAATATTAGCAAACCTGTAATGGATGGAAGTAAGTTACACTAGCTAATATATTGATCAATTAGAAATAGAGGTTTGAATCAAAATCAATATTAAATATTAAAAACATGAAAAGCAGTAAAGGGCAGCAACAAATAGCAGAAGTGTAATGTGTTGGTATCTCTTAGTTAAAGCTCCAGCAGCAGTATCTGGATAAGCTGCAGATATTTAATGCTCTTTTTAGAAAGTTCTGTCTATTGGATGTGAATGCATGGTGAAGTATCTCCTGGTCTTTCTGGGGTTCTGAGGTGGTAAAAAGCTGCTGAAAATCAGATCTACACAACTCTATTAACACTCCAAAGTTAAAACTTGGTCTATGACTTTAAGAGTTTGAGTCACCAGGTGTTCATCCCTCTTTTCTGACACACTGACACAGCGAGTCTATTGCAGTTCTCTGGAGACACAGACACATCAAGCTGTGTATTGTCTTAATAGCTGTGATTATTTATGTTAAAATTTAGTTTTATAAGGGAAATCCACACTTCCTGCGACCCCGTTAGAGACTAAGCGGTAGAAAATGGATGGATGGATAGAAACCCACACTGGATCTTGGCTGAGGTCCTTTTAGCACAACAGAGGTTTGAGTGTTTTCATACTTTTCCGGTTTTTCACACGTTGCCATGCCGTAGACCCTTCCCAAAAACACATCCCAAAGGATTGCAAAACCTTAAAAGATTAAATATTGACCTTACAGTCATTTCAAAATGAAAAAAAAATGTTGGTGGCAAAAGATTGTAGTAGCAATTAGAGACAAGATTAAAGAAATTTTCAGTAAAAATAGAAGTAAAACCGTTACAATGTATTGGCACTCGGCTTATTTTCACTAACACCACGTCAAAATGACAAAAAGGAAGCATCAAATTGTTTTTTGTTCTTTTTAAGAGACTGTCCCTCAAATTTCCCACACATTTCTTTTGGAGATTTCTCTTAATTCTTTAAAGCAGAAAGATTCAAGTAAAACCAGGCAGGATGGGGACACAATCTGCAGATAATGATGACCTTTCTAGACAGGGTTCCCCATCTCTTATTGTTTTAGTTTGGCTCTTGTAGAAGCTTGTTTATCATTTTAAATTCCTTAAAGGCTTCTTTCCGTGGCTTCAGAAATATTGCATTTTTCTATACAATCCTGTTTTACAGGTTTACAGAGAACCTCATGACCAAGGGTTCAGGTATGAAGCCTTATATGGACATGTGTGTACCTCTAATTATATCCTGATATGGGTTATTTCCATCTTTTATTTTTTAACAAAATAATAAAAGTATTTTTTATGTGTTTTGTTCTAGTCAATGTAGATTGATAAGTACATAAAACACATTTTCTAGACACACATAATCAGGCCTGTTTAATGAGTCTGAAACGTAGAAAACTTTATGCATGTGGCCACCAAACTACTCTTTTCTCCAGCTTTCATTGTGACTCAGATTCCTTAAATTTAATCTCTGGTGGCATTACTAACATACCCCACAAAGCACACTGGATCCACGATGAGTCCCACAGTGGTTGAACTCATGTTGTGACAAGTATGAAGTGAAAAAGGGAATAAAAGACCGACCTAATTTTTTCCTAATACAATCTAAGCATATTAATCACAAGTTAAAACAATATTTTACCTTGAAGAAAAGCAAAGTCTGACCTAAACCAGCCCTAAAAATATTATTTAATGCCCTGACATTAAACTGTTAAGTTCAATTAATCTATCCATCAAGCCATACATCTTCTATATCCTCATCCTGTCCTGAATCAAGTGGAACTGGATGAAATCCCAGGTGTCACAGTGTGAAAGGTGGGACACATCCTGGACAGGCTCCACATCACAGAAAAAATAAAATGTCAAGCTAAATGTTAACAAATGTAAATGTGATATTTAGTAAAACAAGATGCTAAAACGTTTCCGGTCTTCTTTATTAAACCTTTATTTCTAAGCTGTTTAGCTGTTTATTTCTGGCAGCTATCAGTAAATTATTTTTACTAAATACATAGGTTATAGTTAGGTCACCAGTTTCATTAAAACACTATTTACCTTTACATTAAAACACCTGATGCAATGACACATATGCACTTTTCTCCATAAATGAGAATCTTTTCAACCTGCTGCATCAAAACACCTGGTGGAAAAAGTACTAAATCAAATTACAAAGCAACTACATTTTATTTTGTTAAATGTATTATTAAATGTACAACACTTTTGATATTTTTCTTCATTATCCAGTAAACCAGTGGTTCTAAAACATAATGAGCCACAAACCGACACACACACACACACACACACACACCTATGGGTTTGTGATTGTGATCTTGTCTTTAATGCATGGACTTAAAACAAAAGCTGGAGCTGCTAAACTGGTTTTCTCTTTGCCACCTGTCCAGAATAAGTGGGTCTACTGGTGCGTTTATTCAGTCACTGGTCACACCTGACTGCTGGAATTTAAGAAATCCCAGTACGAGTATCATGATATAGTTTAGAAAGTCCTATTGGAATAAAACGGACACCACGATAAATCAGTCTCATGCTTGTAACACAAATCCTTCATTAAGCACCAGTAACACAATACATGATTCTGATTGATGAGATAACGTTGCCTTCATATCAGAATGGGAAAACACCCTGGATATTACCACAGAAGAATGATGACAGTCTTACAAGATCTGACTAATCATTCTGCAGGTCTGAACTTCAGGCTATATTACTAAGAAAACAAGAATAAGATCACAAGATAATTTCTGGCAATGGAGACGATATTAATAAACAAAGAGGTTTAATGGAAACGGAATCGACCATGTAGCGAAGCGAAGATTCTTTAAAAAGGACAGAAAATACTTCTTCAAAGTATTTTTTGTACAATCATCTAGACCATCAGAACAGCATCTAAACAAACCAATGATGAAGCAACATTGACAATGTTCCTTCCCCCTTGCTCTCAAGTCAGCAATGGCGATACTCGGTCCCAAACCATGAAATATCACCTCAGACATATTTAATCCTTAAATACTGAGTGCATACTGTGACCACTGTTGATTATGTGACTGAAAGAAGCTGTAAGAAACATGCCTGCAAAAGGCTCTTGTCATTCAGAGGACAGAGCTGAAGAGCTGAAATTGAGCCAGGCCTCTGTTACTCAGCTTCAAAGTTCTGGAAAAATCTCTCCAGGATGGAGTAAAGCCTTGTTCTGATGTAACTGGACAGAAGTTTAAAGATGTTCTGATTAGGTTTGATGGTGAGAGGGAAACATAATTGAACTCCAGGAGGGGTTAGGTCTAATTAGATATGTTTTCTTAGTTTGATCTTTTCCAAACATTCTGCATTTAGTGCAGAATTAATCACAGCATTGCATCACAGCAGCTATACACAACAGTCCCATCCACGTGAGGTAAATGATCTGACTCGTTACACCGCGCTATGGGCTGGTGGTGTGAGAAGTTACGTAAAGGAAGAAGAGTAAGACCATTGTCTCCACAGCCTGATGGGATTCAAGCCTCAAAGAGGAGACAGCCATGGCTTCAGACTCTGGCCTGTTTGAACAGTACCTTCCCAATAAAAACAAGACCCCTTTCCAACTCGTCTATGGTTCAAGTATTATCAATTAGCAGTTACATAAACCACTGGGCACATTACACACAGGGACTATTAGGACTTACTAGTGTAAAAATATTTTAATGGCCAGCTCCAATACGAGCATCTACAATACAAACAGCCTGGCAGGACGAAAAACAAATGTTGAACACGCGTGATCAGACGGACACAGAAGTTTGAGCTGGAATTTGTTTAATTTTCCTTATTTGCTTTTTAAACAATGAACAAAACAGCTCAGGTTAAAAAGGGAAGATTTAGTAAACATGCTAATAACAGTTAAGTAAGAAATCTTCTATTTTAAACCACTTTAACAATAATGTCTTCAGAAACTCCAACTTTCTTAGTAGCTTTTTACCTAATTGATGAGTGAATGTGATAGAGTGGTGATGCGTACAGGAACAGATATTTATGTTTGAGACAAAGTAGCCAAACAGCATGTACATGCACATGTGCATAAGGAAAACACAATTTATGTGTGAAGACAAACAGTTTGTGAATTGGTGGTGCATGCTAATTGATGTGGTAGCTTGTGTTTATACTCAGCCCAACCTGGTTATGCAATATGGAAACAAAAAGGCCAAATGCCCATAAATGCAGATATGATCTTATTGGCTGCTGCACAATTCTCAGCGTACCACAGGCCAGTATGTAAGCCCAAACATGCAGCCAGCCTATTCATAAGCAGGAAGATGAAGAATCTAGAACAAACAACCCCAGCTTTTTGCCCCTGGAAGATTATTTGGTCTAGCCACACATTGTGATCCTGCTTTGACCTCACCGCCAACTTTGCAAAAAAAGGCTTATTAGTTGATCTGGACTCTGAGTATTGTTTCACTCCACTGTATAAATTCGGCTGACGGGAAGCTTCAGGTTTCATAACGAGAATGCAGACAATTAAGTGCAATATGGCTGATAGGAAGGTCTTATAATTATCAGATAACTATTACCTAAAACAAATGTTAGATGTTATATTGTCATTTCCAGTTTTAGATTACCAAACCTAACTTTGGTACCTCTAACATGTACTCGACTGATTAAAAACAAACAAACAAACAAAAAAAACAACTGCAGTAAATAAACAAGACATCACAACTGAATAAGACAACCGACCACCAGGGGGAGCTATGGAATAGACTATTCCACACAATGCAAGTCCCCTGCTGCATGAATACCTACCTCTGCTCTGTCTAGTCTCCCATTTCCTGATAGGTTTCCGGTCAATAACTGTCAATTGTTTTGTTTTTAACAAAAACTATAATAAAAACAACCTTACTTCCATTTATGCAACATATTTCTGGTTAAATGAGGCCATTACATCACAGGTTATTTGTGCCTTGACTTATGGTTAATACCACAAACAGGTAGGAACGAAGAATACACATGTCAAGTAGATAGAAAGGGGAAATGGGAAACACTTTAAATAGTGTTAGGGGTTATAGAAAATATATGATGATATGGTAATTTGGTTAGGACAAATGGTACTGAGGGCATGTATTGTCAGATACTGTAAGACTGGTGCAAAGAAAGATGTTACCTGCTATACTGGCAGATACGGCTGTAGTAATGAACTTTAAGGAAAATTAAAAAAAATTCTGATATTATAATTGTCTGACACAAAAATAGAATGCATGGCATTGTTCTGGTTACTAGTAGGGAGAAAATATGTGGATATTTCCCTAGAGAGTGTGATCAGATTTGAAATGTGTCTTCTAAGTGGGTCAGTGGAGCAGAGCTGAGCTCAGCGGTCTATGGTCTCATCCATAATTCATCATAGTCGCATAAACGATATAGACTGAGCAGGGAGTGGCAGGGATGAAGAGCATGGCCTTTCTTATTCTGTCTGTCTGCTCTCCTTGCCACCTCTAAGAATGAACAATTTCCTTTGAAAAACAACCTGCTGATAACTTGGAATAAAAGGGAGGAAAACCAAACATATCACTCTATCAGAAAAGTGGATGGAGGCTTTATTTAGGTAACAGAGTAGCCATGGAGCATGAATTCAGCAAGAAGACAGCGTCGGAAGGACAGACATGTAGGTTAAGGTTGAAAACCATGTGTGTCAACTTTGGAGCGGCTGAGAAAACACACATACACATGCATGCGCACACAAATGTCACAAATGTAAGCATGAGCTCTTAGAGGAAGGACCAGCTGCACGCCAAAAATAAATACACAAAGGATGACCCATAGTGACTCATTGCTGACATGTACACTTATCTGCACTAAACCTCCCACATCCACCAACCTCTAAAAAAGAAGAAAAGAAAAAAAAAGTCAGAATTACTTGAGTTAAATTTATTTATTTGTTGGAATATCCATCCATCCATCCATCCATCCATCAACTACTGCTTAGTACCTAACGGGGTTGCAGGGGGGCGCTGGAGCCTATACCAGCTGTCAACAGGCGAGAGATAGGGTGCACCCTGGACAGGTCGCCAGACCATCACAGGGCTATCACAGGGCTAACAAAACAATACACACTCACGCTCACTCCAATGGGCAATTTAGAGTCTCCAATCAGCCTATTCCCAAGGTGCATGTCTTTGGACTGTGGGAGGATTATTTTCTGGAATAATAGCTATATATACATA
>JBAMIG010000014.1:7274751-7288126 GCA_037177335.1 Kiunga ballochi
TGTCCCTAACGGGGTCGCGGGGGGGCTGGAGCCTATCCCAGCAGCCAACGGGCGAGAGGCAGGGTACACCCTGGACGAGACGCCAGTCCATCACAGGGCTCTGTTGTGTCATTTTACTACAAAATTCTACCAATCAGAAGCGTACTAGCTAAGAGTAAGAAATGCATGATGCCAACAGATCTCCTCTGTAAGAGTCAGAGGCAAAGTGGTAGGAAGGCAGGGAAGGTTTTCGTCTATATCAGGTCATGAACTAAATAGTTTTGGGAAGATGACACATGGTACAGTAAAATGTAATGAGGGATTACCAAAGAGACCATAAAAATTAGAAGTTCAAGCTTAGTTCAGTGGCACTGATCTAAAAATAACCAGGTCCCAGGTATGGAATTTGCTAATTAAAAGAATCAGCATAAACTCTATCCCAACAGGGAGGGAAAAAAAAAGAAAGAAAGAGGGAAGGAAGGTAGGTACACTGAAAGAAACAACTTGTCATGTACTTTCTTCCACTATAATTTTACATCAAGCAAACTGAACAAACATGGAGATTTGTACATAATCTTAGAGTTCAGATATTTTAAATTCTATTGTTTTCAAAATAAAAACTATGTAAAAAACATATTTAAACTCTACTATTAAAATTGGAATAGGTATTCATTATCCACATTCTAAGTCAAACACAGGGAGCGTACTTTGGGTTTATATTTTCATATTAAAAACAACAACAAAAACCCCATATATGTAATAAATATTGTTTTGTGGAATCTTGCAGAAGAACACACCATGTTGTCTCTGATATAAAAACCAAAATGCAGGGATTAACAAACAAAAGACACAGGATAAACAAACAGACGGGTTGTCCTGTTGGGATGTGGCTGGAGGAAAACAAAAAGTCACCTTCACAACCCCCTCTTTTCCAATAATTACCATCAACCCACTTTTGAGAGGGACAACTTGCAGAAAACCATGAAGGAAATTATGATTGCTAAAAACAAGCAGTACTGCAGTCTCTCTCAGGTATGAAAATCTTATGGAGGGACTGTTCTCAAGGTATTTTATTACAATTTGGTTGTTCACATCTCAACAACATAATGCACTGAACCACATCACCTCTGGTCCTAACATCTTGCCACTAAACATTTTGCTCCCTTTAGCAATTCACACTGTCTGCCTTTTCCCTGCTTTGTTTGTCCATCAACCCGAGTTAAAAAATATATACAGATCAGACCACTACTTTGCATCTAAAGGTAAGGTTGTATGCACCACACGTATCTATGCGCACCACATACAAAAGCTTTTAGGCAGATGGATCTGCCATCAACATCACATGAAGCTAAAAATGAACAGGGAGGGTGCAGTCATCCAATCAATTAATCAGCAGCTAGTCGTAATTAATACCACAGGCTGAGCACCAGCTGCAGAACAGCAGACATTAAACAGAACTAATGCTGAGTTTTAACACTACCTTTACTCACCCAACCACCAGAGGACCATTTTGAAGGTAGTTAAGCAGACAGTTATTAAAAGCATCTCATCCAGTAATCAGCAAAAATCACACATAATGTTTACAGTAATTACATCCCTTGGGTGAGGGCTTGAATCGATCCTGTAGGAACCCGCTCTTAGTACTCTGGCATGAGTTACTGTTTAACAAGAGCTGAGATAAAAGGAGAAGCCAGGTCAGTCAGCTACTGTATTAAATAAACTATAATAAAGTGGATTTTTAAAAAAATTAATTATTGCACCCAATGCTATTACCATAAAGTCTAGCTTCCTCATTTGTAACCTGTTTTCACATGACAATCAAATTTCACCATTTGATTGTTGTTCTAACGAAACGTTTTCAGAACTCTGATTAAACAACGAACACACTATCATTCGGCATCGAGGTAAATAGCTAAAAGAGGGATCATAGAAAATAGTTGCAAGAACAATTTACCTAAACATAAAAATAATATGAATGCAAGTTTGCAATAAATTGATCTACAAGAAGAAGTGAAGAAACAAGTGGCTTATTGCACATGTGTGCATTGAGAGCTTACCTTGGAGTATTGTCTACGAAGACTGAAGCGTTGCACCATCCTCACTGACTGACTTACAGATCCACAGCTGGATCCCCTGCTCTACCCCTCTCTGCTGATACTCCTCCAAAGTACAAGCCCCATTCACTTACACATGCTGAGGGCATGCACATTACTCTCTTCTCCAAACAGCCATGTGCACACACAGTCTGCACAGCTTTCCTCTACTGTGCAAACACAGGACAGGAAAAAAAAAGATGAAAAACAGGAGGGAGAAAGGAAGGGATAAAGACTACTCAGCTGTGTTGCCCCTCCACTCATTTTACAGTAAAGTGAGCTGTCTCATACTCACAAAGATACAGTTACTCACTCCCACATGTATGATGTCAATGTATAAATGATTTTCAGTAAACATATAAAGTATCTGGAACATGGAGGAAAATGAGGTCTTACATCCACACATTTATACACCCCTCCACATCTTCCTGTAAAGACAAAACTGACAACACATTCACACACAGCAACAGCTCAGCTCTCGGTCATCTAGGAACTAGGCAAGGTTGCCTGGTGCTTCCTGTCAGTGAGCTGAAGGGTGGGGTGAAAAGGAGGTGGTACTGGTAGAGATTTAGAGAGAGGAGGGGGAGATGGAAGAGGAGGAGGGACCAGCTGAGTGTCTGTATTAAGTCTCTCCAGGGATACAGGGAGGGGGACAGTTAGGGAAATTGGGAATAACAGAGCAAAGTAAGGGAATCGCAAAGGAAATGAAAGGAAGAAAGAAAAAAAACAAAGAAAGAAAATGTTGAGAAGGGATTGCTCACCCTTCCTGAAACCTAACATCAAATATCATACTGGTTCCTCTACCTCTGCTAGGAGCAGGAAGTCACGCTGCCAAGGTCAATCACGTTACTATGGCAACGAAAGCAGGGCACACATCGAGGCAGCTTCCAGCAAGTTTCAGGGTAACCACGGCAACCTTTGGATTACCTTAACGGTATTGCTATCGGTGTACCTAGACTGGCCTGTGATATTAGCAAGTGACGAGTAAAACGAGCAGACCTCAAAGGTTGATGCTTTTATAGCACAATATATTATGGCAGGACTAATGGAGAACACATGTCTGGTTCTGTGACACCCCAGCTAAAATTATGAACACATCACTGTGGGATGGTTGATTTTACAGATGAGGTAAAGGGGAAGCACGTGAGCAACTGCAGAACACTGACTCCAACTGTAACTTAATACAGGTATCTATAGAGCGAGAGAAGTGCTGTCTTCCTTTTGTCTCTGACACACTGATACTTTGTCATGACCACATGTTATTTCATCAGAGTAGTCTACAACTAACATGAACCGTAAATACAAACACACCTCTACATGAACCAGACAAGCCCAGTAAAGGACTTACAGGTTAGCTGATACAACAGTGACCTCTAGTGGCAAACAGTCATTGAGGACACATAAAAGAAAAAAAGTCTTGAAATTAAGGTTGTTATGACAGACATAAAAAAAGAAGTTTATACCCCACACACTACTCCTAATGGCTTTGTGGTTAAACAAACTTATGTTTTATGCACATTTCTTTAGCACTGCACATGTTTGTATCTGTAATAAATGTGTTCTCTGGAGCAGCAGGAATTCTTCATTTACATGGAGGTCCTAATATGAGATCTCTGGTTTTGTCTTTCCAAGAGTATGAGACTTTATTCTTTATGTCTATCATCTGTTGACTGAAAACCAAACCAGGTGACTGTTAAGGTGGTACATATAGACTCCAAATATTAATTTAAGCAAAACAGTTGCTATACTATATTTAGTTTGTTTTATATAAATGTTCAAGCATACCTTTACAGTGGGTAAACTAGTACAAATAGGAGAAAAATTAAATAATATTTATGTGACTTAAGTATTGTGTAAAACCAACCTAATCATTATCAACAAAAAGTATGATCACTTTGGATTTTATTTAGAAAGTTAGGTTTAATTTTTCTTCTTTGGTTTAGAAGATTAACTGATAATGGGCAGCATCTTCATAGGGAAGGATTGTAGAAAGTAAAATCTTTGTTATGTCTACAAGGTCATCTTTTTCTTCTTTTCATCTCATCTGTGTGTGTGTGTTAGTGTGTGTAAATGGAAACTGCCCTAAACTTGCCTTAATACTATTTTGGCAACAAAAGAAAAACATTTTCTTCTTATACAATAATCCATAATGGGAAAAATCAGGAAGCAGTGAGGCAGACTTTTGGGTTCAGTGGTGTTCACAGTAGAAACAGCAGTGAATGTTACTGTATATCAAGCAGCAAGGTGAACCCTATGTCTGACAGATCAGTGACAAACCAGAACGGACACAATTAAAACAACAAATTGCGTGTTGATGATGATAAATGTCTGCTGTTACTTACTCTGTCTGTCTCCTCTGTAGACTGATACCCTGATGACAGTCCCACATCAACACTGGTGTGTCCAGGAGAAGGACTACTGGGTGTAGGGTCAGTTGTTGAGGAGGAACGTGGGCGGCTGGTATGCTGCTGTGGATCATGAGTGTGGCGGCGCTGTGGGGCTTGGGGGCTACTTCTTAGAAGGGGATCCCGGTCTCCAGTCCCAGTCCCAGACCCTTTACTGCGCCGGCTCTGCAGGCTGGTACCACGCCTCATCATGCCTGCAGGGGCTGAGCCCTGGCCAGCTGCAGGGGGAACCACAGGAGCAGAGAGGCTGTCAGAGTCAGCACAGCTGGACCCCAAGGTGTCCTCAGGGGGAGAAGGGGAGGTGCCACCTGTTGACACCACAGAGGAAGATGAGGAGGAAGATGAAGAAGGGAAAGTGGAGCGAGAGAGGGAGAGGCGTTTACGCTTTTGCTGGAATAGCTGTTTCAAGCCCTGGCCAAGAACCCCCACACTCTCCCTGGCATTTTGGCTCATCTTACTGAAAGAAGGGTGCTCTGACTGAGAAGAGCCCCTCATCAACCCTGGGCCCATTGAACCCTCTATCCTTCCTCCAGTTCCAGGACTTGAACTGGGGTCCAATCCCTCTGTCTCCCTTTTACTGTATATTTCACCCTGCTGCATATGGTCTTTCTGATGCTAAATAAACAGCAGGGATGATCTGTCAAATTGCACTCTACACTTTTATCTGTCAGGCATGCAGAGGGCCAGTCTAGGTCAACGACAAAGGAAGAGAAGAATAGAGGAAAAGAGAATGTGGTAGAAATGGAGATGGGACTGTCTGATGGTGGGTCGGATCAGCTCATTCGCAGTCAGAGGGATGGATCCAAATTGGGAGCATGCATCTTTGACTCAGGAAGAAGTAGCCTTGCTGGTCTGACACAAAGAGAGAGGAGATGGATTATAAGAGGATGGAAAGAAACCTAAATCTAGTGATCATCACATATTTTCACCTCAACCTTTGACCAACTTTCATGAAAATAGTCATTTGAATCTTTGAAGCATGCTCAAACATAGTAAACAAGCTGGATCCAAGTGAGCTACTATGACACAAGCGTAACAAAAGGAATATGTTTAATTACAAATATGCAAGAATGTGCAGGCTGGATAGACATGAAGTCAGAAAGATTTAAAATAAAAATAAAACATTTAGATGGAGGAAAGAAGCAGAATGATTGCAGATCAGGAAAATCCACCTACCGTCAGCCCGACCATCATCACAGTGTGACTTATGCTTCTGGTGCACCTGAGACAAGAAAGAATAAAAAGCTGAATCGTTTTTTAGACAGAAAACTGCAGCAGGTAACCCAATGCTGCAAAATTAATTGAAAGTTATTTTGGATTCTAATAATGAAATAGATGAATAATGAAAATGCAGGGCATACTGAGCAGAAAAGTAATCATTTGTACATAGATCAACCACCATAGCTTACCAATCAACAGATAAGAACTGATAATGATGAGCAACTTTTAAAACCTGCAGAACACCAGAACCTCGTGGAACAGGACTAAGAATCCCGGTTATAAACCAAACACCTGACTGTCACCGAAACTACACCATGACAAAAGCATCCCCCAGCAAGACAGCATTCCCCACCGCACTGCTAAACTTCCCATGAACAGCACAAGCAACCAGATAAAAGGCCAAAGGGGTCAAAACTGACATGAACCAGAGCTGACAGACACACAGAACTCACTACAGTAGCTACGGTTTAATTGGTAATGCTAGCATCTGGCCAATGTCCAGAGACGCAGAACGGCTCAGGTGGCATGAGGTGGACCTACGCAATATTAAGCTGGACTTCATTATATTTTGGAGGATTAGTTTGCTTTTGCAACTGTATCTGTTCCTTCAGGAGCTAATTTACTATCCTCAAAGGCAGTTCTTCCTCTTCCTGCAGCATTATCAAGAGGCACGGGTTTCTCCACTAGACACAGCCAGCAGTACCAATGCAGCATACATAAACAACAGCTGCAGCCTTGAACACAAAGCTGTAGTTGACAAAGAAAAAAAATGAATAAAAAACAAAAATAGCAGCACAGACAGCTGACAAAATAGTAATTTTCCTCAAGGTGCACCATTATTGATTCAACAATGAATTGTGTGACTCCTTTTTTTTAACCATGTTTTTATTGTTGTTTGCATTAATGCATTTTAGGACATGTTCATGTTTGTTTATATGTTGTGCCTGTTATACATCAACAATGCACCTTGAGCTCCTGCAATGGTTTTACAATGGCTTTTTTTTTTTACTACAAATAGGCAAATAAACTAAACTGAACTGATTATCATACAGATTAAATGGACCCACAGACAGACAGTAAGCCCAGGCATCCATGCAGCATCAGGAGCTGTTTCCACTAAGGAAAGGAAAACAAAGGTAGGTGGTAGCATCAACCTTGTGTAAAAATAAACAAATTAGCTTTAACTTTGTCTATGAGCCTATCTTAAACTTTCTTCTGGCAAATAATAATGTTCTGAATTCACAGTTTTTGTGTTACCAGAATAGTAGCTCCTAGTTAAATTGAACTTCTGCTGGCAAAGAGATATCAGGTGTTAAATAGGTTTACTTCAATCACCTGCTGGCTGATATCTGAAGAGACACGTCTCTTAATTGTTTGAACTAATTTAACAAATGCTAATTAAACTCTTCTTTCCTGGCTCCAGATATCTTCAACTATTTAGTATATTATCACACATTACCTTGTTGCAAGTACTCAGCAATTCATTTGTCTTTAGTGAGTTATGGAAAGAGACAGCTGGGAGAAGCTCCAGCACTTCAGTGACGCAGAAGTGGATGAAATATGTATGTAATGGAATTGGTCAAATGAGATGACTGGAGATACGAGGGATTTTTGTCTTTCTGTAGGACATGTACATTAAGACAAGTCAATTATGTGTTTTAATATTCAACAGCACTGTTTTTGGCAATAAGCTAATTTAAGTGCAGGTCTCAGTCTCTTTTTTATGCATTTTTAATCTGAAAATATTGTGTCACACATTTTTCTCTGCATACAAGCACGTGAAGAAACTTTTTTAATGTAGAGAAGGCAAACTGTCAGACATGAATACATAGGTAAGTATGATTTTTTACTTGGTCACTATCTGTGTAAGCTACAGCAAAGTTTGATTGACGATTAAGCATTATGTTGTTGTTTTAGAGCTGGTGAGTGGTGGGGTATGTAAGTTAATCCTGTCCTGAAGCTTAAGCTAAACCTCCAGTAGTGCCCTGACTCCCATACCCAACCCTCTTTCCATTTCAGTAAATCCCCTCCCTCATCCCAGAGGCTGATCCCAGCACCCGATTGGATGTTTTCTTGATTGCCTGCAGTTTTATATTCAGTTCAAATCCTCTTTTAGAGCCTTTAGAGGACAATGCTTCATTGTGACATTTTTTGTGCATGCTTGCTTCTTTGTTTATAAGTAAATCTTGGTGATCCACCTTAATGAAGTGATGATGCAACTGATGTAACAGATGGATCTTAAATCACAAGTGTCTTGTTCTGATGTGGACTACTTTCACAACATTCTGACAGCCTACCAAATACTAACTAATGAAATGTCTGCACAGCTGGTAATATCACATTAAGTTTTATTATGTCTGAATCAGACTTTTCCTTTAATGTTGAAAAGCTTAGAGAGTATTATTTAGTAACTGTAAATGACTCTGGCAGCAATCAGATTATGAACCAGAGCTATTAAGTATTTTGAAGAAATATTGACTTTTTTTAATGCACATGGTACTGGATAAACAGGAACATATATATTAAGGTCTAGTCTCCCTTGTCATCCACAGACAGCTCAGTGATTATCAGAATCAGAGTCGGCCATGGTCTGCAGTGTCTGTGACTCAGCATGTTTGTCAGGAATTTCACAATGCTGTCAAAGGTAAATGACACATGGCTACATGGACAATGGCCTCTCTGGAGCTATGTCACCCTCCCTTAATCCTCTATACAAATATGCACACACAGAGACACGCATTGTTAGCTTATAACTCTGGTTTTTTTTCAAAGCTTTAAGTTGCAGGTTGTACTGTTTTTATAATATTTGACCTGCTAAAACAACATTAGATTTTTAAAAATATTTTTAAAACTTTGATAGATGAACCGATCAAAGATGTAGGTAAATAAAAAAAAATGCTGTATACAAATCAACATTTTCTACACATTACTTTCCTGTTGTACTTTGACATAATCTATCAGGCTGTCATGTTTGACAATACATTACAAAATTAGATGATTTAATTGTTGACTTGAGCGTTTGGAATAAAAACTACAATTACTTTGTCCAGGTGAGCATGAATAATTTTATCCAGGTAAAGACTTTTTACCACCAAAAACAGGACACCTGTTTATTTTAGATTTACATGCAATATATAAATCTCATTTGTGCAATACCAAAATGACCTGTTCTATTTTGATGAAAGCAAAAAGAACAACAACAGTGTATGGCCTGTGTTCTGTTACCCTGAAGTAGCCATGTTGTTGGTTATTGCTGAGCATACAGTTGGTTAACTCAAAATATGGATACAGCTGAAACAAGCTTTTGCAATGTTTCCAGAAGAGTCTGCGAGCTAGCGTGGTATAGACCACTCTTTGTTTCTTCTGAACCACACACAGGCCCATCTCTGCTCATTGTGCTCTGCCTCATTCACTGCCAGACACACATCAATAAGAGCAAAATTAGGCCAGAGAGTTCTGTCAGTCATGTTTGTGTTTCAGTGCATGCACAAATATGTGCGTGGTTGTGTTAGACACAAAAAAGAGATTACACAAATTACTTAGTGGCAATATGTGTACATATGTATGTGCCTTTGTGTGTGTTCTCTTTAACCAATGGAAACTGGACCATATCTCATTCAGCAGCTGTATAATGACAGCATAGCCAGGAAACAGGAACAATCGTTATTGTATTTAAGTGTGTGTGTGTGTGTGTGTGTTGGCTGAAGAGGCAGATAACAGCGCAGTTGTGTCAGCTGTGACAGTGAAGGAGATGACTTCAGCATACTGCACAAAGTGTGATAAGAGACACAACTCTGTATCAGATGGTGATCGTGAAAGAGTGAAAGAAGGGAGAATGGGGGGGATGCAGAAGGAGAGAGGCCAAGCTGGATCAACGCCATGCAGTGTGTTTTGCCATGTTTTATCAGATACAAGCCTGACGCTTGGCAGAAAGTGCATCTGAATAAGGTGTGCAGCAGGTAGTTTACTGTAGATCATAGACACAATGTCCTGTTGTGCAAAATGAAACTTCCAAGTAGTCCCTAAACCCAGGGTTGCACCACTCAGCTTTCCAGGAACAAGACAAACCTGAGCCTCCACCATTTTTTCATGCTGACACATGTAAGTGTGATAGAAAGGAAAAACAACTGTTTGTGCGACACCATAAGTTCAAGCTGCCTGTACAGCCGTTAAGGAGCTGTTTAGTGCTGTTTTTTTAAGTTTGTAAAACTGATATTTTGCGCCGTTTTTATAGATCATTTCTATTGGTTGGATATCCAAAGCAATGAGAGCCAAGTCTAAAACATGAACAGAAATAAACAAAATGTTGACGACACATCAACACAAAGCAAAACAACAGGCGCCGCCCTGTGTGGGTCATCTAAAAAGAACAGAACAGAACACATTACAACTCAACACAAACCAGACAAGGGGACTGTCGTGGTTTTATGGGTGTATTAAACACCTTGATGTCTCAAGTAAAGGTTTTGTGTTATTGAGCAGTGACTAAATCTAGACAACATGGCAGTGATACGTAGACCACAACTGATGACTAACAATGAATCATATTCAAGCTGAACGATGATCATTATGAAAGAAAAGGCTTTGTTTACTGGTGAAGTCTTGTTTATGGAACACCTTTGTATCTGTGCTCATCATCACAGCAAGTGCTCTAATGAATAATTTACAACATGCATGACACTGAAATAGGTTCATGCCAACTACAAAGACAACACTGAGCAAAGACCAAATGCATCTTGTTAAAATATGTAATTATCTCATTCTCTTACTCCTTTCTAATGAGGGCTACCCAATGGACAATGGGTAAACTTTGTAGAGGATGTATTTGAAGTATTTTAAGCTCTAAAATTGAGCCTTTGAAATGATATGGTGGATTGAAATAGTGGTCAAACTGTTAATATTTTAGGAAATCTAGCAGGCCCTGATCGACAGAACTGCCAGCACACCAGGTGAAATCTCAGACTAAATACTGTGTTTATCCAACAAAGGTAGGAAGAATATTAAAAGATTAGGGTAAATCCAAACAGCATAACAGAGCAAAGAAACAGGTTATCCAGCCATCAGGTATTTGACTTTTTGTATTGCTTGAAGCGAGAACAGCTTTATGCAATCATCTATTTAAAAACTCTTCAGGCAGATCTCTGACCAGCAGTAACCAGATGCTACTCTAACCCACTACAGGAGTTAATGGAGTTCAGCACAACCAACCTTAGCTTATTAAACTGAAACTCTGAGCATGACACTGAGCTCCACACACACACACATTATCAACCTCACACTGATAGAAAATGACAGTTAAAGGATATTTTCTTGTTTACCTTTAAGCTTTAGTATACAATGTTGTAATGATCAGAAGTTAAACTAATTGAAACAAAGACAGAAGACAGAATAAAAACTGTGGTGCTCAAATCAATACAGGGCTTCAGCAATCCAATAACTTTACACTACATGTGTGTATTTCAAACAGCTGATATTTGTGCAGGCCAAGACTTTTAAGGTAGACATTTGCACAAAACTCTTAGTGTGAATTCACATCCACATTAATGATGCTTAGATTAAATTTGGAGTTGGTCTCTTATTTTCCCAGAGTGATCAGAAGAATTACAGTATGACACAGTTTTAAAACTTCACAGGGCACTTGACTAACATTTTATGAATAAAGAATATCTGTCTATATTGTTTAACCTGAAATAATACCTTGCATTAAAGTGCAAACTCTTGTGGTGATCTGCTTCTTCTGCCACTTCTCAGTAGGAAGGGATCAGAGGGAAGCAAGCAGCTTGTTGCCAATAGAAACCAAAGCCTTTAAAAAGGCATTTCACCTTCATTCTGCTGGTGTGGGAGTCGTAACTAATAGAGAAAATAAAGCCACTTTGTCCACTGCTACAGAAACAAAAACTATAAAGAAAGGTAAAGATTTTCTTTGAATATGGCTTTGAAATGACTGTAAATGGCAAATGTTAGATAAATTAATTTAATATGGGCTTCCACACCTATTCTACCTTGTGAGCTTTCTGCTGGTGGAGGATGGAGATAAAAGTGGAGTGTGTTAGTGAGTGGAAGTGAGGCTTAGGAAGCAAAAAGCGTTAGCCCTATTTGGACCTTTTTTCTTTTGCAGCAGATGACTGGTGGGTGAGAGACTGGATTTAAATAGCTGTTTAAGATTCTTTAAAATTATTTTAAACTATTTTAAATATTATGTCAAACTAATGATTAATTTTCTGAATGTGTTTAAAGAAATAACAAAAAATCTATATAAAAGTTGCATTATGTCAGTTGTCAAGTCTCATTTCAGTTAAAAAAAGAAAGAAAAAAAAGACAAAAACTAACTAGAGCTCTAAATGTTGCTCTTGAACTAGTAGTTGTCACAGTTACATCCCTGAATGGTGCCTAATAGGTGTAAAAGATGCCCAAATGCAACTAAAACCAATTCAGATTCAGATTATTAGTTGATTAAGCTTGTCTTATTTTAGTTATTTATTTTAGATATTCTTTAGCAAAAGCATATAATTTGCAGTAGTTTCTAGTTTTTGTTAACTTAACTAAAAATTTAGATCTTTTTAGAACAAAAAGCAAACAGAAACTAAGCAATTTACAGGAAAGGAGCTTTTATAATAAATACATAAAAATACATTTATACATAAAAAAGTATGAAAGTAAAAATTAAAAAAGTATGTACATATTATTATGATGATGAATGGAAAACAAAGACAGAAGCAATCAATTCTGTTGTCAGGAAGATTCTGCACTTACAGATTATCTACGAGTCACAAAAAAGCAACATGATCAGAGCTTGTAAAGGGTTTCAAAGACATGATAGAGAGACAATGTCTGTCATTGATGCATTTAGATATGGATGTAAAGATGCAGTCAGGAATGTGGCTGTTTTTTATTTACAGTCAATTACAATCTACACCAGCACGTGTGCGACTATTACACCTGAATATCACAATGATTGCAAAATGCTGACTCAGTCTTTAAGATTCATCTCAAGGTTTATCCCATGGTGTTGCAGTTATCCTTGTCCAATATAACAGGCTGTAATTATTCATCGCACCCAAAATATGAGTGACTATTAAAAATATAACTATTGGAAATAAAATCAAAGTAAAAATGTTTTTCTAAATATTCGAGTAAAACTGGTTTTATAGTTGACAAGATTCAGATGCCTTTATGCTCCAGATTTCAACATGTCAGCACTGAATTGCTTGAGGAATTTGTAGGTGTGGAAATTTGTGCGGATGCACAGTTTCATTGTGAATTCCTCAGAAAGCTGAACTCATTGTATGATGTATACAAAATGTGTTTATTTGTGCTGTGTGTGTGCACTACTGTGCTATCAGCTCATGTTGAGTGTGACCTGGCATTATTTTGCTGGAATAAAGAAAGCCTCCACTCACAAGTGATCATTTGGATGACAATAAATGTTGTTTCAGAACCAGTACCTGTCCCAGGCAGAACTCTGACCGATGCCTTAGCAGGAGGAAGTTATTCAAACCCACAGCACTGCAATATATTCTGTCATCTTTGTGTTATTTCCAATAAATACAGAAATAAAACATTTAGAAAATGATCTTGCCATTTGCTTTAAGTTATATTTCAGAGATAGATAGATAGATAGATAGATAGATAGATAGATAGATAGATAGATAGATAGATAGATAGATAGATAGATAG
>JBAMIG010000014.1:7304553-7318051 GCA_037177335.1 Kiunga ballochi
TCTATTGGATAAATATGACTTAAACCAGCATAGTGTGTTCCCTTTGATCCCATTACCATGTTCCAGACTCTGTATCAGAATGCTGTGGTCAGTGTGTCAAATTTAGCACTGAGATCTAACAATATTAAAACAGACAGGAGTCCTTTATCTAAGGCCAAGAGAAGATCATTAGTAACTTTCACCAGGGCTGACTGTACTGTGATGAGCTCTCCCTGAACTAAAATTGTTCAGATTTTTTTTGTTTCAGATTGGCACACACATAGTTAAGTTGAAATTATTTCCTTAAAATTTTTAGACATTAAGGGGATGTTTGATATTGTTCTAGCTAAAACCTCTGGATCAAGAGTAGCTTTTTAAGTACAGTATAGGTTTGATTACAACTGTATTAAAAAATGGAGGTTCATATTCTGTTAATAGAAATATTTTAGAGATACACTTTCTTAAAAAATATGGTTAGGATTAGGTCTAAAATGATGCCAACAAAAATCCGGTCCTTTGACGCCATTGTTTTTCCCTATCATGTGCTTGTACAGTGCTCCTTTGCTGTAAATCCTTCAGGATTTATTGCTGGTTTGAACTGTATTGAGAATGTATCACAATATTAACTGGGCAGCAATATGACCAAAATAGAATGCGTGCAGATAATTCTTCTTAAGCTAGAAAACAGAGGACGATCTCACAACTGGTATTGTAACTTGACAATGCTATAGCATTGTCAAGTTAACCAGGAACATAGCAACATCCAGCTGGATTCATGCATCACCAAAGAGAGGAGTTGGCACATTTGATATGGGGTAGGCCCCCCTCCTTTCTGTCTTAGCTTGGCTGCACCTTTGAAGAGGTGATGCATGTTGAATAAAAAATAAAGTAATTTACATTAAACACTGTCTTTCATTAGCCAGTCAGTTTCAATGGGGCAGCTGCAGCATTGTTCCTGTTACAAACAAAACAGTTTAGGTCATATTAGCATTATAACATAGTATTGTGAGATCTGGCCAATAGGCTTTCTTGAATAATCAAAACTGGAGGAACTTAAAATATATTTTTACATTTTTCTAAAAACATGCTAACAGAAAAGAACAAGCGCATTGATTGGTTGTTCAGCTTCCCTTTTTCCCGTATCAAGGGGTTTTACATGTGTTAGATGATCAACAATAAAGTGTCCCAGATAGAAAATCCCACAGTCTTTGACACAATCTTCAAATGTTTTCATTTTGAGCCTTTTGAATATTATTCCATTGACTCTTTAGAGCCTGATGATGTGATCAGTGATTAAAATTGTCTCCCCACCCTTAGAGAACAGCTCTATGTCATCCATACACAGAAGACTACTCATGGTGGTCCTATTCATGGTTCGGTAACCATAGCCGGTCTTGATTAACTGAGGGGGTTCAGGCCTATGTAGGAACTGAAAAAAGCATCTTGTTTGTACAGGGCACAGTTAAAAGAGAATTAAAAAACTGGCTTAATAGTTGATAAACAGTTGGAAGGGACTGTTCCTTTTTCAAGATCTTTCAGAATCAGGACTATTTGACCTTTAGTTTGCATTTTAGAGTAGGTCCCATTTCTCATAGGTCTCATTCCCTTCTACCCTATCATTCTGCCCCCCACCACTCCATCCCCTTGCTGTATTGCTGTAGCATTAATTGGTTGTGTCACCTTGCTCTCTAGCTGTGATTGCAGTTGTTCTTTGGGTATGTTAGAACACCAGAGCAAGTTAGCTCACTGAGACTAATTGTTTTGGTCAAAGCATTCCTATGTTATACATTCTCTCCCAACTCTACTCACTAAGGTTACTAAAATAATAGCACTCCCATATTGCCTTGTTCAAATCTTGTGTCCATTACCGCATCATGTGTTCCAGAAACCCATTTTTCAACATAGCAGCTTGGTTCATTATCCCACATTACGTATTTCTCTGATAAAACATGCTAATGATATGATCCACTTGGATGATCCAAAAGATCTTGCTGAAGGACCTTAGGTCTTCTGTGTGGGAGGAACACACCCTAACAACGTACACTTCTTATGAGTCAGTCAGATAGTGGTGTAAATGTCTAGATTTATGTATGTCTGATTCATCTGGGGGGACCCCGAGGCATTCCCAGGCCAGCTGCAAGATGTAAAGGGTCCAACGTGTCTGGGTCTCCTCCGGGGCCTCCTCCCACAGGGACATGGCCCAGAACACCTCACCAGGGAGGCGTCCAGGAGGCATCCTAACCAGATGCCCGAGCCACCTCATCTGGCTCCTCTCGATTGGGAGGAGCAACCATATCTGATTCCAATTACACTGAATTAAGTATCATGGTACAGATGACAAATAATATAATGCCCACATACTGTATATCCAATTTATAGGAATTTAAGAAATTACAGCGGCACAAATGTTAGATTTTGCTCTGGTATAAATGCTAACATGTATTACTTAAAGCATGTGGTATGAAAAAGATAATTTGGAGGTAAAAAATAAAATAATTGCCGCTCCTGACACTAGTCAGTCATTTTCTTAGCTGCTTAACCCAATGAAGGGTCACAGGAAAGCAGGAGCCTATCCAGCAATCATTCAGGCAAGAGATGGGGTACACCCTGGACAAGTTCCTAGTCCAAATCAGGGCCCTCTGAACATCAGTTTTAAAAATAAAATAAAAGGGTTCTAGAAAAATATGGCATCAAAAACTGAAATCTGAGGGGAATCTATGCTCAATTGTAGGAATCTGTTTTATAATCATCAGTTCTCCTTATATATAAAAAAGAAAGAGATTCCTAGGACTACATTTGGAGAAATCATAAGACTTCTATATAAAAGACATGCATAATGTCAAACTAACCAGCCAAAAATGGTTAAAATCTTATTTGTAAACAGACTAGTACAATGGATGTTCAATTTATTACAAACCTTGTTTAGAAAAATTAAAAACATAGCACCAAGTACTTCACACATTAAAAAAATCTGTGACCATCCCATCACATGCACACTCATACAGATACATCCATGACTATGTGTATAAAGCCTGTAAAAGGAAAAGAAAGAAAAGTTAGCTTATCCAAAATTTGGTCATTATGTCTATGGGATGCTGATTATCAGACACTACAGTGGAGCTCTGATAATTTGAGTCTCATCCCACTACTCACAAACATTTATAAACAATGCCGTGCAACAAAATGAGCAATCTTGTTATAATTTGCCAGTTCTATTCATTTATTCATGAATTGGCTCCTTAAGAAGCCTGGGGAGTGACCATCGGCACAGAGATTAATTCTCTCATTCAGAAAACCCAACTGAGACCAGTGCATGATAGAGAGAGAGATGGGAGGAGATGAAGACGTAATATTACAGAAGATCATCTGGCTAAATGAAAGAGTTGAGAGTTTGAACTGGCTTTGAACTGGTTAGGATTATGATTAGGCATAATTCAAGAGGTCTAAAAATCCAAAATTAATATGGTTTAATGTGACACAACGTAAACTAAAGACCTATAAAAGAAAGGAAAGAAAAGCATCAATAGAGAGAAAGACAGACTGCAAAGAAACATGGATTGTTTGTGTGGATGAAAATGATGTGACTCCCTAACCACTCAGCTGATTACAGATAGAGAGGACTCTATGGAGTTCTGCTGCAAGTTCCTGCTGCTTCAGTGTTGAGTGTGCCTAATGTTCTTTCCTCTCCATTACAGTCCACAGCACTGTGGCCATCACACAAGACTACACACAACTTCACACACACAACCTCTTGCTGTCTCTTGCAGATGTCATACTGTTGCCTCTGAACAATATGAGCTCTAGCTTAGCCGCTCTCTTCTCTTTGTAGTTAATACAGAATAATATGTAGGTGGCAGTTGCTGTCAGGAAACCCTGTTAATGATTAGTTAGAAAACACGCAATTACTGCTCATGCTCATCCTTTTTCAAACTCAGCAGCAAAAAACTGAGCTTGAGATAAGTGGGGGACATTTTAAAAATCACACAGGATAGCAACTCCACAAGCCTATGAAATGTAAAGATGGGAGTTTAACTATTTAAGAACTATTTGCCTTAGTAAAATTTCATTAACAAGGGTTTTAAATGTGACTGTAATTACATGCAGGAGCCATGCTAATTACTATGCAAAGAACTAGACAGAAAATGAGTTTTATAAGACCACAATCTTGAGGCCCACAGCCATCACTGCATCAAAAGTGAGACATGATTCTGTAGTGGAAATCACTGCATGTCGGCTTTGGAACGTTTGTGAATTATGAATGCTGTGTCCTTGTGGATGAAAAAGAAAAGGTATATCTTGCTTGTCACCAAACACTTCAAAAGGCTACATCAGTTGTTGGCATAGGGGTGCATTACCACACATGGCAGCATGTAAATCTGGGAGATAAAAGTATATCAAGATGAGTCAAATTTACAAAGCAAATTTCAACACAACCTCAGATGACCAAAGTGCTGTACAAAAAAAAGCAGATAAGATACTTAAATCAACATTAAAATATGATAAAGAAATAAATCCATTAAAACAAAAATACATAGATGAACACAGACACATTATAAGCAAAGTTAAAATGCACAAGTTGGAGGAAAAGCTATGTTTTTATAATGATTTAAACGGCTCAGCTCCAAAAACAATTAAATCTTAACCTGGATCCTGAACTGAACTCAGAGATATGCTCATTTTCTCTCGCTGTGAGAAGGCAAATGACAGAGCAATGGCTGATCAATCCCTAAATAGAGAGAGTAAACAATAATCCACATGCCAGGCGATGCAAGCATGACCAGCGCTCTCTAGACATTTCTCTTTCTAGACATGATTTTACCTCAAGAGATGGAAGTGAAAGAAACAAATCTGACAACAGAGATGATTTGATTGAACCAGAGTTTTAAAGAAAATCAGACCACGGTTTCTCACAAAGTGCTTGACGGTACTGAGATAACATATCAAGTAAACTGACATTCCCATCAAGTAAATCTGACCCAAAAAAATTGTTTCTGTCTATTCCTTTTCCCCCCTCAACAATGAATGAACTTCCACAAATTCATTCAACAGGGTGTCCATAGATCAACTGCGCTCAACGCTGCTAAAAGTGGAGCCCAGTGGAATTATGTTTAAAAAAAAATGGAGCCCTGCAGGACCAGTATCTAAATGCTGATGCTGGTCAGGAAAACGGACCTGAAACCATTAGCAATACCACGCTCATATTTTAAACTACAAGATGACTGTATCTTTACTGCTGCAACCCCCATAATTTGGAAGAACATCCCTCTTCTGTAAGATCTGCCCCTTTTATTTACTTTACAGCTAGGCTCCAAACACACTTCTTTTCATTAGCCTTTTAATCCTCCTATTTGGACCCCCTTTTAAAAATATTCCTTGTTTTATGTTGCTGTTCTTGCTTTTAACTGTAACTGCATGATGGTTGATGAGCGTGAGCTGTTTTTAAAAGTGCTTTTCAAATATAAACTTGATTGATGGAAACTCCTGTCTGCCAGATGGATCCCGATCAAAACTACACCTGCAATGCCAATGCATGTCTCAAGATAAGATAATAAAATTTGATGATCAACTGCATCAAAGGTGGGTGTAAAATCTAAAAGAGTGAAGAGCCACCACAGACAGCAGGTATGAGCAGGTCATTAAAAAACTCTCAGCAGTGTCGTTTCTGTATGAAACCAGATGTGTCGTGTTAAAAACCAGACTGGAATATCTCCAAAATACAATTAAGATCAGGGTATAACTGCTGCTGGTTATAAACAGTCTTCTCTAAAACCTTTAACCTGAATGAACATGAAATGTAGAGACTAATCTGTTATTCAAGAGAATATACTTATCAATATTTCCCTCTTTAATAAGAGGCTGCACAACAGCATGCTGAAGGCAGCTGGATCAAGCAAAGGGACACTGTCCAAAAGGACATTTAGAGGGTCTTGAGCATTTAATAATCTGAGTTAAAAATGAGAGAGACACCTGTTCAAAATGTTCAAAGTTAAGAGAACAAATTGAAATGCAGGATCTGAGAGACCTGAATGAAGCACTCCTATTTCTAAATAAGCAAGAAATCCATCGCAGAGCCTCTGAGAAGGTACTATGCTGCTCAAGTCACTTTGATTTTAAGAAAGAGTTCAGAAACTTAAAAAAAAAAGAACTGAGGTTAATTAGAATTGCTAGACAGGATTATACAAAAAACAAGATTTGAGAGCATTAAAAGCACTTTACCATGCACAGAATATTTCTGTTCTGTAATATTTATTTATATTTAATATTTTATATTTAATATTAATATTTCAGATGTTAAGGTTATCCTTAGAGAACCCCTGTGGGGCTAGTGAGTCATCCTGACTGTCAGCCTCTTCATTTCTTTGCTCCATCAGTGGCAGCAGGCAGGCAGGGCTGCAGGATGATGATGGACCGTCTGACAGAGAGCAGAGACAGGAGGCCATGGAGACTGAAAGTCAGTGCATGAGACTGGTTGCTCTCTGTTAGACCAACACAAAAACCTGTGTGTGCAAATCTTAGAGTAAGAAGCCATTTTTAAAGTAAAGTAGCCAAACTGGTTTCAGAAAAGAAACAAAAAACTGAAAAGCTCAATTTTTACTTTTAGAGAAAAATCAATGACAGTGATTCCAGGGGCTTTATGAAAACCATCATCTCTGCACTCCAATAACTCTTAAAAAAAGGGTTCAGAAAAGTTTTGACTGGTGACCAAAAAGTCAATTACAGTGAGCGTGTGGCCATCTTGAAAGACCGGAGGTTTCCGTCTCTGAGCACTGGACCTGATCATAAAGAGTCAGATGAACTCCAGATAAACAATTATTCTGCTTTATGTGTCTTTTTCTACAGCATACACTCACAGGTCAAGAACAGAAAGTACAGAAAAAAATCTTTATGTTTGGAATACTAAACACACCAGACAGAACAAGGATTTATTTTTAACATGGCATTCGAACTTTTATTTGCTCTTGGGAATAACTGAATCACATGCAGACCAGGGAATAGGTCGGCCTTAATAAACAAAAACCCACAAACATATTTTATTTTGAGGCAGCAGATTGAATATTGCATAAAAGGTAAGAAAAATTCATGACTCAGTTGTTTTCACAGTGTGTTTGTGTGAAGGCCACCTACACCACAATCACCAGTCCATTGTGTTGTCTCTGCCTTTTATTTTCAGTGAAATCAAGTTACTTCCTGAGCAGCTCAAAAGAAACTCAAGAGAGACAAAAGACCTTAGTGAAGTGATTTTCTAATTCAGCTGACTCACATCATGTGATGAGATGCCATCTGTCCCACCTTTGTCAGTCTTCCCATTTTGACTTCGCTGTCCTAAAAACACAAAAACAAGAACAAATTGATCTTATTCAACGATACAAAGACACTCAGTTAAGCTGTCTTCGTAACTGGTCACTGAAAATCTGAATATACTGGTGATTAACTTTATACTCATCTGATTTTCACTAACATCCAAAGACAAGAATCAGCAAATAATACATCCTTAAAAGACACAGCTGACCAAATGTAGTAATTCCTAGCTGTAAGTCTGGCCTTGTGTATCTCATGAAGAGTACGGGGGCAAGATGCAGCTCTGCAATTCTCACTCATGTAAAAGACTCTGTATTGTTGTCTTCACTGATATATTCACTACAGTTTATAAGAGCGAAGTAAACTGAGTCACAGCTTTCCTTTAATTTTTTATACCATGTTCAAAACAATGTACAGACTGCTCGTCTTTGTGCCATATTTTTCCAGACAGATTTGCTCTACCAAGGGAGACATATCATCAGCCACTGCTTTCCAACTTCAGGTCTTGATAAAATGAGTGTTAATCCCAATTCTTCATTTATGAAAAAGCAACAGAGAATAAATTTATTTCAGCAAAACAACTGAGACCATGGGAGACACAGATCACTTTTCCCACCAGCAGTGATCCACCCATTTAAACAACACACTGTCTTATGGTGTGGCTTCATTAGGTTAATAAAAGCTACTACAGGGTATGTACTTGGCTGTTTGTTCACTATGTTGCAAGCCGTAATTGTGAGGGAAAAGTAAAGGGATACAGAAATAAATCTACATAAAGCCACTACCATGTATTAGTTGATATCTCTGGAAAAATATCTGTAATAAAGGTAGCTTTAGCTTTATTTTTGCTGATGTGCGAGAGGCTCTGGCTACATCTGGTGGTAGGAAGCACTAAACCTTCCTCATCTGTGCATAATGATGGTTCATCTGTAAGATGAATGCGGCACATGTGAACTATGCTATGGTAAGCATTCAGTCTAAGGCTGGGTTAAAAATGTCACAAAAATTAGTTGTGTTAAACAATTTGTGTACATTTGAGCACAGGATCCTTAAAAAGTTTCCCCTTTTAATATACAGGAGACATTTGTGTCATTTTAAGACATATTTAGACATTAACATCAACTTGACACTTTTAACCTGATTACATATAAACTTTATTCTGTTTAACATACCAAGGATAATTACATTTCTAATATGCGTTATTTTTTATGATATTCCTCCACCATAAACCTTATCACAGATGTTATTTTATCTGGGCCAACTAAATATTTCATTAATCATTCCCCAGATACTGATGTAAAATGTGCATTAATTCAGTTATATGTCCTATACATTCCTGTGAATTATGACATAAAGCCATAATTTGTGTCTGGTTTTTGACCAGGTGCTCTCACACACATTGGGTTCTGGGTCTGAAAAATAGATAAGAACACCTCTAGTGACATTTACTATAAAAAATACATATACAGTTACATAATTTTCTATTGTCAGGTGAGACTTGTTACGCTGTCCCTGTGCTGCTAATAGATCCACACTGCAGCCAGTAAGCAGACTGGTTTGAATTGCATTTACTCAGGAAATACGTTTCAACGCCACCAATCCCTTCACTAATATACCTTTTCTGGTTTTGGTTTCCTGTCGCATCATCAGTGACCAACTTCATTTAATATAGACTACATCTGTGGCTTTTCCAAAAGTTTAACTATTTCTGAAGTGTTGTCATCACATGTAAATAAATAAAGCTGAGATTTTCCATAAAGGTCAATTTCAATTATCTTAGGAGTCCAGAGCACTTTAGACCATTATTTGCTTACATACTACATCCTCAGATTTGTGCTGGAATTATTCTAAACATGTAGATTCATTAAAACTGTCTTTGAAACCTTTATTTAATTTGTGAAAATGCTCTTTTTGTTATTTAGACCATATTTGAACAAAATTTCTATTAATGAAACTTTTCAAACCTGGACAGAAATATTATGAACAGCATCTGGATTTATGAAAACATATCCTGATTAAATCTTTATTTGTGAAAAAGAAAATTATGTAAATTTTAGATGATTATACAGAAGCTTTTCCCAAATGAAGCGTTTTGCTTTTTTAGCTGCCTTTGACCAAGAATAGACCTTCCAGCCACCAGACATGCATGGTAACTAAATTATATGATTAAAAATTTATTTTGGACAAAGTTATTTACCAAATGTCTGTAGAATAGAATAGTGGATGCAATGCTGGCCTGGAACGCGTCCATAAGGCACACTTTGAAGAGGTTTTTGGCTTACTCGGCTTTCCTCTCCATGCGACAGCGATCCACTGCAGTCCAGGCCGGTGATCGCGCTACCACTCAGGCTGCCGCCTCCTCTCTCACACCTCTCCATCCTCACTGCTGTCTCACACACCTTCTCAGTCCCTTTAACTATGCCACGCTCTAATCACCTCCACCTGTGCCCAAATACCTAATGGTGGGGCATGCATGCACAGGTCCTCTTACGCACACACACCTGTGATATCTAACGTCACTCTATAACTTTCTCTCCTTAAAAATGCTTCAGAGTGATTTCCATGCTGCAGAGTTCTGTCTACGTTCTTACCAAGCAGGCTCATGAAACTGAGTAATGGTTGCTACTTCCCGATAATCATTTCTCCACAAATAATTGAGACTTTTAAGATAATTCTAAGCTTTAAATGAGAAGCCAAGAGTCACTGAATTTTAGTTAGCAGGGTTGCGTTTTGTGACAAATAGCTTAAGATGGCTCAGATGTTCTTTTTTTTTTGCTATATTTCCATTTTCTCTGCAGGATAGTTATATGTCTGACTTCCAATGCCACAAGTGCGACAGGAGTTCAATCACAACAAACATTATCTGCTCCCGAAATTAACTTTTTGCAGTCTGACCTTTACAAACTCTCCAAATTATACAAGTAGACAGTGTATCTTCATCTGTACCTCTTGGTGGAGCAGACAGCCCTGTCAGGCCTGCTCTTTGCTGTAGACAATGGCTGAGTTGCTGTCTTGATTGACCAATGATTCAGGGACTGACACAATAAAGCCCAAATTCAAATAGAATGACAACTGCATTGTGAAAAGGCAGCAAACCTCAGCTGAACATAACATCTTTAGCAAAGATAAAGCTGGAGAACAATAGTGGCGACCTCATGGCTTGTGCATTCACTGGATACTAATGCAATGAGAAGAATGCTATTGGCACTGATGCAGGTGCGTCCTTCTCAGCAATGACAGCAAAAAAAGATTTGAAGCATTGTGTTTTCAGGCTGCAACTCCACTAAAACTGACAGAGCAAAGAGGACCTTTTCTTCTAATCTCCTGGGAATAGGTCAGTATAGAGAATCACCACCTGCTGCTGCCATCACCCATCTTCCTCGGTGGGGGCTTCCTTAGAGATTGGAAACAAGCAAACAAAATGGTATGTGAAAGCAGAATTATATTCAGAGTGCAAGTAATGCATGAAATTGTGGTTTTTAATTAATGAAGCAGGTAAAAATTGTAAACATCTGAGACGCGGTAGGACTTTTTACTTTCGGTGAGGGTCATTTTTGCTACTAGGATTGGATTCACATATAAATATCTTCATGGCAGCCATATAGGTGTCTGGATCGCTGATTGTTTCTGTCATCCTTCAGCTCACACAGGCTGAGCCATCTTGGATCCTTTCTGTGCAATGTGAATTTTTTAACCTATAGTGAAAAGGATTAGAAGACCGCTGTTGCTCTAATGTTAGATCTAAGATCTGTATGTTGCTCATCGAGCACATTAGTGGTACTGCCTCTCACTCTCAGACATAAATAACTTGATTAGCTTGTTTCTCTGAAGTCCGACTTGTAAGAGCTTAAAAAAGCTACAAAAACAAGTGGAGTAAGCGTGCATGTGTGAAAGAGAGTGAAGAGGAGACGAGATCAACTTCCTGTTGTTGCTTTGATGTTCAGCACAACTGCTTTTGCAACAGCACATTTTAGGAATAGACTTCTGAAAAAAGAAATAATACTATAAAGGTGTGCTTAATCTTCTTAGTCCATGTTTTCTTATTTACTTTATTCATTCATGGTCTAAATTTAAGTTAACAAAACTTACTCTAACATGATGCTATGCATGTTAAACATGACATTTTTATGTTTTCTGGGGAGCATGAAAATGTTCATCAACCCATTCTGGTGAGGTGCAATGGTGTCTTAGGAATTTGACACCTTCCTGTCCTTTCAAAGGAAACTAGAGGTTTCTGCATTTGTGACTCCTGATGATAGAAACACAAATAAACCTGCAAATGTCAGTTTTTGAGAGTAATTTTGTTAAATCTAAAATACCTTTACCAGCAGCATACATGCATCCTGGTACAGCTTTAAAAATGTGTATCTGGTTTAGGTCTAGTAAGTAAAATTTCAACAATTAATCATAATATGATTGTTACCATTTGGCCTTTAACTCTTAGGTTCAATCACATTGTGAGAAAGCTGAACAAGTTTATGTGTACATTTAATGTTGACAATTGAAAGGGCTTGAAATAAAAAATTAAATGCATTTCAGGTTTTGTAAAGAAGCGACAGTGACAGATAAGATCCAGCCATCCATTTTCCATAGCACTTCATCTAATTCAGGAAGCGGGCTGGAGCTCATCCCAGAAACTAACGGGCAATTGGTGAGGTACACCCTGGACAGGTTGGCAGGCAAATCATGAAAAGCAGTTAAAAGTTACAATAAATTTAATGCCTCCTTTTACAAACTTCCCTTTACGTAAGCAGGTTTACTCTTTTGGCTAATATTTTAAAAAAGATCAAATAAAAAATGAAAATCCCTGAGAAGGATGTGACTGTTTTTAAGGACCAGTTCAGGCTTGTTCTGAGTAGTGTTATTACTTTTCATAATGTCAGATTTGACTGGTGTAATACTTTCTCAACTGGTCTTTGCAAAGTTTGTCAATAATCTCCAGCATGTCCAGAACCGTTCTGCCTATGAACCTTTCCACACTTATCTCATCCAATATATCACATATCACATACGAAGCTCTCTGATCCAAACCTATGAACTCTCCTTTGGAAAACCTCAGTTCTGTTGTAGAAAATGTCAGCGTTGTTAAACTTTGCAATATTCCACCATGTTTATTTTTTAAAGATTGTAGTATTCACTTCTGCAAAATGGTTTTGCACTCAGCCTTTTTTTAAAAAGCTCATTTCCATTGCTAATCTGCTCAGTCACATCTCTAGATGCCTTTTAAAGAATCCAACATTTCCATGTCTATTGAAGAAATGACAGATTCATGGGGATCCATCCCTTTTTCCACAATGCTTTACTTGATTCAAACACTTTCCTGTAATGTTATTTTAATGCCAAAACAATAAATAAATGCTCGCCTCACACAGGAAGAATTTTCTCATCTACGCCACCCTTCCCTTACATTAATGTGGCTTTAAGCTGTCATCACAGCGGCTGCATTCAGAGCTATTTTGTTGTCACTTCTGTAATAACAGGAACTAGAAAGAGCAGCAGAGGTGTGAAAACAGAAATGTTTAAAAAATACATTGAAGATATTACTTAAAATACTATGGAAGCATTTTTCTCAGTGCAATAAATACAACTTATGTACTCTATCAGAGGAAGAGAATAACAGGATTTGCATGCTGTGGCCTTTACACTTGGTGATAAATGCACTTTCAATATGCTCCTTACCGTTTCCCTCACTTCTATTAGTTATGATGAAGGTTTTATGAAGACGAGATGCTTGGGATGGACTGGGTTGTTTATCAGCAATCGCCCAGTTACCTTCAGGAGTTGGATGTTTTGTATGTGACAGCTTAACACTTTCACACAACAGGTCTTTCCAGTGCTGATACTGATGCCAGAAGAACGTTAAGCTAAGCTTTACAACAGTCAGAACCTGAGAACGTGCACCTGAAATAAAGCCTGGTTTTCATTTTTATGTCACATTTTTATTTAACCTTTGACAATGTAATGGTCGATTGTCATTCAGTAAATAATTTATACAAAAGGTAATTGTTTCAACTGAAACTCCCAGAACTTCACAGTGTATTATTCACAATGTAAACCTTTTATCAGTGGGATAAATAGTTTTTTTAAGAGCAAGAGTCCATTTCATGAAGATATTTTGCACCAAATAGCAGAGGTGTGGACTCGTCAGATGACTTGGACTCGAGTCAGACTTGAGTCATAAATTTGATGACTTCAGACTCGACTTGACAAATTTATGAAT
>JBAMIG010000014.1:7335267-7353477 GCA_037177335.1 Kiunga ballochi
AGCCATTTGTCCCTCGTCTCCTTCCTTAGACGCTTAAGCCTAATCACATGACCAGGGAGGGCCACTACCGCTGCAGCTGGTGTTGTCGAACTGTCTGGGAAAATAACAAACTATCAGCAGCACAATTATCTCCGGTTTCATTCGTCTCTATAAACGCTTCATCACACAGATTGGTGGGTTGCTGCAGGTTTATATCAACATTGTTGTTATTTAATGTCGCCCTTTGAACTGCGACACGGAGAAAACAACGGCTAACCTCCTGCTAATAGCCTTCTACAGCTAAAGCTACTTTATCTAATGGTTACAACCATGATTAAATTTGTTAACAGTACTAACTAAAATCAAGAAAACTTACATATTTAGGCAAACTAAAGAGTGTTTAGATCAGGCATATTTGAGGACACACCCAGCAACTTCTCCCTAATAACGTGGGTTGGCAGTAAAAGCGAATGGTTTGCTGTAAAACATTAAAACAATTGTCAACTTTAGCTGTCTTCAGATCGGGAGTCAACTTGAGCTGTTTGTTTTCCCCAAGTCTTTTTGTATTAATCGGCTGTTATTAAGACGCTGTTTATTGCAATAGCAACTCTGCAACCCATGGTGTGATGGCATAGATCCCAATCATTGCATTTATTTATGTCCTTCTCCTATCTATTATTATTAGGTTGCTGGGATTCACATCAGCCAGGATCATTGACTCATTGGTGTTAGTCATTTTAACCTTACCCTGCTATATCCTGCTTTACAGTATACCAAGAGTCTCCTCAGATGTTATGGATCTAAGGTATGGACTAATCAGGGTTATGTTGCATAACCCATGACATGTGGATCAAAATACGATCATGCCATCATCCACCCCCCTCATAAAGAGCACAGTCTCCTACGTGCATCATGGCTTCCAGCTACCCACCCCCCTTTGAGGGCACAGGTGAAGTGAAGGAGGGCTTTCTTTGCCCACTGTGCCTAAAGGACCTTCAGTCATTTTATCAACTCCAGGGACATTATGAAGATGAGCACTCTGGGGATGACCGACATGTTCGAGGGCAGTTAAAAAGTAGGTACAACGTTGGTGCATCATTGAGTTGGTGCACCATGTAGATTGAGCACTACAACACCCTTCACAGTTATTGCGTGTTTATATAGAAAGTGCTTGGTTTGCAGGATCCAGCAGGTTCTCTGTGTTTATGACGTTCTTTTATGGTTTTTCCCACATTAAATGCTTCGTTGCATTGTTTTGTGTTCAGGTTTGGTGCAGAAGGCAAAGAAAGCCAAAGATAAGCTCCTGAAGAGGGATGGAGATGACAGACCTGACACTGGCACCTATGAGTCTTTTTACTATGGAGGAGTGGACCCTTACATGTGGGAGCCCCAGGAACTGGGTAAGATGGGACTAAAAATATTATTTCATTATTCAGTTTGAAGGTATGAGAAAGGACCAAGTCACTGAATAGATCCAACAAGTCTTGGTGGATTCTTTGATAGGAGCAACTAGAAGTCACTTGGACGTCTTTAAGAAACACCGAGCAGCCCGGATAGATCATTATGTCATTGAAGTCAACAAGCTCATCATCAGACTTGAAAAGGTATTTAAATAAAAACAATAGTTTTCCTTCCTGTTGCTTTTTGAGTTAATATTGAATCAAGTTTAATAATAAAAAGTGTTGATGTTTTTCAGTTGACCGCGTTTGACAGAACCAACTCAGATTCAGCTAAAATCAGAGGTTTGTTTGTCTTCTTTTTGTTTATTATCCCTCTGATCCTTCTCATGTCATGTAAATAGGATTTATAGAACATTATGAGGTATGGCCTGTTTTGCAGCCATTGAGAAGTCTGTAGTGTCGTGGGTTAATGACTCGGACGTCCCCTTCTGTCCTGATTGTGGAAACAAGTTCAACATTCGTAACAGGCGGCACCACTGTCGCCTCTGTGGGTCCATCATGTGTAGGAAGTGCATGGAGTTTGTCCCTCTACCTTTGGCCCGTATGTATTACAAAACACATTGAAGCTACAGGGGGACACGTTGTACCAGTGCTGTGTCTGGGCTGTAAGTTGTGTGTTTTTTTTTTACCATTTGAACAGAAAAACTCATAAATGGGACTCGTGAGGCTTTATGTGTGCCTGGAAGTCCTGGTCAGTCGCAGTCTCCCCCAGCAGGAGGCGGCGGGATGGGCTCAAGGAGGGGCAGCATCAGCAGTTTGAGCAGTGTGACCTCCATGTTGGAGGAAAAGGATGACGAGAAGATCCGCTGCTGTCACCACTGTATGGACACACTGCTGAAGAGACAGCAGAAGTTAGAGGAGAAGGACCATGTGCCAGATATAGTGAAGCTTTACGAGGTTGGCTTAACAGTCTCTCAGTAGAAGTTCTGCTGATTCTGTTTTACTTTCAAGCTTTAGATGCTGTTCTGATGTATCTGTCTTTTGTTGTTGTTGTTTTTTCCCTTGCAAAATCTGTTAGAGGCTGAGGATGTGCATGGAGAAGGTGGATGAAAAAGCTCCTGAGTATATACGAATGGCTGAGTCTCTCAAGTAAGCTGCATTAAAAAATACTATTTTTTTTATTCAAATTCATCAATTGTTTTCTTTTTAACCTAAGAAATATGCATTTTTCTTACTTTGGTAGCGCTGGAGAAACCACTTACAACCTTGACACTGCTGGAGGACTGAGACTGGAAGTTCAGAAATATTACGAACTAATTGATGCTCTAAGGTACGTGTTAGCCAAAACTGAGCACAGTCACAACTAAACACAAGGGTTTATCTTCTGAGACTGAAATGAAAGGTTTATTTTCCTTTTAGTAAGAGGATTTTAACACTGGGACTAAAAGATGAACCACAACCACATCCAAAGACACTCCAACTACAGAGGATGATTCGCTACACGGCTACACTGTTTGTCCAGGTGAGACAAAGATAAAAAGACAGGAATTTTCTAAAAGTAACAATTACAAATTTAGTTTAAAATATACCAAAAAACATATTTATTAGCAGTAGTTGTGGTAAAAGATGTTTTATGAGAATGTCTGTGATTTTGTCATGAATCTGTTTTACATAATAATGTCCAGCCTGTATCACTGAATGTAGTGTTATTGTTATTGTATTTCTACTAGTTAATAAAGCTAAATCTTCTTTTTTTTTTTTTTTTTTTGCTGTGGCATGTTTTAGGAGAAGCTGTTGGGGCTTATGTCTTTACCCAATCGGGAGAAATATGAAGAGCTAAAAGAAAAAAGGAAGCTGGAACAAGAAAAGAGACTTCAACACGAGAGACTTGTGAGTTTCTTCAACTACATCATTTAGCTAAAACTGGAAAAACAAACCGCTTCATTTCAATTCTACATATTTTGTTGCTCAACAGGCAGCCCAGGAGTCTCTAAGGAGGAGACAGGAATCAGAGAAAAACCGTCCGGCTGCCAATGGAGAGCTGCTGCAGGCTCCTAAAGCGCCACGAATGACCAAAGCTGGTGGCTGGTTGCCCTCCGCAGACTCTGTCCATGCACGCCGCGAGCTGGAAGACCCCCTCCTGCAGCAGATTGAAAACATTCAGTCATTCCTTCGTCAGGCACGAGAAGCCAATAGAACAGATGAAGTCGCGATGTTAGAGGAGAACCTGCGGCAGCTGCAGGAGGAATATGACCAGCAGCAAACCACTCTGGCCATTGCACTCTCTCAACAGCTGGCTCAGGAAGAAAGCCTGCAGCAGGGGGAGCTTGAGCGCCTTAAAGCCCGGGAGCAGGAAGAGAGAGAGCATTGGGGCTCCGGTGTAGGCTCCATGCAGCCGTCCTTTACATGGAAGCCATCTCTGGATATCAGTCCAACTGGAGGCTTTCAGGAAGAAGAAGACACAGAAGCAGAGGTTTTGACTCCGAAAGCAGAGAGGAGTCCATCAGCCGTAAGGGCATTTCCTACCCTCACAGCACAAGAGGAGTCTCCTCCTAGGTTGAGGAGCTTAGGAGGGCATATAACCCCCCCTGGTGGTGAAAGCGAAGACCAGAGTAGAAGCTCCCTTAACCCTTTTGAAGAAGAGGACTCCACTCCTATTGAAGAAGATCCATCCAATCCGTTCTTTGAGGACATCAAAAAGGAGCACAAAGAAGTAACCAATGGGAAGAGAGAATACAACCCCTTTGACGAGGATGCAGAGGAGGAAACGCCGAATGAGACAGTACCTGGCAACCCTTTTGAAGAAGATGACACTGATGCAGGCAATCCTTTCCTGAAGGACTCTGACAACTCCCCAGAAGTCTCAACCAACCCTTTCGATGGGGACGATGATGAAGCTTTGCCTGATGTGGACATGATAGAGGAGGAGCTGCTGCTGCAGCAGATCGACAACATTAGGGCTTACATTTTTGACGCGAAGCTCAGCGGCCGTCTCGACGAGGTCGAGCTCCTGTCACAGAACCTCCGTGAGCTGCAGCACACTCTACAGGAACAGAAAAAGAAGAAGCACTGAATAATTTTGCCCCCTTTATCACCTGCTACTTACCAAGTCTTGACAGGCTAATGATCCCTCTAAGGTTAGTTTGGGTGAGGTCTGCAGAGCCACACCCTAATCCCTGATATAAATGTGTTAAAGCTTGGTAGTCCAGATTCAACTTTATTAACATAAAAATATTGTTCTTAACCACTGATCCTGTATCAGGTTGTGTAAGTCCATCCCAGCTTCCACAAGTTTTAAGCACTGATAGTTTAAAGCGATTTGTTTAAGCATGTTAAACAACACAGATGTAATGTAACAGTGCAAACATAAATAAGACAGTAGAATGAGGGCTAAATGAGATGCTTCTGACTGTAAACAGGCAGAAATCTGGCTGTCTGCTATCCAGCAGAATCTGAACCAGGAGCTGTCCTCTAAAAAAAAGACACAACCCTTCAATAACAGAGTTGGACACGGGATGGACAGTTTAGGAAAATGGATCATCTAAATCACTCGCTGTAGGAGTTGACTCCTCTGTACCACTGACGGACGCTGTTTAAAACCCGCTGCATGGTTTGTGTTACTTTGGAAGTGCTTTTATATTTAACTTTATATTTGCAAATAACTCAATCATGCATTGTTGTTTAAACAGAGCAGAAGAACAAAACTCAATCTGATTCATCCAAAAGTTACAAGTCTTGACTCTAATGACACATTTACTGATTGTTGTTGCAGAACTCGCAACCCAATAGATTTGTGAGGCTGGATCGGACAAAGCCTTTGGTTATTTATCATTTTGTGTCACACTTGTGCCAATGCTTTTAATCAGTCACACAGATAATTACCACATTAGTGGTACACTAGCTACAACACAAGTATTTGCTTTTAAATCAGCTGCTACTAATATTTTCTGTAAAATCCGACGTCTCCCTTATTAGTGACACTTTTTAACCTGAAGATCTGAAAGATTTCATCCCACAGAAATATTAAGGAAACAAATGTCTTACAATCGGCTTGTTATTGTTTACAGTGGCACTTGTGCTGCATGTGTCTTTGTGGTGTTGACTAAATAGCTGGACTTGTCTTCCTGCTCTTTATTTTGTTTGATAAGTTTAGACATACTTGTTTCATGAAGTCTCTCTGGTCCTGTGGTGTCAGTCGAGATCTGAATGTGATGATGTTAAATTGTTAGTTTAGGTCTCTCGTATAGAGTTCATTCAGCGCTCGGTGTGTAGTTAATCAACACTATAACCAAGAGTAAGACATGGAAACTCGTATCTGAAATGGTTAAATAGCCCTTCAGATCAAAGCTACGTTTTAGACCTTTCGTTACAAATACCTTATAATAACACTAAATGAGTGCCAGCGAGTATTATTCTCAGTGCTGCTAAGTCAGACCAAACCTGAATTTGTTATTGTGCTTTTTGTCAGATTGTTCATATTTCTGATCAGAGGCAGATATAGTGTCCTTATGTGACATCTGGAGACTTTAACAAAAAAAAAGACACTTTTGTGACGTGACAGAGCTTCTTAAATGTATTAGCAGTTGATTTTTAGTAAACACGTCATTTCAGTAACATGTGGCATCTATGGAACTTTAACATTTGATTTAGTTTATTAACTTGAAATAAATCAAATTCTGCACCAAATATGAGTCTGATAATTACATGTGATGACATTTGTTGGTTTTGTGATCCTGAGTCTGTCGTACACTTCCATTTTTTCCTGTCATGAAACTTTAAGATAAAAAAACACGAGCTGATCATCCCAAAAGATGAAACCTTTTGCTTAATATTGCACAGAGTACCACTGTCCCAGGGATGTGGAACCAATGGGGGGAGTCTTGTTTGGCATTAAGATGTAACCTGTAGATCAGTTGCAGTTGAAGCTTCTGGAAATTAGGCTTTCAGACCAGACTGCACCAAGTAGGACACTTCAACACCACATCCTGGATCTTAATGGATGCAATATTTCATCTAGACTAAGAAATATAAATGCTTGAATGAGACATCAGTCCTTCAATCCCTGATCTGTAAATGATAAAAAGGCTGACCCAATCAATTCCATATTAGGTCCAGTTTTGTGTCTCTCTGAGGACATGGTCCCCCAGGACCATCACTGACCCACCGCCTAACTGGAGGATGTTGCAGGCAGCAAAATATTCTCCTCGGTGTCTCCAGACTCTCTCATGTCTCTTCCATGTGCTCATCATGAATCTTCTCATCTGTGAAAAACACAAGGTGCCAATTCTGGTGTCTTCTGAATCAGGCTGCATGTTGATGTTGGGTTATGAGCACAGGCTTTTAAAGTACTCCGGCAGAGCGAAAAGCTGACTACTGTCCTCCTATGACCTGCTCCATGTCTGCTGGTATTTCTTCCATGCTGTTGACACTGTGCTGGAAGACACTGATGTGCCATCCTGGAGCAACTGGGCTAAATGAGTAACTTGTGTGGGTTGCAGACAGATCTCCTGTTACCCTCTACAAGTGAGGTCACTTTCAAAAATGCAAAAATAAAGTTTCATTTTGTAGAAACAATGTTAATCTATCTACAATCAATGTTTTCTTAAAATGATAGCATCATTTGTTCTTAAAGCCATGTTTAAGTGGCTTTATTGTCTTGGCTTTATTTATCACTGATGGGCCACACATGTAGATAATTACTTAAGGTTGACACATTTATTGTAATGAAAAGAGAGCAGTGTTTATCAGAGCCACATAAATGAGTTTATTTTCATTTGATGTTTTTTATGTTACAGTATCCAGCTTTATATATTGTATCCAGCTACATATATTGACGTAACATATGTGCATATATGGATTAGAAAGAAAGTCTGCTTGTGTGTTGGTAGATTGTTGCTGACGTCGAAAGCAGAGTCAGTCCTCCAGTCCTTTCATTTAATCATTAGTGGGAAAAATACCTGAATATATCCCAGTGAGATGTAAAAAAAAAATAAGTATGCTGTCCTTCTCAGCCTGTCACTCTTGTGCCTGTGCCATCCGTGCACGATATTTGCCCGTCAGCTCCTTAGGTAGTGGTGTTGTGCCCGGGCATGGCACCTGGCCCTCCACCTCACAGATGCACTCCCTCGGAAAGTACTTCTTTGGCCCAAAGTTAGCAGGGTTAGATGCCTGCATCTTGGCTTGAGCTTCAGCTTGTAAAACTTCTCTGGAAAAAAAAAAAAGCACAAATGAACAAACGACCTCCTTGACCTTTCAATGATGCTTTTAGACATGTCCTAGTAGAATAAGATTTTATCCCCTGTTGCTGATACATTTAGATTTATTGCATCTGAAGTTGATTTGTGTGAGTTTATCTATTTCAAATTAATTTTAGAGTATAGAGACAAACATGTAATAACAAAAACAAAGCGACAACCTCTGTAGAATTATCTCCTGCCTTCAGAAACTACAGGATGCAGGAGATATTTATATCACTTACTCCGATTTGCCCAAAATCTTCTTAACATGTTGCGCAATTTGTTTGTGGTCCTTCCCCTCAACATCCACCAATACTTGCTCCCCATCATCTGGACAGAAAACAAAACAAACAAAAAATACCAGAAATAATAATCATAAATATGTTTAGTTTACACAGAAAGACTCGTGATCTCTCAGTAAACATGAGGATTCCCACCTAGATAAAACTTCAAGAACGACGACGGCGTCATATTTTTGAACATCATTATTTGGACCCAGGGATTTTTGTACTGAATCTGGGGAATATTGAAGAACACAAACTTTCTGCAAAACACAGAAAGGCAAAAAGTCTTAAAAGCATGTTCACATTGAAATTACTCAGATTTAAACACCGCAAATATTTGAAAAACAAATATTTCAGTGGGTAATGATGGAAGTACGCCTATTAAAGATATTTTCTAGCGTCATTAAAAAGGAAAGATTTCAGACTAATAAGTTATGCAGGTTGAAATAATCGCATTTGTCTTCGGCATCATATTAATTTGTTTAACAGTGTCATGAGAGTAAGATGCTAAATGTTAGCTCTGACCTTGCTCCGTCGCTGAGCTCTCCGTGTGTGTTGTAATTCACCGTCATGATCTTTACTCTGTTTTTAAAAATAACATCGCCCTTCTGGAGATACTCAAGGGTCCTCCTGATGGGAAATCTTCCTTTCATAGGCATTTTTATCTACTTATTTAACTGTATTTACATATAGCATTAGATACCTGCTCGTGTGCACAAAGTCGCACTAGAACATGGACAAACGCATGTTGATGACGTGGCACGTCATCGCAGCGTGACCGATGGTAGTTGTAGTTTTATAAAGCTAATGTTTAAGACTAAGTAATTTAAAAAAAAATCTAAAAACTTTTAAGAAGGCTTTTTTTTTTTTGGTTTGTTTATTTGTTTTGCATTAGGTTCTAATGTACTTTCAGTTTTTGTTCCAACTACATGGTTGAAAATTTAAACCAATTTTTTTAGAAAGCACTATTTATTACAAAGCAACACAAAGTGCTTTCCTTAATAATAAAACAATGTATTAAAACATATAGAAAAATCTCTGACAGACATACATCAACAGAGCACAACTCTCCTGCACCCCCATTATTCCATCCCTCCTTATTCTAACCAAATACCAAATCCTTCATTCTCACTCTTAACACAGATATAAACTGCTAGTAAAATTAAACACAGTAGTAATATAAAAAAATCTGGCCTGACACTGCTGTCAGAAAACAATATTTTTACTCTTTACTTAAAATTTCTGTTTGTTTAAAAACACAAATGTAATTAATCAAGTCAGTAATATTTACTGTTATTTTTATTATAATTGGCCATTTTAATATTATTTGGACTTAAATGTTATTGTAAGGTAGCACTTGTATCTACTGGTTAAATCCAGGCACTTCTTTCAGGAATAAAGTAATATGGTGGGCTTTCCCCATACTGCCATCAAAGTTTTATCATGATCAATTATTCAGACAAAAACACTGAATAGCTTTGCTGGGTTGGATTTCAGGTCCCCAAAACCCTGAATTGGATTAAACAGTGAAAAAAAATGAGTGAATGAATAATTCTGAATTTAAAAGGAACCCTTTATGTTTTTAAACCAGCATAAAAAACTATTAAAATCAACTTCAGTAATTAACAAATTCAGCCATGTGATCATTTAATGAATATTTGTTTATTTTGTTTAAACTGCGTGACTTCAGAGAAGCCGTCCTTAGAGACTGGAATGCTGATACAAGAGCCCAGGCAAGAAATACATCTGACTTATCTGTGAGGTAGAAATGTAGGTTTGTGACCAACTTGATGAATGTTAATTAAACTTTTCATTCTAAAATTTAAAAGACAAACATCTCAGAAAAAGAGTACGTTTACACAGTATAAATTGTTAACCATAAAATACTCAATTCACAGAAAAAAAGACAAAGAGCTCCAATGACCTAATGTGGCAGCTGCTTGCGGTAAATATTTAAAGCCACATTCAAATCAACACTTTTCATACCGCATCTAATAAAATGTGCCAAAGCATGCATAGCATTGCACTATGAAATGAAAATAATGCCCTCATCAGGGCAGACGGCAACAAGCTTATAAAACCCTGCTTTAAAATTACATGCACTCATTTTAATGAAATTACATGTACAAATATCATTTTACATCAGTGCCTTTACAAACAGTCTGTTCGGGTCTTAAATTCACAATTGTTTCACAAGAAATCTTTCATGTTGACTCATTTACATCCCTATTGTCATTCATGTTGCGGATGATTAACTATACAAGTTGATAAGCACATCTCCATACTGTCTTTAAGACGTAAATGCACTCATGTGGCTGACTTACCACAAAATCTTTTCTTTTCTTCTTTTTTTAACCAGGGAAACCTGCCCACACGTACTTTAAGTACACTTAGTATGCAACAAGCACAATGGAAGTTGATAAAAAAAAAACATTTATAAAAACACGAGGTTTAAGTCAACCTGAATGCAGTGGAAAACCACAGAAGCTGAATAATGTGCACCCGAATGCAAATGAAAATAAAAACAGTAGCATAGCTACATCTAAGCATGACTTCTTGGCTTAAATATCTAAAACAATCATCATCCTTAAAAAAAACAATTGTTATGGATAAAATACACACAGATAAAGGTAGGCAGACTAATACAGTCATGACACTGATGGAGAAGGAAACATAAATCTGATTGTCATTGAGGGAAAAGTGATGAGGTGATTGCACTGCTTTATAACATTTTTATGATAGTGACATATGTACCATGTTAAAACACATGCACTTTATGCATGAGAGTGCATAAATGAGGAAAAAGGTTTTAAAATGTTTTGTATAAAATAAAAAGACTTCTGGGCCTTTTGGCTGGCTGATTTCATTTTTCTATTTTGTTTCATGTTTGGCTTTTAGGCTGAATGAACTAAGCCAGTCCGTGCACATTAAACATTAATGGTGCATATCATTTAGATTTGTCACTATAGCGGTCTAAAGTGTTCTAGCTATTTAACAATGTAATTAAATATTTGTACTTCATTTCCAGAGGAAAAAAGAGAAAACAGAAACACGTTTAGCTTTAACCTGAAAGGATCTAACACATGTGGACACTGGAAAACCCAAAGGTTTTGAGCACAGTCATACAGTGGTTCTCAAACTGGGATTCACGAGCCAGATAATTGTAAAAAAAAAAAAAAAAAAAAACTTAAACACTTAGTATTTTTACCAGGGCTTTCAAAATAAAACAATTAATGCAGAGATAAATCACTAAAATTAAAGCATAAACAATAAGTTACTACACATGGCAAATTAAAAAATCTGAATTTGGCGTCATCCTAATAATGCTCTCCAGCTCTTTTTTTTTCAGAGGATGACTCCAAGATGCTATTTGACATATCTCACTATTAATCACATCATCGTCACATGTGTGTTGGGAAAGAGGACATATATGGATACTATCTTGGGGCTTGTGATTAAAAAAGTTTGGGAACCACTGACCTAACAGACCAGTTTATACTGTGCTGAGCCAACATAAACAAATACTTCACGCTTCAAAGTAAATCAAATTTACTTTGCTTTTATAATATTTCTGAACAGGACAATGATCTTTTCTGCTGGAAAGATTTGACACATTATACATCTTATAGTCTGGAGAATGTTTATGTTTTATCTGATATATTAGTATTAAAAGCTAGCATTTAAATATGTAAATGGTTATGTAAGAGCACAATAAGGCTATAACAATTCTGTGACAAACTTAAGGGCTTGGATGAAAAAAATAAACATTGACTGAAGTGCTGTGAAGAAATTAAGGGAGATAATAGCTGAGGCAAGGCTCCAGCCCCCCCGCGACCCCTTTAGGGACTAAGCAGTAGAAAATGGATGGATGAATAACTGAGGCAGCTGGAAATCTTTTTTTTTTCCCATGTAATTAAGAGCGACTGACTGCATCAGCTGCAGAAAACATTCCCAATGATTTTAGCTTTCCTAAACCATGTTAGCCTAATCTACCAAGCATTCCCCTATTGACTTTGAACCATGCTTTGTTAGAAAATAACAGGCCACTGCAGCATATTAGGTTGCAGTTTAACACTTTCGCTTACAAAGAGTAAGCCTGAAAAGATTCTTTAACATTTAAAGACAGTTCAGGTGTTGGTGCAATATCATTCGATAGAGTCAGAGTTCTGGCTGTTATATTCACCCGTCTCCATCTTAAGGATATAGGGAATGATGCTGTCGATGGAGACGTTGCCTATTAAACCGGTGAAGAAAAGTTCTTCCGTGATACTTGGGTTCATTAGGCGCAGGGCAGGGAGACGAGTCAGGATACGCGTCAGCCTGAGGAAACAAAAGCACATTTTTAACTAAATTATCTTACATTCTTGTTTAACTTATACGCACCAATGCATCCTCACATTTGCCTAAATACTTTACTGTATATCATGAATTATTTATATCTGCACCTGATATTTACTGTTCATTATGGTGTTCCACTGCAGGCTGGTTGTACAAAACAAACTTGAGTATTTAACTTGATTTCCTCCTTACAGTGAGTTATGTGATGCCTTCCTCTTCATGCTTATTTTAATCAATGTCTGCAACATTAAATCATCTCTTCACATTGCTGCCTCACAGTTGAAATCATTGTGTACCACAACTTAAAGAGCATACCTGTGCAACAATACAAATGGCTTTTCCCAAAAATGACCTATTTTTTTATATATATCCTCATGTCAAACTTTCTCATGCTTATCTATTCATCCATCCATTATCTATTCCCTAAACAAATAACCATACACACTCACACTCACTCCTATGGGCAATTTAGAGTCTCCAATCAGTCTATCCCCAAGGTGCATGTGTTTGGACTGTGGGAGGAAGCCGGAGAACCCGGAGAGAACCCACGCTAACACGGGGAGAACATGCTAACTCCACACAGAAAGCTCGCTGGTTGGAAGCCACAGTGCTAACTAATTGCGCCACCGTACAGCCCTGCTTATCTATTCATATATTTTTTATCTCCTCTATACAATGTTTTTAGGGAGGCCAATTTAACTGCTTGTCCAGCTTTTCCACACCTGATTCACACAAAACGGATCCACATGCTTCATAAATTCAGCTCAGCTCATTAATTTTAATCAAATGTGCTAAAACAGTGAAACACCGTAGAACAACTTGACCAACTTTATCAGGCTTTACTACAACCATGAGCATGTATTACTGTGGTGCATGTAGTATAGAGGTACATTTCCTAACCAGCTAGTTAGTGGTTCAAGTCCCGGTTCTGGCGTCCACATGCCGAAGTGTCCTTGAGCAAGACACTGAACCCCCAGTTTCTCCCGGTGCTGCGTCACCGGTGTGTGAATGTGTGAGCGTTTGTGTGAGCGAATGGGTGAATGTGTCAGATAGTGTCAAAGCGCTATACAAGTACAAGACCATTTACCATTTAAAACCATTTATTACTACTATACCTGTATGTGTCATCAGGGTATGTTTTCTGCACATAGTCCTGCAGTTCCATCAGGGCTTTCTCCTGGAATTTCTCGATCTGTCCGTTGCTGTCCACACCTGGATGATCTGATAAGGTGAGAATATAAGAGTTGGACTCTGAAATAAATCCTACTCATCAATACTTCTTCTCTTTGACGTTTAACTTTGAATCCCCTCTTCATTGATCGGTTATTAAAATGAGCTTCTTACCAGGGCTAAACAACACAATAGCCTTCAGGTAGGCATATTCGTAGCTGTCAGTCTCCAGTCGTGTCATGCTATTACAGAATTCCTGGAACTTCCAGATGTGCTCCATCACCTGCTTCACCCTATCTCCTGACAATTTGTCTGAGAAGAAAGAATATGTTCAAATCTGAGAATCCACATTAATGCTGGACTTTATTTTGCAGCCATCTGAGCTTTTACTAATAAAAACACTTAGAGATGCAAGATCAAACATGCCATTGCATCAAGAAGGTGCAGTTCTCAGTGTTAGTCAGTAGCAAGCAATTCCATTTTTTCACTACCTATCTGAGCATTTCATAACTATACCAAGACAAAGTTTCAGACTACTGTAACGATAAGTCTACTGTTGATTGGCTTATTTAAAAAAACACACTTCTTCACTTCTATTTATATGCGTGTGTGCCCTACTGTGAACTGATGGCGAGGTCTTTGGCCCATACCATCCTGGATGCTGCTCTGCAGATGGTTGATGATGGCAGTGAGGATGGTTGATAAGTTCATCACATGAGCACACTGTGCAAGACCCAGAGTGAACAGCTCATTCCAGCTGGCTCGCACCAAGCTTGTGTTCGCTTCCTGACTGAAAAATACACAGACACATAAAAATGTTACGTCTCAACAAAGAAAATATTCTTGTTTCTGTTTTATTCTGTTTCTGCAATGCTTTCTCACCCGAGAGCTGAGAAGGCAGGGATGGATCGAGCCCAATGCATAGAGAGGAACAGAAGTCTGGATGCCGACTCACATATGTAGTGTACATTCAGATACTCGGGTATTGGGCTGGGCATGGTCAGCTAAAGCAAAGAAGCAGAGGCAAAGGATGAAAGGAGCAGGGCGGACCTATACTTACTTACTACGTTGCATACGGTTCAGTTCAACTTCTTTTTTTTTATCTGGGCAGGTTATAAGATTGTTGCTTGGAGTGTTTTTTTATTCGTTTTCATGCAGTCAGATAAACTAAATGGAAAGTGACCAATCCTAAAGTGCAGGAGGCAAAGTATACAACATGTGGAGGATCCATATAGTGATACTGATGGAGCAGGAAGTCCCTTTTAAAAGACACACACACTGACGCAGACACACATCCTTTTTCATCTCAGAAGCTCGAGATGTGACATCGACCTACCTTGAAGCCAACATGGCTGTCTGTCAGCAGTGGTCCCTCCACCTCAATGATAGGTGTCTCCTGATCTCGGCCAATGAGCTGGATAGTTGTCCCACTGGCACACCTCTCTGCCAGATTTTGTTCAACAGCTACTTCAGTTGGGTTGAAGACTTTGGCCAAAGTGTCAAAGGCACTAAAGAGAATACACAAACACACACACCTTTAACTCTACACGTTTTATGCATAATTATCTGTAATAAAATATTAATACATTTCCTTTAAAAAATGCTCACTTTGGTTTTAATTCTTTTTAGACTCTTGGGTTAACCTTTACTACTATCTTTGAATCCAACACCTGCTTTTTTTGCCACAAAATCCTTCATTAAAACTTCACAATCACAAATGTACTGATATTTAAAATCCTTACAAACAGGTCATTCAGTTTAAATAGTGAAATAATGTAAACTTTTTAAAGTAATTTAACAGCACATATGACACAACTCTTAAAGATATTGTTGCCTCAAACATTGTCATTTAGCAAAGCTGCTAACTGAATATAAAAGTTAAAGTCGGACCATCCATCTATCCATCAATCATTCATCCATTCGTCAATTCTTTGCCGCTCATCCGGGGTCAGGTAATGGTGGCAGCAGCCTAAGGAGAGAAACCCAGACTTCCCAGCCACGTTTGCAAGCTCATCTAGGGGATCCCAAGACAGGATCTTGTCTTTGGACCATCGGAGCAAGGATGTCCTGAAATAAAATCTTTGTATCTACTTTAAACAGTGTTGACTGACCGTGTTATCTCACTGGCAGACTGCTCCTCGTGTTGACTGTCTGAGGTGTCCCCATTGTTCAGGTTTTCTTTAAGTGAATCACTCAGACTGGCTAGCGATGACACTACGTTGGCTAGCGTTCCCAAGTCTCCCTGCCCAGAATCCATCTGTAAACAAATATTTAGTGCAGATTTTTTATTTTCCAGCACATAAGTTGCTTTGATTTTTATAATAAATACTGTCAAAAGAAGAAGAGCGAGACAGAGGGCATCAGCACAAGACGACGTAACGTTTAGGTCACAAACACTTTACAATGATCAGACCTACCTTTGAGTCAGCTGCCAGCAGCAAAGCTCCATCAGTCTGGATGACTGGCTGCTGGATATTAACCAGCATCCCCTGATCCAGCAAGCTGGATCTACATGAATAAGACATTTCCAAAACAAACTCACATAATGACTAATTACGCCTTCACAATGACAGAAATCTTTTGCCTTATGTTTGTTTGTAGGTCTGACCTGGAGCCGTCTGTATCTGTATCAGAGATAAAGGTTGGCGTGGCGATAAGCGGGCTGTTAAGATCCTTGCGTATGTAGATCTTCTGGGTGGAGGCAGCGCAGTTAGTATGTCGCTCTCTGGGAATGATGTCGATGGGCTTCCTCTCACTCTGGACAGCTAAAGATTAAATAAGAAGCATTTAAAAATCTAAGATTAATTTGTATTTTTGCAGTGCTGAGCAACATGACAACAGTTTTACTAATCAATCTAAAATGATTTTAAACTGAACTTAATCAACAAGGGTTATTTTGGAAGAATATATAGAAAAACATCATTTACTCAGTTAATTGTGGTTCCAATCATTTATTCAGTAAATGCATGTTATTACATTTTTATATCCATAAAAGCAAGGGTGCAGCATTAAAGGAAAATAAAAATTATTCCAACTTTATACTTAAATTGAAAGCAGTAAAAACAAATATTGAAACTGAACATTTATTTATTTATCATGCATTTACTCACACAAGGCTTTTAACAAGCAATCATCTCTTCTCTGTAAAGCTGTAAAACGTACTCCACGAAAAACAAGAAGTTTGTTTTTGCTCTTGAGGCGGCAAGAACAAGAAAAAGGTCTCTGTGGCCTGGTCCATTCATACTTCACTAGAAGCTGCATCTGCAACGAGCAGGGTTTATTGTGGGTGGTCTGTCTGTGTCTGACCAGCTAATTTCATAAACAGTGAGGTAATTTGTCCATGGCAGGGAAGATTGTAGGCGTGACTGTATCGTGTTATTAAATGCCACGTGTTGTAAACATTTTTTGTACTTTCTCACCACCTCAATCAGCTGTTTTATAAAAAATATTCACTCATCCTGCATCAGACAAAATGCAGAAGCGGCTACTGTCTGCTTCTTGCTTCTCCATGGTAACCACGCCCACCTCATCTGTCCAACCAATCACACAAAATGACGTATTTTCTTCAAGAACATGAAACAGGTTCTCATTTCTTGCAGAGCATAATCCTTTAAAGAGTCAGAACTTATAATAATGTTGTAGTATTTCTCTCATTCTTGCTTAATACTACAGGTGCACAGGAGTTTCAGGGCTTCCAGTTCATAAACGAACCCAAATTTCTTTAGAATAACTAAAATGTAGGACTAGTAATACTTAATTTGTTTGTGAGTGGACCTGTACTTGTGTACTAATCTTTCATTTGGAAGCAAACTCACACTCAGTCTTCATTCCCATCTTGAGACATTTCCTCAACCGGCAGAACTGGCAGCGGTTGCGGTGGTGTTTGTTGACGACACAGTCCTGCTTACTCCGACAGCTGTAGGTCAGATTCTTCCTCACACTCCGCTTAAAGAAACCTTTACACCCTTCACAGCTGACGGCTCCGTAGTGACGCCCTGCACACAAACAAAGCAGTGTGTCCAAGTTACTGTGCATGTGTGTGAGACAGCTAACACAGCAAAACTGAACATCTGGATGTGTTTCTCGGAAAATGTTACATCTGTAGTACCTGACGCTTTGTCCCCACACACCACACAGTACTCCACTGGCTGAGGTCGACTTAAATCTCCTGAATGCCCAAACAATCGCTCCATTGACACTGGGTCGGTGACAATCTGAAAAGCAGTCAAACACGTCTAAAAAAAAGCTGAAATGTCCAAACTAAGACATTACCAGTAGCACACATTGTCACATTAGACATCATGGATGATGTTATAAAGGAATAATACCTGTATTCTTCCTGGCATCAGGCTGTCTGCCGCAGTAAAGATGAGCTGCTTTGTGTTGTGACTCTCTGGTGAGGCCAGGATGACCTTGCTTGCCCCTGAGCCGTCGGCTGTGGCCAGAATGAACTGCTGCTTCGGAGCACTGGACGGGTTCATTGCTGTCACTATCTGGATCTTCTGACCAGTCTGCTGGTCCGTTACAATCTGAAGGTGTAAAAGATGGGAAAGACAGCCAGCAAGAGAAATGTGGTCAGGGACACAAACCGAACTAGTTGAAGTTTAAAGCAACAAACACAATGCCATTAAATGGCTAATACCCGAGTATCTTGTGGTAATAACAGCTTATATACTATTGCAACAATAAAAGTATTGAAACATTGGAAAATCCAGTTGTTTGAATGTCCACTGGTTACCTCTATTCGCTGTGGCGTTGCTGCAGGGTCAGTGGAGATGACCTGAAAGCGTTGTGGAGATTCAC
>JBAMIG010000014.1:7353577-7367468 GCA_037177335.1 Kiunga ballochi
AATTTTATATGACATTTTATGTATCTTTACATTAATGCAAATAGGAACTCTATAATTATTTTACATGTAAACACAGAAAGAGATGCATCATTGTATTTTCATTTTAAATAAACTTACAAAGGGCTCCGTGGAGAGACATAATTTGAAAACTAACCATACCCAGGTAATCTCTTCCTCTCCACACTCACCTCTGCCTCATGTTCAGAATCTGCCTTCTGCTGAGAGAGCAGATTCAGGTTGGTCGTCATGATGGTATGAGGTCATCAGTGAGCTCTGTTCGGAAGGACGACGACATTAATCAGCCACAAAGGTTTCAAGTGTCACAGAAAAGCATGCTGGGGTCATATTTTCAGGACAATCATTACTGGTCAGTCATATAATATGCATTTCAACAATTAATAAAATTATTTTAATTGGTTTATTATCCGATTTCTCCATGTTTTACTGGATTATTAAGGACTTTGAAAGCTATCCATTTAGAGTTGTATAAAGGTAACATTCATGAGAATATTTTTACCCAAGTTTGCTGCTGTGTTTTAATAGCTCAATAAATACAAAAAAAATAAATATAACAAAAATGTTCAGCTTTTTAAAAGTTTTTTAAAAGACCATTTAAAACATGGGTGCCCAACTTAGGTTTTAAAGACTATCCTGCAAATTCTTCATGCAAAGCTTCTCTAATTCACCTAAAATAAACCAATGGCTTATTACCTGGACTCTCCGGAGCTTGATGATATACGGAAGGGGGAATTCAGCTATTTGATTCAGGTGTATTCAATAAGGATAGCATCTTTTTGACTAGACTTGAGAACTCCTGGTGTACCATTTTGAACCTAAATGTTTTCATTTGATTAAATAAATAGTGAGCTTTAGGTCAATACATCTGCCGTTTCCAACACGTTTGTTTATTACTCTTGTGTTGGTTTGTAACCTGATCATTTAATATTTGCAAAGGCTTGCTCCTAACCTTGCACAATTGCTGAATGTGCATGTGGAAAATAAATGCAGTGATCACATGGGTAGATTAAACAGTTATACACCAACACAATGCAGGGATCCCCACTATTCATTTAATTTATATTGAAAACCTGAACATATACTGAATGTACACAAAAACAGGGTTCATAATTTGATGCAGAAATATGTGTTAGTAATTCTCCGACCCATCACCTACTTGGCTTGATTGCTTTTTTAGGTCTTTATGGACTTGCTGTTACTGTCACAAAGACTCATTTGATAGCTTTGGCGAATATTGATTAATAAGCATGCAATTCTCCAGACTCTCCATAGACAAAAGGAGGCGTATGAGCTTCCTATTGTGATTGGACTAAACAATATGTCCATCACTGACTAAGCTCCAAACATATCACAATGCAGAACAAAATGGAGATTCTGGCTGTCGGCCAATAGCACAGTATACGTTATGATAAATGCTATATTAAAGTATGTTTCTTGACAGTCATAAAAATGTGTGAAAGCTAGTATTATAACCACAAACGCAAAAAGTCAACTCTTGCTAATATAGCACTGTCACAATTATTCTTATTCACTCTTGTCCTTAAGATGGCAAAGGTAAAAGGGTCGAGTTCATCTGCAGGAGCTTTAGCTGTAAAATGTTAGCTAGTAGCTAATTCCAGTAACACAGTGAGAGACGACTGTGCTTGTCTTATTACTGCGTGATTGCCTCTTTGAGAGACAGGAATTGGTCAAATTCAATATGTAATGTCAAGTATTTTTTTTAAAACATATATAGCGTGCTTCAAGAATAGAAGTACACACAGTAAACACTTCTCTAGCTTTATACAATTAACATCCAGATGCCGAGCAGCCGGAGACGGACAGGAAGGGAGCTCCGCATCGTCTAGCTAACAAGCTAGCTGGGAGATTAGCCGTGCTCGTCAATGATCCAGTATCACAGACAGCTTTCACCGTTTGTCACACATAAACTACACTTACCTCTGGGTAACGGTGGATGTGGTTTTAAGACGCCCTGCTATTTAAAAAAATATATGCTTGTGGTTTTATTCTAGTAAAGGTCATAGTTCGTGACCCCGCACCGCCAGCATTCTGATGATGGTTCAAGTTTTTTTTTTTTTTTTCCAACTTCTTCCTCCCTCTCGCGTCCCCGCGTGCCTTTAACATCCCCCCCACCCCCAGCGCGAGCCAGACAGAACTGACGTCATCATGTCTGATTGTCTTGGGGCCTCATTAACAAATTATGTGACAAATAATTAATATGTTTGTTTGTTTGTTTTTTTTTAAAAAAAGCTTGATATAAACTCAGAGGGACTTCAGTCCCTTTAAATATTCTCGTCTTTTTTTTTTAAGAAATGCGGGTCAAACACTGCTGTCATGCGCTCACAAAATTAGAATAGGCTATTGTTAAATGTATTGAAAGACACCCTTAAGTTAGGCATTTATTATTTCGTGTCTTGTTTCACTGCGGTTTTTATTTTGGGTTTGTTTTGTCTCCTAAGAAATATTCCCATTTACAGTTTTTGCTAACTAGTTAGTTCCTCATACCCAATGAAGAACCAACTACTGTGTCATTATCACGCACAAGTGCCTTTGAATGCAATTGTATCAAGCTAGTTATTAGCCTACTAAAAGAATTTGTAGCCTATTCACAAACTAAAACCAGAAATAAGGAACAAACTTGATAATAATACATTGATAAGCAATCCCCTAATGATTAAGACTGACAACTTTATACATGGTTCATAATTAAATGATTGGCTCAAAACGTGTACAAAACATAGCAATGTGCTAATTACTAGCCTAATTAAAAACCAATTAGCTTCTGACATCAACTAGTTCTTTTTAAGTGTTAGAACAGAAAATGTCAGGTGCAAATTAAGTCATTCAAAACTTATTTTCTCCTGGTTTTGCTGACCTTTCTTATATGAGAACATTTAGGCTATTGTTGTATTTAGCCTACTTCATGGATTCAGGCCAACTTAATTTCTGCAATGTTTTGTATATAAGCATATGAATTTAAATTTGATAAAGTTGTTTTATTGTTAAGTATATACTGATCTAAAAAGCGGCTGAGTCAGGAAGATATGTTCCAGCATTTCTCACACTGATGACATCTGCCTTTTTCTAACCCTGTTTGAGTTGGTGCACCAGTGAATGCATCCATCCATTATCTACCACTTGTTCCAATAAAGGGTCATGGTTAGTTTGAGCCAATCCCAGTTATCTTTGTTATCACAGTTAGAGACAAACAACCAGATGAACACAGTCACACACACATTTCGAATGATCAATTAACCTAACACATGTTTGTGGGCAGTGGAAGGAAGCCGGAGTACTAGGAGAGAACACACACATACACAGGAGAAAATGTGCAAACTCTGCACAGCAAGGCTACTGTCTGAGTTTCGGCTTGAGCCAACAACCTCATGAGGCTGTGGTGCTAACCATCACACCACTGTGTAGTCTCATGTGAATGTTATAAGACAAAATGCTAACAATAATTAAACCGTCCTTCTCATGCTGGTCGGCAGGTCACCAGCTTGGTTACATATAGTGGCATGGCAATATTATTCACATAGAATTATGTGCAAAGCAGCTTACAAATGTGGGCAGAAACAGCTAAACATATGAGTTTAATGGGATCATTCAGCACTGCAAGCTGGCTTTTACATCCTCTCTGCAGCCAAATTTTGGAGGCTGTGTCTGACAATCTATCTATATCAAGATTGGCTCCAATGATGATTGCTTTTCAAGAGGAGATGGGATGACACCACCTTTACCAAAAACGGTCACCTTATCAGTGCAAAACTCAGCATAGTGATCTCCATCTTCACACTTTGACCCAACAATTTGAATTTGGTTATTAGCCAATCAGGTAACTGATTGTTAGCACCTACAAGAGGCTTAAAAGAAGACTCAAAAACATTGCTTTAAATTTTCTGTCCCCTATATGACATTTTATAGTCTTCAAAAACATGTATGTTTTTTTAAATTACATTTGGGTTATTCTTACTCCAAATTTCAGACATAATTAAAAAAAATCATTTTCTGTTTCTGTTGGTCTGCTCTGATAGTCACTAAAAGTGGCGAATCAACGACTTTTGCCTGTTTAAATCACACTATTTACATTACCAACTCATCACCAGCAGGTGTCGCCCTCAGCCAGAAGGTATGATTGGCTCATGAGCTTCACGCGAGGAATCAAAGCATAGAAGAACAAAGCACGGGCGCAGATGGCACAAGGTATGGGGACATGTCCCCCTTACAATCACAGTGACCCTGAGCCGTCCCCCCACTTTCCAAGGCAACAAACATCCCCAATGTGGAGAAAAGCGTCTGTTAAATGACCAATAGAATAGAATAGAATAGAATAGAATAGAATAGAATAGAATAGAATAGAATAGAATAGAATATTAAAAGGCCAATTGTAGGCTATGTTTGGACAGATAGTAGTAGACATTTTTCCTCCAAATCCAGTTGAAAAACTGACCAGGGAAGCTACAATAAACACCGCACCGCCTGCGAGCACCATATTTGCAAGCAGAGGATCGTCCTTGCGATGTGTTCCAGGTAGTCCTACCTCTGTGAATTATTAATGCTTTTAATAGAAACTCCTTATAGTGAGTGCATCATGCAGATACAGCTTAGAGTAGAGGAGACTTCTACACTGTAAAAATATTAATAAAATAAAAAGAAATAGAAAGAAAAAAAGAAAGAAGCAGCCTATGGTCTGAAAACTAAGATGTAATATGATCTATAACTGGTTTCTTATGTAGAAAATAATTTTAAAGTTGTCTTTGTGTTTGGATCAAATGCAGTAAAAACCAAAATGATTTAGGTAAAATTTCCACAACATCATTTAAGATTTCCAAAATAGATTTTCACAAATATATATTTTTGGTCTTTAATGCATCCAGATGCAGGATGTCCAGGATATTTTAGTTCAAGTTTGAAAAGTCTGAATATTATAGTTCTTGTTCAGAACATGACATATAGCTATAGTCTAAATGCCAAAAACACTAAATGATCTGAATTGTGCACTTTCACAAAAGGAATAATGATTCAACAATTCAGAAACAATGATGAATCTACATGTTTACAAAATGTTGGCACAAGTCTGAACATTGAGCTTTTGAATGAGTACGAATGTGGTTTCCTAAGAAGCAAGTGAAATGAACCTTTACATCACATATCAGCTTTTTTTAAATCTACATGTGTAGAAGACACTTTAGAAAAGTGAAACTGGAAAACAGCTTTAGAAAATTCCTCATCCTTGCATGAGAAATGGGTCAAAACTGGCTGTTATAACTGGTGCATTTAAAAAGAGACCAGTTTGTTCACATAAACAGTAGGTCACAACTAAGCAGGCTGGAAATAAAACTAACAATCCATCAGCTCTGCAATAGCTTTCACTACACAAATATCTGCTAGAGCAATAAAAGCCAAAATTACACAAAAATAACTAATTGAGTGGACTGATTAATGACTGACCCATTTGTTGACCCCTACTTCAAAAATCCCCTCTGCGTCTGCGCCCCTGGAACAAAGCATTACGCGACATTTTATTTAGCCTGTGCAAAAAGGACTGTGCATTAATAATCAATTTCAAGCAAGAGACAACATATTGATCAATTTATAATGAATGCAGCACTCAAAAAAGCCTTCGGACGTCCCACCAATCTGTCCTCAATTCAGGGTTAGAGAAGGAAACTATCATTCCGGAGCGCATTAATGCGCATAATGATGATCTGTGCGTCATATCACCCCCGCGGTTGTTTTAGTCCTGTAAGAGAAGGAGGGCAAAGCTGGCTTCGGTCATCGTTTGCTTTATTTGCGCAGCTGCATATCGCAGCTCTCTCGGTACCGATGCTGAGCAAACCGAAGGCGTCAAGCTGTAATGCTGCGCTGACGCTTATCGACTGCTGAGCAAAGGAGCATAGAACGGGTGTGGATTTTAGGAAAAGCCCCAAAAGACTGAATCTAAGATACCCATGAAGATAAGGAGGGAGAGACGGAAGGTGAAACACGGACAATAGCAGATTTCAGAGGACCACAGAGCGGCGCATTTGAAGAGGATAGGTTGGTCATGCTCGGAAGGGGATTGTGCAAACCCAGATTTGGAAAGCGTGGGAGCAGGCTTGCTTATTTGCCTTATCTGTGCGCAGTTCTAGCTTGCGCTGCGCTGCTTGCTCTGCTCTTCGTGGACTTCATAGAATTATGGGTCACCTCCATGGGCCTGAGCGCGGTGGTGGAACCACACGCGGGCATCCTTCCTCCACAGAGCGTGCCTCCAACCCGACCCGAGGAGTTCTTGCTTATGCCAAGCCCGCTCGTTTGCCAGCGTGCCAAGCCTTTCCTCATCACCTTGGTTACATCTGCACCTGCCAATCAACGGGCACGCCAAGCCATCAGGGACACCTGGGGAGGGGAGGTGGAGGTCAGACGACTGCGGGTCATGACCCTTTTCATGGTGGGTGTGGCAACTGACCCTGGACTGGGTAAGTTGATGATAGAGGAAGCCCGGGAGAAAGGGGACCTGATTCAGGGGCGTTTTTTGGACTCCTACTCCAACCTAACCCTCAAGACCCTGTCTATGTTGGGCTGGGTCCGCCGGTTCTGCCCTCAGGCTCACTTCGTGGCGAAAGTGGATGACGATGTCTTGTTTAATCCCAGTGCACTTTTACATTTCCTGAACAAAAGCCGTAACCCTTATGAACAAGGAGACTTGTATCTTGGCAGAGTGCATCTTCATGTTGCTCCAGATCGCGACCCAGACAGCAAGCACTACCTCCCTGCAGGAGCGTACCCTGCCTCAGTCTTTCCAGACTATTGCAGTGGTACAGCCTATGTTCTGTCCCGCTCTGCATTGCTCAAAATCTCCCTGGCAGCCTCCACATCCCCTTTATCCACGCCTCTTCCTCCTGAGGATGTGTTTGTGGGTCTGTGTGCCCGGACAGCCGGAGTGCTGCCCTCACACTGCCCTCTCTTCTCAGGTGGACCAGGTGTGCCATATGGACGCTGCTGTTATCAGGCCATGGTATCCATCCACCACATCTCACCCAGGGAGATGTTGCATTACTGGGCTGATATCCATTCATCGCCCCCCTGCTCATGGCTGGGTCAAAGAGCCTCCCTGGGGATGTGCAAAGTCAGGACGATGCTGGGATCCGTTCTGGGACTGGAGCAAGGATTATGAGGAACATGGATTCAGCTGGATCTGCTGAAACTGTGCCTCGCTTTAGTACTGTGAACAGCACAAGCGTTCTTTTGCTGTGAATCTAGTATGTGCACCGAGAAAATTTCTCTTTAGAGCTTTATTTTTTTAAACACTTCACAGTATTTAACTCCTTTCCTCTTGTTTTTGTTTAGCAGAAATAGGTTAATGAGCAGGTAGTACAGAGAGTTGCTGCAGAGCAAGCATTAGCATGCTGAGAAAATACAGCAGCTTATGATGAATGCACACAGTAACAAAGCCGCCTCACATGCTATATCTGATATTTATAGGCTCCAGTCCTCATATTTTTAAACACTTGAGCAGTTTACCACTAAGTACTATTTTATCTAAATGCATGTCTTCACAAAACTGCAATAAATATCAAATTAAGTGATTCATGAATTGTACTTAAATGAAATCAAAGGATCTTCAAAGGAATTTAAGTAAACTGCAATAATTGTATTGGCATTGAAGAAGTCTTCTGAAACAGGGTAACTGGACTACTGAAATTGGATGCAGTGAGAGACTTTAGTGAATTTTTAAAACATGTAGAGGAAATCACTTTTATCTTACATTGGCTTTTTCTGGGGTCACAAAACTGATGCTAAGGACTGCTGTTGTGCCACAGAATACAAACCTTACAGGATGTGGTTGTAATACGAATGTTTTGAGCCATTAGTGTGTGTTAAGCAATATAAGAAAGTCTGTGTTTACACTCAGGAAATACATGTATGAATCCAGTTCAGGCTGTAATAAACCTCCACATATAAACAAGCACTGGTCTGCATTGTTTCAGTTAGATTACTGTACCAAACTGTCAACGTGTCCAAACATCTTCATTTTTTTACACATTTATGTGGTTTATATATGTGTTATAACAAAGATCCCAGACCGACAGTTTAAGTTCTTATGGCCTGACGTATCATATGACATGTTTCTGAGATGTTTTGCATCACTTTATGGCAGCAACTTTATTTAAAATGCTGTTATTTATTATATGATACTGGTCTGCTGAATATTAGATACTATAGATAATTTGACCGATTCCATGGTAATAAATAGAAAAGAGAATTTTTTTTTTTTCTAGAATTTGTTCAAGAGTTACATATTGTTTTCAGATTTAAAAAATGGGATGTTTTTGCCCAGTCCTCTCTAATTCAGCTGTTAAGGGGTTAAGCAATCTTTTAAAGAAACAATTTATCATAAAGAAATACATTCAGCTAAATTGTTTTTTAAAGGAAAAAAAAACACCATCAAAAAGATGTTGAAGATGGTTTTTTATTGGTTACCCTTATCATCATGGGGATAATCACGTGGACACATGGCTCTCTGACTTTAGGTGACTTTTTAAAACCCTTCCTATATAGTTCAGATTTTTCCCTCTATCCCTCAAAGGAAATCTACAACTTATGTCTAAGATGTACTCATATAATTTTTGATAAACATGTGACCGACACTCTTATGACTAGCTGTTCTGGGGAGATTTGTTCTTTACAAGGCTTTTTTTCACATTAATGATGATTATTCTCACACAACAGTGTGATATATAAATGGTGTCTTAGATTAAAATATATGTGCTGTAATTATTATTTTAAATAAAAAACATTTTAACATTGGAAAGTGGGTATGTATATGAGCATCCATTCAGCAGATATGGTAAATGACAGTGCATGACAATACAGTGTGAATGTATTAAGGTATGAAATGAGGATTGACCTATTGCCTATAAGATGCAGATTTGCTTTGTTCACAGCCAGTAAGTTCGGGTAGTACTTTTTGGTCTTATGATTGTATACGTCAGTTGTTTCCAACCTATTTTCCTTGAGGACTCCCTTCAACTACCAAAAATCCCTGCTCCTCCACTGTCCACACCTCACCTCATCCACTTACCTTATGCTCAAACCACAAACAACAGTCCAGCATACCAGTATCATATGGTGCACAACAGAATTTCAAATGACGTTTTTACCATAAAGTGATGCAAAATGTCTGGGGAACTTTCTGTATCAAATATAATACGCTTGGCTTCAGGGTTAATAAAAATAGCTAAAACATGAGCTACATCCCTACCACAAGTTCACTGATCATACTAAACCATATATATAATTAACCCACGTCTGGGTGGTTGTCTTCAAACGGGAAAAAGTGACAGAACAGTAAATAAGGTATCCAGAACGACTGCAAGGTTTATAAACAGGTACATTTAAAAGATTTTTAAAAAGTGTGCAATCATAGTAATGAAAATCTGGTAATAAGGACTGATAAGAACTACACTCAGTTCTACAGAACCAGAGCCCGTATCATCCATGTTCCATCAAAAGAAGGTCAGCCACACAATTTATATTATTAATTAACATTATATCAATTCTCAATAATTATATTTAATTTTAACAAGTGTTTATATATATATATATGAATCACATCAAAGAATTCTGCACAATTATTTAGCTGCAATATGTAACAGATCTGTAATATGTTGCTTTGATTATTTTCTAAACATGAATATTTAATGTAAGATAATGTAGCATCATTACTATCTGTTCACAGGTCTTAGACAGTCTATTAACCTAAAGCCTAAAAAAAGCAAACTGCTAAGTAGAAGAGACCGTTCTTGTTGTGTAATGAGGGCAATTATGCACCCTATGGAGCACACAAATGAAGACACATTTCTTAATTATAATAGCCCATGTGGTATGTTAGGCTACTTCATATGTTTTAGCTGTTATATTTAATATCTTGATGCACTGAAACATTGGATGATCATAATAGTGGCTGGAAGATGCCTAGTATCTGAGACAGTCCCAATATAAGTTGTTACAACAATACGTATTGGCTTTAAGTCAATTCTAGCACTTCCTCTTGTTGTGATGCACAATGGTATAAACATTTGAACAGTATTCTTCTTGTTATTTGCATTTGTTAGAGTCCTTATTTCTGCAAGCTGTGCAGTGTATGTTTGGTTATTTAGCAAGTTTAGCAGTGAACATCAATGAAAGAGTTTTTGCTTATTATTGGATAGTTTGTGTGATTCCTGACTTTTCAATAGCATCTATAAGCTGAACTCAGTAAACAGCTGTGTGGTTGATTATTAATGTTTTCACACTGATCTTCATAAATCAAATAGAGTACACTTTATTTGGAAAGAGTTTGTAGTATGATTGACTTTAATTGGACCAGTAGCCTTTTGTACCAGATTCAGAGCTGACAGTAACCCTGCATCCTTCCTCATTTTTTATTGCAGACAACAAAACTTCCTTAAATGTGACTCATAAAAGTATAAAAATAAGCTAAGTACACAACTTTGAGCCAACAGAACTGAAGTTTTTCTTTATTGTGACCATCAGTTGCTATGTAGACGGTCAGATCAGCAGTAAAATAGTTTTTTCAGGAATTTTCTCATGGGACTGAAAGACAAAACAGTAAAAAACAACAAAGTAATCCACATCCTGGTGTTGGAGGTCTTTGATCCAGTACTTTAAGAGTTTATCTGGTGTGTTTGTACTGTTCCTAATATGTCTATAGAAACATTTTTTTTCAAAAATCCTACATTTGAAAGTTAGAGCCAGCAGTATATGAAGCAACAATAAAGACAAATCATCAGTCATGTCTTGTACTTCTGATGAGGTTGGACGAAAAATGTGGACAATTCTGGAAAAAGTGTTTATTTGTAAAGAAGTACCCAGAGCTGTTCTCTATCACAATGCAAAATCTCAGATTTCCACTACATCCAGAATTTCTGCAGTTGGTGTTTTGCTCCTTCGATTAATGTGCCTAAAAAGAGCGTCCTTTATGTGAAGTTCAAAGGTCACTCCCACAGAATGTCCTCGGTTTGTATTGACAAAGGGTTCTTTTCTATTTCTTGAATCTGTCCAGAGCAGATTTCTGGCTAGACAGTTCTGCCTTTTTCTTCTCCACCTTCTTCTGTTCTTCTATTCTCATTTGGGATTCCACCGATTTCTTGATCACATCCTGCAAGGTAAGGGAATCCACAAAAATCAGAGTTTGATTATAAATCTTGTCCATGTTTTCACAACACGGTAAAAGCAAAGTGATTTGATGTGGTTCTGTTTGCATCTTGGGAACTGAGCGTGTGCGATAACCGATTAAACATGTAGACTTTGGTAACATTTCATTGTATTTCAGCCAAAGTATCAGTGAAGCAGCTTATTTGTTGCACATCAGATAAAATTAAACTCACCCTCTGGTCCTCATGCGCCACATGCTTCTTGCGCCTTTCAACTCCACCGGTAGAACTTCGGCCCTTTTTCTTAAACTTTGGAACAAACTTTTCTTTAGCTAGTGGGTCAAATCCCTGAAAGAGATGAAGATCATTTCAGTGCAGTGTGAATAATAACTTCTTCACTGCGATTAAAACAAATTTCAGAAGTGCAGGTTGAATAAAAACGTGTGGAAAATCCTTTATTACAGACCAGAGCTTGGACCCTGACTTTATGTCGTTGTTCAAATGTAGCATGATCAATTTGTCCCAGCTCTGTGGGGTTTAGGCTGATGAGCTCTGGCTGAATCTTCTCCAGCAGGGCTTTAACCTCCCATTCCTGTCTCTGCTTTGCACTACGGTAGGGATTTGCATCCAAGCCATCAAAGTTAGGCTCACCTGCACCTGTTAATGCAAATGGAGACAAAAAATCATAGGATTTTTTGGTCAAAACTGAACAAAACTAAAGTTAAAGAGTCATTTTAAGTACCTGAACCAGGTGGCAACCTTAGTGGAAAAGATGTAAAGGTTGTGTTAAAGTGCCAAAAATTACAGTTCATCCCTCATCCACCAGGGGTCAAATACAAATTTGGCCCACAGTGTAATTATGTTCGGCTCGCACTCCATTAAGAAATGACCCATAGAGCTGGCCCTCTGGTGTTACACAGCACATGTATTGTCAATATTACAAATCCCAGAATGATCTGCTGGTGTTTTGGTGCATCAACAAGACAGTACTGTTTCCTGACAATTATCACAGCAACCTCACATTACTGGCATTGTGCTAGCGCTCCCAAAAATGGAGAGAAGAAAAAAGTAGGATCTGTCTTACATATAAGGTAGAACACATTTCCACATGTAAAAAACAACCAGGTTTGTATTATTTGTGGAACTATAATTGAGAAGTACGACATTAGAAGACACCAGGAAATGAAACACCATAACAAGTGACCCGGCGTTCACCAGACTGATCCTGACATCAGCAGGAAGAGCGGCTCGCCAGTCCTGAAGTCCGACGGAGAGGCCGCAAGTTTACTGGGTTTACCCAATTTTACCATTTTATTTATGACCTAAAGTGGACCTTTTAAAAGCTCTTTTAGCCTCCACATGTCCTGCCGACAGCCTCCACCAGCCCCACCTGCTGACTTTTTCCCCAGAGGTTGTGCACCCACATCCAAAAGCAGAAAAAACAGAAAACGTTGCTCCGCTGCTATTCTGACTGGCACGCCAGAACAGGAAGCACCGGAGATGGAAAAGAACAACATGGCATTTAGGCAAAAAGAACAAGAATTGGGTCAAAGTAAGTCACAAAGAAGGAAATTCTCTTCAGATATCGTTCCAAATGTTAAAGAAGTGCTGGCAGCATTACCAAGAAACAGATGCCAGAAGAAATTATATTATATTTATATTATGTCCAACCACCAAAAGTCCTGAAACAATAAAGGTTTTTAATATTTCCCAGCCTATAAGTATTGATCCATCACTTGAAGCACGTGAAGCTTTTAACATTCCTTTGTAGACAAAATGAGGACGGTTCTGGCTCAGATTCCTTCCTGTCAGTCTCGATCCACTGTGCTTCTGCTTTTTTACCAGTTTGAACTGGTGTCTGCCTTCTCTTTGTGAGCCTTCAGGTTCTCAAATATCCAAGAAGCTTATTTCCACTTTGGGACCTGGTTCTTGCCATTATTCTGTCCTCAGGTCTGGTTATAAACATGCCCTCATCCAACCCTTGCTGAAAAAGCCTTACCTGGATCATATTCTGTGTAATTCCTGACCAATTTTCAAACTTCATTCAAAAAATCTTATAGGGGACCATTTTTCACACAGATAAGTTCTTAGAGGTAAACAGTGTTTTTGAGATTCTTCAGTTTGGTTTTAAGTCCTTCATTGCACTGAGTCTGCTCTACTGAGGATTTTTAATGTTTTATTAGCTACTGATTGCAGTGACTATGTGATCTTGGCTTTATTGGATCTGAAAGCTGCTTGTAATTCAGTGGATCACAACATTATCCTCGCACGTCTGGAGCACAGCGTTGGCATTTGTAGTGTTGCATTGGAATCTGTCTGGAAGGATATTTGGTGGTAAACTGGGCAGTTTTCAGTGACACTCTGCTCTTTGGGGCTTTGCTTTAGACCTCCTTCTCCTTGGATCAGTTATTGGGAAGCACAATTATGATTTTTACATCTATGCTGATGACAGATTTACATCAGGTTTACGTATGGACTCTTATTCTCCAGAAAAACGTTTGAACTTTCTCACACAAGTCAAAGCCAGGATGGCCATGAATTTTCATCATTTTAATGAAAAAAGACAGGTTATGGTGTCAGCGGGTTATGTTCTGTAGACTTGGACCCTCTGGCACATTATCATAAGGTTGCCGTCACAAATCTTGATGTGAAACTGGACAGATTTTAATCCTGACAGGCAGATCAGTGCAGTGGTCAGATCTAGCTTTTACCATCTAAGGCAAATGTCAAAACAG
>JBAMIG010000014.1:7392923-7403279 GCA_037177335.1 Kiunga ballochi
GTCACAACCCAAAGCTCATGATTTAACAACAGCTAAGAACATTTATGGTTTTGTGTCAAAGTTTCTACATAAGTGCCTGAGTTGCAGCAGCTGTCCTACTAGAGATGTCATAATGTTGTTTGGGTTAACATAGCTGGAGCCACGTTTTTTTTTATTAAAGTTAAGGTTTTTGAGCGTATCCTCTTCATCTATTTAGTTGCTATGGAGAAAAAAAATCCCACACTACATGTCAGACACCAGTAACTCAGTAGATACTGAGTGAGTGGCGCAGACTGAGGGAATAAAGCAAAGCTACTGCTACATTAGTAACAAGTGTTTGTGTATGAAACACACTTGAGAGTCTTAGCTCTTTTATCACAGTAATGGGGAGAATATTGAATTTGACTCAACCAAACAAAATCTCATTTTAAGAAGGAATAAAGTTGCCTGTAAAACTAGATGCCAACAAAAATCATGATTATGCCAACAGACCTTTTTGTACAAGGTCTCCAAGAGGCCCTGAATGTTTAAGTCCTAACCATGATATTATATAGGGATCTCAGAATAGCATATATGCTCCATGTGTCAGGTTTTTCCCTCTCCATTTGCTTTTCTTCATTTCCCCTCCCTTCATCCCTTTTTCTCTGCATCTGGTTTTCATTAACCCCCCCTACCCCTTCCCCTCTTCCTTTACTTCTATTACTTCTATGCCTTTAGTGTCTGTACCATTCGTCCATGCTTTCACCCACCCTGTCTACTCTCTCATCTGTACTCAGTCTTTTCCCCTCTTGTCCTCTCTCCATCTCCTTGCATGGCTACAATCCTGCCCGCCTCCTTTTTAACCCTCTCTCTCGCCTTTTGTCACAAGCTGTGTTGACCTTCCACAACCACCCTATGTTCCATTTTTCCACGGAAAAGGGTCTCTGCTTTTTCCTTCCTTTGAAGCCCCCCACTCCCTTTTTTTCCCCAAATTCTTTCAGTGAAAAAATTCCAGCTGTACAAACAATTCTAGTCTAAATAACTGGTTGACAAAGGAAACTCTAAAAAGCACAAGATCTCCTGTTTCTCACCTGTCCTTGAAGGCAGCACAGTAGTCGTTGCTGCCTGCTTTCTCATTGTTGTTTTGAAAGCTGTCTCAACAGCCTTCTTAGTAAGATTTGGCGCACCTGTTATAGAGGTGAGGGTCACTTGCAGAGTCAAAGTGTCTGGATTTGAAGTCGGCTGGCTTTTGGGCACAGCAGGCTGTGATGGTTTATCAGTAGAGCCCACGGTGTTAGCTGTGAGTTGGGGGAATGTCACTGGATTGTTTGCTTCCACTTTACCTATAAAGTTTAGAAAAAAACATTTTTGTTACATAGATATTAAGCATTCGACCTCAAGTGCTTATTTTCATGAGGTATTTGTTTTCTTACTTGTTAATTTCACACTTTGCTTTGTTACGGGAGATGGTGTGAGCTTATCCTTAGGATGGAGAGTTGTAGAGACTGTACTAGTTGTACTGACTGTAGTCAATGCAAACAGGTGAGGCTTAATAGTCTGATCGTCCAGTCGCAGGGATTTTGCATCTGTAACTTTGGATATCATTGTCTGTGCCTGTGGCCGATACTGCGCCATTTCATCAACAACTGTTGGCAGATGAACAGGAAAGTCTTTCTTCACAAATGTAGGAGTTCTACCAGATCCCAGTCCTTGTGTATCTCCATCCTCTGTCTCGATGTCTGATGCATCGTCTAGAATCTCAGCTGTCACTGACTTATCATCTGCAGGCTCAGCAACAGCAGCAGAGGGGAAAGTGGGCAGAGGGGGAGTTGGGGGTTTTGCAGCAGCATCTCTTCTGAAAGCCCTGCTGAATGTTAAACTAGCTGTATCAGTCCTGGGCCTGGAGGCAGGGGGTTGGGTTGGCCCTCTGCTAAAGTTCAGCATGGAAAGGCTCAATATAAAAGAAGGACTGAGCTGCGTCGTCGGGCGCGTCATTCTTTGCTCCTGTTCTACTCTGTTCATAGTCACTAATTGATCATGGATTGTTACTCTGATGGGAACATCACTGCGTCCTCTGGGGGGCAAAGACGGCCAGAAGCGAAAAGCCTGCTTGGTTGGTGCAGGTGAAGAATCGCTTGGCAGGTTGGGTGAAGAATAATAAGAGGAGGAGTCAATGATGGTCTGTGCACCTGAAAAATGGATGAAGGAGAGGAGGAAAGGCAGGAACAGGAGAGACACCGGAGCCATGGTCTGCCTTGGTGTGTGCCGAGCAGCAATGATTCCTCTGGAACAACTCACTTTATTTCTCACACCATCATTTCACTGTCAAGAAAAACAAACATAAACATATAAAGAATTAGATAAATAAATACTGTGTCAAGAATAAAGTCTAATCAATATATTAATTGAATGGAACCCAAATCTGGCCAAATTATTTTCACATTTTAGGAAAATTGCCACTTTCTAATGATTTTGCGTCACTATTTTAGATTTAGCAGCGGTTGTTTAAGGTTTTCCAGCTACTTTAAGTCACTATGTGTTTCTGGTTACATCTCATTTGAAGGGAGCGTGTCATGGCCTGTTTATGCTGATTCATGTACAGAGTCGGGTGACGGAAACTCCCACAAAGATTTCACAGCATGACACGAGGACTCATTGGGTGTGGTGGGGTATATAGTTTCAGAAGACATGTCACATATGCTTCCCCACATGCAAACCCTCAAAGGCTAAACCTGAGCTTGCAAATCATTAAATGGATCGCACCATCAACATCATCCAGCCAAACAACAAAAAGGAGTCGCAGATGGTTTCAGTCAGTAGCAGATGGGCACGCTCATTTTTGTTCTCACCAATGGTGTCATGAAGTGTTCTCTGGAAAAATGTCAGCTTTTTTTCTCTACTAAATGTCTTTTTTTCTCTGAGTAGAATGATTTCCTAGCTAGCTTTGTTTGAGTCCCAGATGCCAGGGGATGACAGCTGTAGCACTTAAAGTAGAGCAGCTCAGAGAGCCAGGTGACATGCAGACCCCCCTGGCCAATGAGGACTGTGCGATCCTACTAGTCATCTAACTGAACAGCTGCCAGTAACATCCCTAAACACACATCCTAGTTTTCTTTGCTGTGCATAAAGCGTGTTCGCAATTATGACTCACAGAAGGAAATATCCTCAGGGGCAAAGTTGGGATCGTTCTAAAACTTTAGTTCAGACAGCAGAGAGGAATCAGGTAAAATAAATCACTTTTATTAGAGGATTCATTCTGCTCTGATGAGTCACTCTGAGTTCATTCAGTCACAATAAGTAGGTCTGAAAAAAAACGCTGAGCATTTGGATGAATGCTCAGAAAAACACGGTATCTTGCTTAGAAAGTGTTGGGGGTGCAAAACAAGTGAAAAGTCAATGTGCAAAGTAGAACAAGTGCCAGTAAATCTCACTCTCCACCCACTCACAGTAGCCTCACTGTTTATTAATTTCTTTCCTGTCTCAACTACCTCCTCTGCACTCACTGAGCAATCCCCGTCCCCCCCCCCCTCTCTTATTTTTATCTTTTCTTTTTGTTTTGTCATTTATTTTACTTTAGTTAATTTCACACAACATCACAGCCACGTGAGGGCTGAATAAAAGGAGACTTGGTGATAGAAATAAAACAGGAGAGTGTAAAATGCTAAGAAAGGGAATTGGAGAAGGTGAGAGAAGCATGATGTGATGAAGTTGACATCGGAGGGCAAAGCTGGGTGAGGGGAGAGTCTTTAGGCATTCAGAAGCCAAATTAAGACTGAGAGTAGGATGAGAGTAGAGCATGGAGTGGGCATAGAAGTAACTAGTGAATGCATAGCGAGAAAACACCAAAAAGTAGAATATTTAGGAAAAAGAAGGAGAGCAACGAGGAAATGTTGCAGGATTAATGGGTTTGCTGTTGTCCCAGTGCAGATATGGCCATCTATCCAGGAAGGCATGAAAAGAAAAATGAGCCTGATTCACCTTTTCTCTGAGGTTAACTAACAGGTGTGCAGTCTCTGGCAACTGAACATAAACAACTTGACTATTGAGGCACAGGTTTTCAGTAAACTTATCAGTATCTCGGTCCACAGTAATTCAATGCAAGCCGTATGTAGGCGTGTTCAAGATTCTATAAAAATGGATGACTTTTAAAAGGCATTTGAACAAATAGGATTTAATGCGAGTAGAAAAACACTCAGTGTTTTTCCACATTTTATCCAGAACTACAAACACAGCAGTTCCAAAGGGTTCTTCTTTACATGATGAGTGAAATTTGACTTCCAGCCTGTAGCGAGCCAATGCAAATGGAGTAAATTTGTGCAGTCCAGTTGCTCCTCCAAACTGTCAGAACTACAAGCCAGGGAAAGCCTGTCTAGTCTCATTTCTAACAAAACACTACGGAGACCAGATCAGTGGTCAAATCAAATCAAAATCAGCCAATTCAAGTAGAATTCATCATTTCTTCATCGCTCAATGGTGCATCCTCTCACAAAAAAGCTCAAATCTTTCAATAGCGAGTAAAAATGTGTATGCACATACTCAGAAATAGAAAGTACATCCTTCTATGACTACCCACGGGAAGAAGGCAGATGGGTGAACGGTCAGAGTATTTTTATCATGTTGAGCCCCCAGGGGCCAGGGACACTTCACTCTGTATTTCATTTACTCTGTAGTGCGCGTGCTGTGTAGAAGTCGTCACTCTCTCTTATACAATATGGGCTTTGTCCAGAGCAGGAAATGCTAATGGATAATATCTAATAGTACAGGGGCAAGCTGCAATCTGAAGATTACTATAAACTCCTTCTCTGCAGTGTAAACCTGCTGGTTATACAACCACATGACTCAGTACTACAGCAGCTGCTACCAATCAGTTAATCTGTGTAGTAGTGATGTCATGTCTGCACATACATTAATACACACACTCGCATTCAAACTTTCCATTAAGGCAGGATTGTGGGTGGAGGTGTGTGGAGTGGACATGGAGTAAAGTTTGTGCAAAATGGCCACGGTTCGGACAAAACCTCCCTCTCTGGCAGATTCCAGACAGTCTGGCAACGCAAAGTTTCCATTGATTTGAGTGCCTATGTTTCTGTGAACCCAAGAATTTGTCTTTTGAACAAGGACTCCTCTAAAGCAATCTTCTTTAAAGCATTCTCAGTTTAAAACTTGAATACTTATTTTGCAAAGGCAGAAATGTTTGCTTGGGATATAACACAAATACTAACCAAAGGTTTGGTCAAAAATCACAATTTAACCAACACAGTAATAGATCTGATAGCTGCTGAATAAAATCCCAAAATTGCCAAGTTTAGACTGTAACCTATGCAAATGTTTTGCAAACTAATTAATCACAAATAACAGCTATAAACAGTCACACGTGGCTCTGAGAAAATACAGCAATGCAATAAACTGAGTTGAGTTATACTAAGAATAAAACTATTGCCTTGATAAAAAATGTATTTTTAGTGACAATTTGTATAAAGAAATACATACAATTATAAATAAACACAAACTAAAGTTGAATAATCATTGATTCTGAAATACTTTAAATTTAACTGATTTGTTTATAACCTGTAATATTAACCATTACTGTCAAATTTAAATTCACACAGCAATGCAGGGTGGTTTTGGTATTGCAACTAAATCCGTGAGGTTAATTTCAACAGATGTTCACTGAAATGTGGAGGGCTGCGTAGTAAAAGTGATGCACCATAACATAAATAACTAATTAAAAAACCCATGTAAATTAGGAACCATTAAACATGTGAGAAAAATGGCACACAAGAATATTTGGACATTAAAATAACAGCAATCCAACAATGGTATCGTTGCAAAAAATGGGTTTAGTGGTGGAAAAGGACACTGCAGCACATTTTAATCCAGCTGTTTTTGTAGGGGTCAAAAGGTTGATTATGGAAATGACAGCAGCTGGCTCAAATATCTGCAATGAGACAATTACGCAGTAACCCTGACAGGTCATGTTGGTGGAAAGTAATATCAGACTTTTCTCTGTCTACAGAAATAGCTCACTGTAGTGAAAATGAATGTTGACTAAATATAATTTAAATCCATTGGACTAAAGTTGTAAGGCATCGCTTTTAATATGCCTAAAATCAGGCCTCAGTATATGAGACAATATGTGGATCCTAAATGTGTGTCATCGCTGGAAAGTTGATCAGTCACAGACTGAGTACCAACCACATGTGCCAAAGTTACTTCATGGGTGAAGTGGGATAGGCCTGAATAATCATAAACTTTGAAAAACAGTTTGAGATAAGACAACTGCAAAACGTCTCCTGCAATAACATCAGTCAGAGTAGGATGGTGAAAGCTGGAAAAAAACCCAAACTGTGCATTTAGCTGGAAAATATTTAGCACTGTGGTCCTCTGTGCAACACACATTACTGCCCACCCGCCGGCCAGCCATACAGATGGATAACTTGTTTGCTCTGCATTTGGGACGGAGTGAGGTAAAAGCATGTGGACGTGAACTTCTGAGAATATGTGAGACAGAAAGAGAGGGGAAATGGAAGAGGGAGTATTTGTGGTTATGTTGGTATGTGAGCAGTGGGGGAGGTCGGTGATTTGACCGTTAAAAAATTCCACACCTTGAAATAATACGTGTACTGTAAACAACTCGCACATCATCAAAACAGACACTAAACCATATTTTTAACTCGATTGATACATCTTAAGACGTAAACGTTTTTCAAGTGAGACCGGCCAGTTTTGATCTAAAGCTTTGTGAGCTAAATGGACATTTAGCTTCTTAGAACTACCTCTCACATGGGACTGTGTGGCATGGGTGTATGAAGGATGCAGAATAACCGACCACAGAGTGAGGTCATGCTATTTGAGAAAAGGAGGCTGCAGAACCAGTCAATGGTTCTTTTGATCCCCCTGAAACGGATGCAGGGCTTATAAATGCTGAGCCCCAAAACATTGTTTATAGGAGTGAGCCCACAAGCGAGTCACAGATCAAAGGCTGAAGGTCAGCCTGTAACAGTAAGACACTCCAACAGCACCAGTGAATAAACACAATGCAAGAAGCGGATAGCTCATCAGAGGAAACCTTGATAGGGAATGTTATATGATAAATTAAGCATTGCTTTGCATTGTACTTACCAATTCAGAACCCTTAAGTTCAATTTAGCACTCACACATTACCAGAAACACAATTTGAAAAATATGACTCCACTGTGTGATTGAGACACAGTTTAACAACGTTAAGCCACAAAACACTTTTAGGGATAAATTATTATTATTATTCCAAATTCATAAACTGTGCCTGCTACAGGGATTTAACCACAACCTCCAGGAATCCACGACTGTCACACTGTTACGGCTGGAGGCAATAAAACTATGTTGAGGTTGCAAAGAAGATGGATATTTATAACTCTTTAAAGATTCAGAGCTGTGAAATAGCTTGTACAAAGACAGCCTAGTGTTTTTTTTGAGACTTATGTGTAGGAGTTTGATGCATTGGTGCCTTGAATTGTGCTTCATTTTCCACTATCTGTTCAGGATGTTCTCTTCTGTCAGGTAACTATGTCATGTTGGCTGCCAACGGGATGCATTTGCATGCAACTGTCCAGCAAGACTAAAAACTGATCATTATCCCCTTTTAAAAAATAATATAAATCATTGAAATAAACCTTTTATAGGATCCTGAATGCTAAACCATTCAGTTACAAATGATCTACTCTCCTGTTATGCACGTTTACACTGTCTTAACTAACACCAATATTATCAAAAATTCTGTAAAGGTAAAGGGGGATTATTTTGTTATTTTATTCAAACTTAAAAAAAGTTTTTTAAAAAATTCACTACATCTAAAAAACGTTTTACCAGAGTGGCAATCTTTTTTAAAAAAATAGATGTTAGCCATTTCTTCTAGTTGATCACGTGGGAGCAGCTACCTGTGCAGGGAGCTGGGGGTGCAGAGCGCACACATGGTTTCTCTCTGATTCATATAAATACCGATAGGAAACCAAAAACCCTTATCATCAAAACAATAGAGCTTTAGACAGAAGCAAAAGTTGGACTCTGGGGAGATATAATGTAAACACACCCACGCGGACACAGCATTCCGCGCACCTGCCAAAAGTGTCCTAAAAATGGAGTAGTCCACTTGTTGCTCATTTACTGAAGCGTACCTTCAAATTATCTTTCCGCTTTGAGTATTTCTGACACTTAAATCAGTTTCAGAAGCTGAAATTAGTAACGAAGGCCTGACAATGATTAATTTAGGCTATAAGCCATATCGAGGCATAACTTGCGGTGCTTAATTGAAACGCTAGCATGTGGACAATTAGCAAGAATGTAACCTATAGGCTACAAACTGCTGCTTCAACTATTATTTAAGACAGAATGTCGATTTACTTCTTAAAATTGTTATTTTATGGCTACTTCTTTCGTGTCCTACATGCAGTAACAGGATATTGTTAACCAAAGACGACGTGTCGCCAAATAAAATTCGCTGCACCCTTGCTTCGCTCCCTTTACGGTGAATGTTATAACTTGGCACACAAAAGGTGAGCACTGCACAGGTTAAGGCAAAATGTAAAGTTAAGACAAAATAGCCGTTGTGTCTGAAATAGCCCTTTATTTTGCGTGTAAATCTAAACCACCGGCCGGTCGACACAACACAGGTAGAGGCGACGTCACGCGCGTATCACTGCGCAAAGTATCGCCGCATAGCAGCTACCCTGCAACTGTCTGTTCCACCCATGCAAACATACCTGCAGGAATGTGTCGCTCCTCTCCGATGGCTTCCTTTGCAGCAGGATATGAGGACTAAGACATAGCGAGGGAAAAAATAAAACACAGTCAGGTTCAGTTATTATTCTTATCAAGATCCAGCCACCGGATGTGGAGGTGAAAGCGCTCCTCTACGGACATTAAAAGGTCGCGTTCAGCAGCCTTGTAGCGCTGCCAGCTTCTCTAGCCACGTTAGTGAGATGTACGCCCCCTTCAACTGCTCCATCTCTCCCCACATCGATCCCTCCCTCGAATTTTTTTTCCCCTCACGAGAGGATAAACGCGATCGCTTATACCTACCGACTTACCGCCTGGCACGCCGGTTACGCAACAGCGGGATACGCAGTTTCACTTTGAGCTCCGTAACATCATCTACCTTTTCCAAGGAAGCAAATTCAACACTACCCAGTGTAAATATGACGACAATGGCATTTGCATCGTCATACGGCGTGCAGGCCTACCACTAACCATGTTCTGGTGTTACCTAGAATATGACTCATAAGAAATTGCAGTCAATGACCCGAAAGGATGGAAATATAATTGTAAGGATGAATAAGAATGCGCCTTAAATATATGGCAGAATGGTGCAATATAGCTAAGAATACAAGAAGCTGAGTGAAACTATAAGTCCTTTAACAACCCATATAACCCGCATTGAAAGAAGGGTGCAAGCCACCTTGAGCCTATACTGTTTCCTCATTCTGTAACTTGGCTCAGCTCCTCTCCCCTCATATCGCATTGTCTTCCTCTTCTACAAAGTCTTCTTGTTTGAACATGTTGAAACCACATCTCTGCACCATTTTAGTCCAAATAAAGGCATACACTGACAAAGACCTAAGCACTCTTTTGTTTGCAAACAGGTGTAACTCCCTATCAACCCTTATCTTTGTATTAGTCGCTTCCATTAAATCGACTGAGTCCTAAAATAACTCATGCAGCTCAGGGGATTGTTCTAAGGCCATTACATTACTACTGAGCCAGCAGCAGACACTGAAGGTTTTGGACAGGTGGAGCAGAACACTGAAGGATGATAATCACATGGATTATGACTAATATTCTATAAGCAAGTAAACATGTTCATTTATAAAAGCACCTATTGCATTTGTAAGAACAGTACATGAGTGTTATGCAAGACATGTGTCATTGATAATTACCTGAATAGACATTTTGTGCCATTTTTTTTTTAGTTTAACAGGAGGAAGTGAATGTTAGTAATCAGGTATAACAGTAGGCCTGATAAGAATAAAAGAAGGGATATTCATATTGATGCAGCTGCTTTGTGTCCATTTTCTTTTAAGATATATGTTACTTTTTTCTGCTGTTGTTTTAATACAATTTTATTTGAAATTTAATCTCTTGATAAAGAAATATTTTCTGAACTTGAAGAACTATGTATTTGGACAAAGGCTTACATCAAATGGTGTGTTTAACAGTGTAATTCTCCTTAGCCGGTCTGAATGAGCCTACAGCATAATGACCTTTCCTGACAGATTTATTCTATTTCTGTAACCATGAGTGTGTCTTTTTAAATAAAGAAGGTAAGGCAAGGCAAGTTTATTTGTATAGCACCTTTCATGTACAGGACAATACAAAGTGCTTTACATGGAAACGGTAAAAGCATTACAGATATAGAAAAGAAAT
>JBAMIG010000014.1:7407554-7443055 GCA_037177335.1 Kiunga ballochi
TACAGTAACAACAACAAACAAAAGAAACAAATTAAACTAAACTCGTGAGTGTTTACTCTTGAAAAGGTGGGCACTCAGGTGAATTTTTAATAGTCCTGTCAGGGTTTGGAGGGCGCAAAAGCTTCATAAGAAATTTGTGGGGTGTTTGGAACATTACGGGGGCGGATTTCCATCAAAGTAAAATATATTTTGGAGTTTGTTCTCCACTGTTTTGATAAATTACTGTAGCTTCAAGATGTGAAGACGCTTTTTATACAGAGCTGCTTTGAAAAAACATTGATGGATTTTAAAGCAACAGACATGGAAAGCTCCTCCACAAATTCCACCAAGGACCCAGAGACACGTGCAAAATAATCCCAACATGCTTTTACATTACTGACAGCCTTTTGTCAGTTATACTGTATAAATATGGACTTTTATATTTCATTTTGTAAATATATTGTCTGGATATTTTTTTTCCTGTTTTCGCTACTTAAGGGGAACCTTTGGTTGTTTATGAATCATTTACCATTTCTTAGTTTACATTTTTAAAAGCGTTTTGTACCTTTATAATATATTTTTATGAAACACTTTGGTTGTTTTGCGCATATTATTTTGTGTTTCATTCACATAATCAATAATTGATGTAATTGTTTCTCATGTTTTTACTGTATAATTTATTTTACATCCTTCTAAAACCGGTCATTACTCTAAGTTATATAAACATGGAGCTGAACACTGGAAATTTGAGTGTTAAACATATTCATAGTTGAGAGGTATTTTCTACATAAACTTTTTTTTTTTTACATAGTAAGACATTATAAAACACAAACCACACTGATTCCACTCCTAAAAAAGAGTACAGTATGTTTGCATCTTTTTTTCCACCACATGTTTAATTTTCCCTCCAGCCATAAATTTCACCATCTCAACGGAGTTCAGCTCTTTCCATTAGACATTGTATCAAATGTGGTCATATTTTCCAACTTCTGTGGAATAATTCAAATGGGTCTTCAAAGCTCTGCTGTGACACTTCATTAGTGAAACTTTATTTAAATGACAGACATAACAGTCTGCTTCTTGTGCAACTGTCTCCATTTAAGCATTGTTAAGGATTTTATAACAGCTAAGACACTAAAGCTGTGAAACTTGTCAGATTTTGGTATCTAATGCAATCAGATGCAACACTTTAGCTATTAAAGTTTCTTTTCTGAGTATATAGAGGCTTGCAAAGTAAATTAAGGTTAATCTGGGTGCAGTGTAAGTATCACAGGATCTCAGCAGATACACACCTGCTCTAAACCCTGAAGCCTACAGCATTTAAAAAGCACAGGGAAGGGACAGGTTAGAAAATAAGTTAAAATAAGTTTTTGTATAAAATAATCTTTGAAACTTTGCAAATCATGCAGTGCAACATAAAATTTAAAAGATAGAAAGAAAATGGCAGCATATTAAAACTTATTTAAGAGGAAGATCCACCATAACACACAGACTGGGCGAAGAAGGCAGTAAAATTCAACCTTACAGACACCGTAACACATTAGATACAGTTTCTGAGACATTTTGCATCACTTTATTTGTTGAACATAATCCTATGTTTGTCGCATGACCCCTCTCAGAATGCCATTACTCACAGTATAGCACAGCTTCACGCTTTGTGAAGACGTGGAAACTAGTCAGAAGTGAGGAAAAGATGGATGATGCAGGATGTAAACCTGTTTATAACTTTCAGGCACTCAAGATTGAGGACGTTTACCTTCAATGTTAATTTATCAAATGACAAGCAAAACTCCTAGCAGCTACATTTTTCAAACTCATAGAGCCATATGACTTGTAATGATAACTGTTACAAATCCTCAAAAATTTTTAAACTAGGGGTTGCAACTAAATAAAAGTATAAGTAAAGACTCCACATCAGACTTTAAGGAAAAGTCTGTGGATTGTGATAAGCATTTTAAAGCACATGGCCTATCTATTTAAAAGGTATTTACATTCTGAGCACATGCTTGATAAGAGGTCTTTCAAACATCCCTTGGTATAACTTCAAAACCCCTTGGAAATGCTGTTGTTGTATTCTGGAGCATAACATGAGCATCACATCTCTCATGTGCAACAAAAGCCACTGCTCTGTCGCTTTTGTCTTTGTGTGTATATTAAAATTCTCATCTCTGCCCCCAGCGCACTTTAACCTTTGCACCATTTTTCTTTTTTAAAATTATTATTTATTTTTCTTTTTTTAACTCTCCTTCTCCTCATCACTGTTACTCTGCCCTAAAGCCAGGCCCCAGCTTCTGTCCAGCTCAACTTGAACAAGGATGAGAGCTGACTCACATATTCATTAATTCACATGGCTGCACTTCCACAAATAAAACACTTATATGGATGTAAGACATGCACACACAGACAGGCACAGACGCAGCAACCACACACAGAATGCATCTACTTGCTTCGGCACACACGTCAGGAAACATATGTCAAATCAGAGGTTGATGGTTTTGTATTCTGCTGCCATGTTTTAGAGTATATTCAAATAAAATATTGCCTTGTCATTGCTTTAAAGGAACAGTAATGCCTCAAACACCCAAAGAGACATGGCCATGTTGCCACTGGAGAGTCACACTGACTCAAGCAGTGACAGCAGATAACAGAAATCCCTGCTATAAAAAGATCAGCTGACACAGTCAACCCATGCCTATAGATAAACATACGGACACTTCAGCACTTCACATCTATCCAGTCCAAATGCATTCTATGAACCATGATGCAGGGATAGCTCCAAAGTAACAGTAGCCCTATTGGTATCCTTTGACTTTATGCACACACCTATGAGGAAGTGTTGAGAACTGCTGTAATAAGAGCTAGGAGGCTTGATTGGGTTTATTCACAGAACTAAAAACTAATATTTGTTCTCATGATTCATAATAAGATAGCTAAAGAAGTGGAACTGTTGTGCCACAGACCCTTTTCTAGTGTGTGCTGCCACCTACAGGTCACTGTTGGTAACTTGAGAACATCGAAGAGGCAACACAACATTGCGTATGGTGGTGTTTTGGATCGTCTTAATATTTTCTGTTAAAATACATATGCAAAATAAAAAAATACATTTTATTAATAATAAAAAAGACCAATTTCAGCCTTCAAAGTAATGAGCTCATAAGACATCACAATGAAGCAATTGCAAGAGTAAACTGATAAAACGTGAAAATCTTGAGATATTGCGGAATAAATTGTTCTGAATAATGTTTAAAAAAAATTTATTTGGCTTTTATTTATACGAGTTTAACTCAATGAGCCACAGGGCCTACTTTTTTTTTAAAGAGTTTTTACTGGGTTGTTTAATCAGGCTAATAAACACATAGTCTGATCTGATAAAAACAGCTTGTTTATGTCATGTCCGCCTCACTTTCTTCCCAGACAGCTTTGCTTTTTTCTGACATCCTGACTTGGTCTTCATGTTTATCTCATTTCCATCAGATTCTCTCTTTATTTTTGTTTTCTTGACTTTTTCCTTGTCCTCTTCTTCTTCCTTTGGTGGCTTCAGATGTGCCGTTTCTTTGAGGCTCTGGAACTTCTTGAGGTCAGCACAGAACAACACCTAAAACAGGAACATGTTTTTGCAACAGTGTACCAACTACAGACCCATACATGCTAGACTACAGCACTCACCGAATGTGCCCAGCCTGCATAAGGTCCCCATAGCTCTCTAAAGAAATCACCTGTACAGAAACATTTGATTAAAACAATTGCTGGATGAGGATGAGGTTGACTGAGAAGATGTGAATACTTACTGATCTCTTTGTGGAGCTTATCTGTGAGTGTTTTTTGTCCATTTTTAGCAGCATAATTATAGTCCCGCTTAGCAATCTGCCACACATGTGTATCTATGGGTACAGCCTCTGATTTATCCAGAGACATAAGGCATACACAATCTGCCACCTACAAAATGACACAAAGCCTTAATTACAGACTACAGTTATCATTAAACTGTTAACATTTATAAACTTTAAGTAATTAGCAGCTTATTTTCTGTTTCTACCTTGGTGCCAACTCCAGGCAGAGTCCGAAGAGCGTCCCGGGCCTCAAGATAAGGAACTCTGCGTAAATCTTCTAGCCACTGGAGTCCATGCGTATCCAAAATCTTCCTTGCACTTTGCTGAAGGAATCTAGCTCGGTATCCAAAGCCAAGGTCCCTGAGGCATCCCTCCACACTACTGTCTATCAGTTAGAACAAAGGACACAACATAAATACAATAAGAAGGGATAAAAAAAAAAGACTAAAAAAAGTGTCACCCCAAGCAAAAAGTCAAGATATAACAAAAACGTAAAAATACTTGAGATATCCTGCAATAGGCTTATCCAATGGAGAGCAGAGTCTATGACAACAGTTTAAAGCACCTGCAAGCGCGTTTATAGTGGGAAAATCATAGTAAGATGTATGATCGAGCTGGGAGAGTGGGGTGCCCAAAGCCTGACACAGTCTCTCCACCATGCCCTGAATACGGGAGATGTGGTTGTTGGAGGTGCAGATAAAAGAGAAGAGGCATTCAGTTGGGTCCTGTCGAAGCATTCGCACACCTGGACAAATACCAAACAGAATATTGCACACAGATTATTTTATTTAGTTTGTTTTTTATGTGGCGTGATAAAACACATGGTCAAACAGGTGAATGCTCACCAGTGAAGATATTGGCTATCTTCTTGAAGTGGCAATCAGATGATCCCCATTCCTTATATAGATCCTGCAGCTTCACATGCAGCTGGAAGTAGTTTCTCAGCATTTCTGCTTCTACATAATCATTATTGTAAACAGCATTAATAGGTTGTGGCTCCCCTTCCTCTTTAATCAGAACATTTTCACATTTCTCCCCAGTCCTCTTTTCCTCCTGGAGAGAAACATCGTCTTCATAGATATCACTTTTTTCCATGTGCTTTATCTTGTTTGTATAGACGTGGTACCAAAGAGTCTCATCTGTTTGAGTCAGAGTCCACACTCGTCCTCCCATCACTCCAGTCCAGTGTCCCTCTGCAGTTTCTCTCCAGCTGTGGGTGAGATATGTCTTAATGCAAATGCATTTATGATACAGAACAGTTGGTGTATTGAATGCTACGAAGTGGTGTCTGAGCCTGGTTGCCAAACTCACCGAAAAGACTGTCCGCATGCCAAAGTGAGATCCAGACGTAGATCTGATTTTACACAAGGCAAAGATCTCCACATTTTTGCACCCGATGACAACACAGCGTGTTTGGCCATGTTTGTTTTGAGGCTCTATAAAATTATTTTCTTTTGTCTGCTTAAAAGTTACACTCACTCACTGTATTGTGAATGAAACAACATACAACTGAATACTACAAATTTGACCATTAAGAAAAGTTATTTCGTGTAGAGTAAATTTCCTGGTTGCTGGACTGACATTTTTTTTTATTTTAAAAAGAAGAAAATAACTTTCACGGAGTTAATAGTAGGGTCAACGGACAACAAAAACTTACACGGTATTGAAAATAACATTAATTTTAATGGGCGTTTTATACGTTTTATAAACGTTTTATAAATGACTGAAATTTAGTTTGTAGTAAATTAGCGTGTTTCGCAGCGTAAAACAATATGTAATTGTGGATGTTTAACAACTTTATTACAGAGAATATGTAACATGTCAATCTGACGCAACATTGCCCAGACTTCTGTAACTCCTCCCTCGCTGATGTCAACAAACGTATGATTGGTTTTCGTGTCAATAGTGGGCGGAAATCTTAGTAAACTCACTGCGCAATTGGTCGAGCTTATTTTCTCTAAAGAACCCTATTGGTTGATATATTTTACAGCACATTTTTTTTCATTGTACAGGAAGTAGATTCTTATTCTTTCCCCGAGAAGGAAAGTGGTGTGGGGTGACAGCGTGTCGGCGTGGTTCCGATTTAACAAACGGAGAAATGGCGGATTGTTTGACACTTTTCACTTCAATTGGGCTCAGTGAGCAGAAAGCAAAAGAAACACTGAAAAATGAAACGCTGAGTTCTGCCTTGAAGGACGCAGTTATTCAGGTAGTGCCTTTTAATTCTGACTATCATATTGTATATGACAGTTTTAATTTCTTGTGGATTTAAAGGGTACTGTAGTTATGCATTATTAAAGCTAATTTCTTTCACTTTAAAAAGTTTTATAAATACTGTGGCATATATTCCTTGGTTTTCACATTATCTTCGTTGTTTCTGATTGTCACTTTCCCCCCTTATTTGCTCTGTCTTGTAACAGTTTTTGAAGGAGGAAATCAAACCCTTTCTCTTTTGGTTTCCATAGGCCCAGCGTGTTCATGGACCATCAGGAGTGGACAAGGCAATGGGTACATTGCTGTACAGTATGGCATCTCGCCTTAGGGACACCAAGCGCCTGGCATTTCTTGCTGACAATATAGCTAAGCGGAAAATCTGCACAGAGCTGCAGCTGGCAGGTAATTATCAACGTGTTTTTACATGCATCAACTTGATTTGTTAAAATACCAAAGCTGTGATCTTAACAAACCCCAAGGAACTTCCAAACTATACATAAACATGACTGTTATATCACTGGAATAAGACAAGTAAGCATCAGGCTGGTGTTTTGATCATTTCCTTACGGTTATTTTTACACAGCTGCTTTGGACTTTGTGAAGAATCACCCTCAAGACCCTATAAACCATAATGAGTTTGATGATGCATGTGGTGTAGGGGTTGTTATAACACCAGAGCAGATTGAAGATTCAGTAAGTCTATAATCACCATCTGACCAAAATTAGTCCCTCTTTGCAACCTTCAGCCGTTGTGGTGTGTATAGTGACAGTGAAATGTTATTTAGGTCGAGTCTGTGATCAAGAAGCACAGGGAGCAGCTGTTAAAGGAGAGGTATCGCTTCAACATGGGAATCCTAATGGGTATGCACATTTTAAGTGATTGTTATTGCAGCTTTTAAGGCTACACAGAAAAACAGAGTCACTGACATTCGTCTTTTGCAGGTGAAGCACGTTCTGCTCTCATGTGGGCTGATGGAAAGGTGATTAAAAATGAAGTGGACATGCAGGTGTGTTGGAAAGAAAGAACATTTGATAGTCTATGTATATTTGTTATGCTCAAATACTAACAGGTACCATTTGTTACTTTGCATAATATCACAAACTGTGGCTTTGTTCTTTTAGGTTTTGCACCTCTTAGGACCCAAAACAGAGGCTGACCTGGAGAAGAAAGCAAAGGTAGGATATGGTACAAAGTTTAAAAGGATGTTTTAACATTTTTGGATGCAAAGCAACACCATCACTAATTAAAATATGTAGGTTCAATTACTGAGAGTCTGTTTACTTTTCCCAGTGGGCACTTTTAGGTCATAATTTAGAATATAAATGACTATTACAATGTATGTTTGTCATTAGCTTAGTCATATTGTTTCTTTACTGTGATTTAACTGCAGATTTGTATTTGTCACACAGTCATCATGGGTGTCAATCCTTTTGTTGATTGCCAAATAACGAAAACAATGTGCATGTTTTCCAGATTATTACACTGCTCTTTAGTAAACACTGCATCCTTACATGTCTTTTTCAATTAATCTTGTAGCCACAAAAAGGGAAAATTGCTGAGAATGATATGAAGATGAAGAAAGAGGATGTTACAATCAATGGTTAGTAGAAAAGAAGGCAGACCAGAGTGAATTTGACCTTTTTTAGCTAAAAAAAAAAGTTTCAAGTTTTAAACAGTTTTTGTTGTTGTTTAGGTGATGTTATATCTGGGGAGGGGAAGTCTTTAATGGAGCAACTTAGAGGTGAAGCGCTGAAGTTTCATAAACCAGGTGAGCCTAAACACGTGACAGATTCTCATCTTATTGCAATTAAAAGGTTTCATGTATTCATTGTCTGATTTTTCATGTTGCCCTCTGTCACATAGGAGAGAATTACAAAACAGAGGGTTACGTGCTTACACCAAGCACAATGGATCTACTTAAAAAACACTTGGAGATTACAGGTGGACAGGTACCAGCTACACAATTCTTATTTTGACTAAGGAGAGGAGATAAACAGGTACTTTTCACTGTAGTGTCTTACCATTGTTTGTGTCTTAACTCCTTAAGATACGCACTCGCTTTCCTCCTGAGCCCAATGGTATCCTTCATATTGGACATGCCAAAGCCATCAACTTCAATTTTGGTTATGCAAAGGTATTTTGTTCTGTTTGATTGCTGGAAAAACTGTTGAACCCTTTAAAAGACCTGTTGCTTCCTGGTATACAAATTGTTTTCACATATAATTGACAACAGAATATTATTATTTGGTGACAATAAGGGGCATTACGGGATGGTGGAAAGCAAAACAAACAGAAACTGACTGGGGTGGTAATAGATAGGCAGGTACATGAAGAAGGGTTAAAAATGGAGTCATGTGGCTGATGTTTTAGAGAGAGGAATCAACAGATATTGTACATTTTCTATAGAGTTAAAAAGTTTCACGAGGTTTTGATTGACACTTCACAGAAGAAGCCTTCATGTTTGCTCCACAGGCATCTTTTTTCAAAAGTATTTATGTGACCTGAAGGGATATAGATATGTATATTTTCAACATCTGTGACCCAGAAAATAAAAGTAGCTTTATTTTGAAGTGACTGAAATAAAGGATTAGGTCTGATTTTTTTTAAAGCACTTTGCTTAGATATGTGACATATATAGTTAGTTGAAATAGGAATTGATGGCTTTTCTCTAAATCATGGCTTTTTCTGTAGGCAAACAGTGGAATTTGTTTCCTGAGATATGATGACACAAATCCCGAGAAGGAGGAAGAGAAGTACTTCACTGCCATCAAGGACATGGTGGAGTGGCTGGGTGAGTTTGATCAGATGAAACTAAACATTTATAAATCGTTTTCTTATCAATGCTTTTTTTTTTTTTAAACAGGCTACAAGCCTTTTGCTGTCACACACGCTTCAGACAACTTTGATAAGCTCTACGAACTTGCTGTGGATCTCATCCGTAGGTGAGCGGAGGATGTGGAAATCTGTATGTGGGCACAGAAGTGTAGCTTAGAAGATTTGTGACCCCCTTTGGCTTTGTCTTTGTGTGCTTTCAGGGGTCATGCGTATGTGTGCCATCAGAAGGGTGAGGAGCTGAAAGGCTATAATGTTCCTGCATCACCTTGGAGAGACCGACCTGTGGAAGAGTCGCTAGTGCTGTTTGAGAGGATGAAGAAGGGGTTGTTTGCAGAGGGAGAAGCCACACTCAGGATGAAGATGATCATGGAGGATGGGAAGATGGACCCAGTGGCATATCGAATCAAATATACTGCTCATCATCGGACTGGAGATAAATGGTATGAACACCTGAGCTGTTGCGCTTGTTTTAGCTTTAGACGGTGTGAATTACTAACATTTTCTTCACCTATCTTCTGTCTTTTAGGTGCATTTATCCCACTTATGACTACACACATTGTTTGTGTGATTCCATAGAAAACATCACACACTCACTGTGTACCAAAGAGTTTCAAGCCAGGTATAAAAAAACAAACTTTACATCTTTGTATTGATGTATTCACAGTGTTTGAGCCGCTGTAGGAAGTTCATGTTACTGATTTGCTCTGGTGATTGCCACCCAGGCGTTCCTCCTATTACTGGCTGTGTAATGCTCTGGATGTATACTGCCCTGTTCAGTGGGAATACGGCCGCTTGAATCTCACCTACACCGTCGTGTCTAAGAGGAAGATTATCAAACTGGTTGACACAGGTGTAGTCAGGTAAACAACCAGTTCGTTTTGTTCGACTAATTTCCTCCCTCTGAAGGTTTTTCACATAAGTATTTCCCCACAATTTATTATGAAAGTGGTTTGATAAAGTAGTTAGCTTTTAGCTGGACATAAACGTCTTTAAATCACTGTTCTCATATCACCTTACATAAAAATAAACAGGCTGCATGTTATAAGTTAAGAGTGACACAAAGTTGTTAGTATGAGGGATGTTACCAGTCAGATTGTTTCCACCCTTAATCATGTTTCCAGTTTCTTGTCACTGTTTCATTAAATCTCATCTTCAGGAGTGCTTTGGAAATGATCTGCAGTTATCTTTATATGCAGGGTAACCTGCATCTGTGAGACTTATTCACTGTAGTTTTACAAATTGGATGCTTTTCTGTTAACGTAAGGCTACAGGGGGAATTTTTAAAGAAAAAAAACATATTTTTAAAGCCGCATAAGTACAGGGGATGGCATAGTTCAGGTTTGGATCAAGTTGCAGTAAAAACTTGCTTAAAAGAATGAAGCAATTCAGGACGACTGCAATGTGTCAGGTATTGGGCTACAGCTTCCCTAATGCAGAGCTAAGAGGATGTCCTGTCAGTCTGTTAAATAATAACAGGGATTTATGGAAGGATGGCCATGTTTCCAGTTTCAAGTGTGTTAAAATATTGTCCATTTTCACACAACTGAAGTTTTGCTCAACAAACTTGAAAGTTAGTGGATGTGTATCTTAAAGATTAGTGGCTCTTAAGCTAAGTTAGCTGTGGTTTAGGAATACAGAAAGTAACATTAATGTATACAAAGCTCCCTTAAATGATACAAAAAAAAACTTAAAAATAAAAACTTTAATAGTTGGAAAAACAAGATGTTTATTTAATTCCTGATAAAAATCAAATGGATGCAGTTACTTAAAACCACATCACATACTCTCTGTGAATGTAAATTCTTTTTTTTTATATATAATTTATTTACCACAGAGACTGGGATGATCCCAGACTCTTCACATTGACTGCGCTAAGGAGAAGAGGTTTCCCTCCAGAGGCTATCAATAACTTCTGTGCACGGGTAGGATGGCAGAAAGAATGAGACGCCACACACTCCACTTACACGTGGAAGCTAAATGCTGTGGTATAACTGCTTCATGTTTCTTACAGGTGGGAGTCACTGTTTCTCAGACAACAACAGAACCCCACTTGCTGGAGTCCTGTGTGAGGGATGTGTTGAATGAAACGGCCCCTCGAGTCATGGCTGTGCTGGAGCCCCTCAGGGTCACCATAACTAACCTCCATGAGAATGCAAAGGTTTGCACAGATGACTCACTATAGAGTTACATAAAATGTTTTTTATATATATATATATATATATATTCAATTTTCTGCTTTATATTTAACCTGATTAAATAAATCACCCTAATGTCTTTTGACTTTTTAGTCAGATGTAAAAGTACCAGACTTTCCCGCCAATGAGGCCAAAGGCAGCCACATGGTTCCATTTACACGGACAATCTTCATTGAACAGAGTGATTTTAGAGAGGTTTGAAAAGATGAAGTTTCATTCAGTTCTTTTGTCCACCGCTGGATTTAAGACAGAATATTATCATTAACTTATTGTGTGTTTTAGGTGATGGAAAAGGGTTACAAGCGTCTGACTCCAGAGCAGCCCGTTGGCCTGAGACATGCTGGCTACGTCATCACTGTCCAGAAGGTCATTAAGGTAAGATGCAAAGTAGTTTTGCTTCGTAGTTTTTAAAGAGTTAGAAATTTATTTTCCTGATACTGAAACCACCTGATCATATGAAACCCTTTTATAAATGTATTTTTGTTTGTAATGGTTTCCATGTATCTTTTTCACATTAAATTGTCAAACAGGACTGTTGACCTGAAATTGTGTTGATACTCTGCATAGGAGCACAAATCTGAGTTAATGTGTAAAACCTACAGTTTAATGAGCCAGGTCTCAAGTTTTATATCTTGGAAATAGGAGGTATTTTAAGTGAAGATAAAGGAAGTAATCGTCCAGAAAATTCATAGCTAGTTCACATGTTGAAAGAGGTGCTGGCATGCTCACAAAACATGCTACTTAATTTGTTGCTAGCTCAGACACGAGGAGTGAAATTGGATCATGAGGGAAAGACCTTCAGAGTAAGCGACTCAGAAACAGATCATGTCTTTCACACACACAAAATGTTCCATACATATCTGTGATTTACAGCTAAAGCAAAAATGCTGTTTTAAAAAAAGAAGAAAAAACGTTTTCTACTTATTCACAAATGACATTGCAGGTCGCATAAAGCAGCGGCCAGTTGTTTTATTCTGACTGTTTTCACTGCAATGAGCTGAAATATTTATTAGGCTGATCTCTCAAGGAAGCCACTGATTCAGAGGAAGGAACAAAATGAGGAAAGTCTCTGAACCCCAGCAAGCAAACATGAGCTAACCCACAAATTTAATGTTTTGTCTTAACATGGTAAAATCTTTGGGGAAAACACTGGTTCATGTTCACACACACACATAACACACACACACACACACACACACACACACACACACACAGAGATCCTGAAATTGGTCCTTACTACTTCTCAGGACTCTCAGGGTAAAGTCGTGGAACTGGAAGTGACCTGTTGCAGCTCTGAGACTGCAGACAAACCAAAGGCCTTCATCCACTGGGTCAGCCAGCCACTGGTGTGTGAAGTGCGTCTCTATGAAAGGCTGTAAGTTAGAAACAACCACTGTCACAGCTAATCCGCAACAGAAACGGTGTTTAACTGAATGGTCTTACAGATTCCTGCACAAACATCCAGAAGATCCATCTGAAGTACCTAATGGCTTTTTGAGTGACATCAATCCTGTGAGCACCTTTAAACTTTTGTAGCAGAGAATATTACCTGTGTTAACTGAGATGTGTCTGCATAGTGACTGTGTGGACATTTGTTTTAGAATTCCCTGCAGGTGATCAGCAGTGCCTTAGTGGATACTTCAGTCAAAGCAGCAAAGGTTTTTGACAAATTCCAGTTTGAGAGGGTTGGTTACTTTTCATTGGACCCTGACAGCACTGCAGAGAAGGTACGTAAGGAGTAAACAACTTTAGAACTGCGAGATTAAAAGAAAGCTATTTTATTTTTGTTGTTTGGAGAAATGGTTTGTTGCATTTGCTCTGTGTTAAAGAATGCAGACAGTGAGCTGTAATGTTTTCTGTCACTGCAGATTATCTTCAACAGGACCGTCACCCTTAAAGAGGACCCTGGGAAGATCTGAAAATTTAGTTCGGATCAAGTGCACTTGTTGCTTCCCATGAGCTCTCAGATACTTGTCTAAATTGTTTGCATTAGTTTTTGTGTATTCTCAGGAGAACAAACGAGTTTGGCTGAGACCGATCAAATGAAACGCTGCACTTCTCATGCGTGGAAATGTGCCTCGATGATGTTGTGGGTTTATTTTGACAAAAATGGCTGCAGAAGCTGTTTCTGTATTTTACCCGCCAATGATAAAAGTCCTCTTCTTTTTTTTTTTTTCGATTTCGGTTCCAATAAAATTCATTTAAACGGTTCTTTTTAAATGAAACCAACTTTAATCACTTAACTTTACATAAATTCTATATTAACATATTTAATGGTTTTACACAGAAGAGATCCTCTCAGTTGCTGTATTTGACTTTTTTTACACAGGTGGCAAGTCACTGCTAATGCAATGTATGTTTTTAAGACTCGGATAAGTCCTACCAACAGGACAAAACAATAAATGATACTTCAAAAACTCAATATTTTTCTGTAGTAATTGTAAACATGGGGATGTACTTTTTTATGTAAAGATAAATGAATAATTAACCAGTCTTTGTTCAGTCTACTATTGTATTTCTTCAGTATCTTTTTCAGGACAAATCTCGTGCCATTATTTTTGTGTTAACGTTGTATGAAACAATATGATCTCTGATAAACATTCGAAACAATAGCACTGCTATTGCTTCAGTATTAAATGGGTGCAGTGTTTTGGTCTATAAACTATAAGGTTTCACAATGTATAGAATCAGTACAACTGTATTAGTGTTGTTGCTGTAGTATAATTGATCTTTTTGATATTTATCTGTGAAATATTAATACTTTGATACACTTGGTGAGCAAATAAAAAGTAAACACTAAATATCTTAAGTGTACATAAAAGGCAGTGTGGGTTTTGACCATGCCAAATTGTGGTGCGTGGGAATTAACCCTTAATTGCCCAAAGCCTCTTAAACACAACCGAAATATTCAGGGCATCCCTTTAGAACTACCTTAAAAGATCCAGAAGCCAACGAACCAGTTGGAGCGTCTCTCTGGCATAATAGCGATTTAAGGTGGTCTGACATCTACTTCATCTTGCAGGCATCTTTCCCTTTGTGAGGCGCCTTTAAAATGTTACCACAAAAGCGCTTGTTCTCGCGATATTATGCATTGGTAATACCGCGAGAACATGTCGGACTTACAAATCGGTAGCTTATTGGTCTAGAGGCACCGTTGTAAGATGGCGCCCAGCGAAATATAACTTGTAAAGAAAGAAAAAAAATACAGGTAACATCAAGAGGTACCCAGGGTAAAGCAAAGAACCAAGCAGCGTCAGAAGAAATTACTAGTGTATCGGTACCCCGATTGTTTGAATTGAAGAGCTGTTTTGAGAGCAGAGAAACGCTTGTGGGCGGCTCAAACCTCGGCCAGTTTCGGACAAGAGGTAGCCAACGCGCCTGCTAATATTAGCTTGTTAGCTTTGTAGAAATCAGTAAAATATGTGAAATGTCATTAATACCAAAATTATACCCATAAGTCGTATTTTTTAAGCAGATGTACCACTTCATATTAAGGAGACATCATGTCATTCGTGGTTATAATTCCATTAACAAGTGTTGCTATGGATGGGTTCAATATGCAAACAACACGCGGCTAGTTAGCCATATATCGAGCTAACCTAGCGTGTTGTGTAATCAGCTGTTTGATTTGATGTTATTCGGATTGCTCACTTAATGTAAGCCAGTGACTTTATTTCTGTCTTAAACTTACATGTTTTAAGATGCAGCTGTTTCTATTGCAGTTTTGACTGCTCCGTGAGATTTGGAAAGTGACCGCGCTTTTGTCCCATCTCGTTTACACTCAGCCAGAATTAACCCTTTCCTATTATAATCTCCGTTAGCAGCGGTCAGTGCATTATAAGTCAGATTCATATCAGTGCAGTATTCGTGTCATTTTAACATGAGACATTTGTCTTTTACGAGTTTCGACCATAGTCCTGACAATCGATAAATGAAAAATATGAAATTAGCATAGAGCTGGAAGGTAATACACACCCCTTCAATTTACACTTTATTTCATACAAATTAAGGTAGTTTGCAGCAATGAACAACTCCATGGATGGTACAGGCTCGTATGAAGAGCTAGTAAGGCAGAAAGCTCGGAGTATCCCCCAGCATCGCATGAAGGAGTTCCTGGAGTCCTTGGCCAGCAAAGGTCCAGATGCTTTGCAGGAGTTCAGTGCACAGAGTGGAGACCCCACCACCACTACTACCACAATGGTCTACCAACAGGAAGCCAACTGCATCTACACAGACAGCACAGAAGTGGCAGGGTCATTGCTGGAGCTGGCATGTCCGGTAAACAAGTATATTGTGTCTAGGTGATTTTCTAAACCCAAATAAATAATGTTATCTGTGCATCAAGTATTTAAATAAGTTATTATAATAAAACAGTTTAGATCACATTACCCCTTTAAACATATACTTGACTTAGCATACTGTGTTAAATGGATTAATTCTTTTAATTATTACAAAATTGCTATTACCAAATCTGAGTTTTGTGAATGAGTTAAAGGTTTCTAGTTTCAAACCAAAACATATAAAGATTGGTGGTCGACAAAAAAGCAAAGTGAAGCTCTGCAAACACGTGCTGGTTTTTTGCTGCAGGTCCAGGTTCAGGTCCAGCCACAGCAGCAACAGCAAATACAGGAGTCCACATCTCAGCAGCAGACTGTTCAGCAGAGCACAGAACAACAGATTGTACAGGTCTGTAGATTTATTCTGGCCCTGCGTTGAGCTTGTCAACTCAAAGGCAGAATTTAAAAATATTGAATATGATGGTGCATATAATGATCCGTCCTCTGAATGCTGGACCATAATGCTTGTTTTCAGGTGCAGATTCAGGGACAACAGCAAGGTCAGATGCTTGGCCAAGTTCTTCAGTTGCCGTCTGGATCCCATCAGCAGCTGCAGGGTGTAACTACTGCACAGCTGATTCAACCTGGGGAACTCACAGAGGAACAGCACCAACAGGTGGCCTTCGCTAGCAACACAACTTCACAGCACAATTGCAAATGTAGTCATCAGCCTAAATAAATTTCATCCAACTATCTGTTTTAGCTGCAAGCCCAGCTGGTTGCCGCTGTTGCAGGAGGACAACAGATCCAAATCCAAACAGTGGGGGCACTCTCACCCACCCAGCAGCAGGACAGTGGAGAGAGGAGGGTAATGGGAACTACAGTTGCTACATCCCAGGGAGGAGGCGTTCTCCAGCCAGCCAAAAAGCGTAAGGTGGACATGCCCATTACTGTGTCCTATGCGCTGCCTGGTCAGCAGGTAGCCACAGTCCTGGCTATCCCTCAGGGTCAAGGCCAGCAACAAAGTTATGTGTCCCTCCGGCCAGACCTCCTAACTGTGGACAGTTCCCACCTTTACAGTGCCACTGGTACTATCACCAGTCCTACAGGGGAGACCTGGACCATCCCTGTGTATTCTGCACCTGCTGGGTCTGGAGGCCGTGAACAGGTCACACACATTGCCATCCCGCAGGAAGCTTATGGAACAGTTCAGGTGTCAGGAGCAAACACTACAATGCCAACGCAAGTGACAGTGGAAAATGACAAGCTAAAAAACCCTGTCTGTCAAAGTCAGACGGCACAAGCCGTTTCCAGTATAACAAACTCTGGAGGAATGGGCAGCCAGGAAGAGGTGGTGCACACGCTGACTGCAAACACGCTATTCCCAGCTCAGCTGATGAATGGAAACATTCACATTCCTGTAGCCGTACAGGGATACTCTAATACAACGCAGTCTCTTATTTGGGACCCACAGCAGCAGGTTCTGCACACACAGGGGCTGTCGGGACAGGATGCACAGCAACTACAGGTAATAAGTATATTCAACTAGTTAGATTTTAGCCTGAGGATACATAGAGTTAGTCTGTGTCACTTAAATGAAGTGAATGTTTTATGTTCATGCAGGGTCATACTGTTATAGCAGAGGTGGATGGTCAAGGACAGCAGCAAGTGCAGGTGCAGGAGCTGCTCTTGCCTGCTACTCTGAAGCCAGAAGAAGGACTAAACGTGTGGAGGCTTTGGGCTCAACGGAAGAATGCAGAATTGGACAAATCAGACAAGAATAAACTGGCCCCGATTGGCCGTAAGTGGGAATACTCATTCATAAGAGTAAAAATGGCTATTTCTTATGTGTGTGAATGTGCTACTATTTATTTCCTCTCCTTTTCACTTTGAACTATCATTCTAATTTATAATGTTTTGTGTATTTTAGGACGCCAAGTGCTGCGTTTCCAGGAGGACCTGGTGTCATGTGCAGTTGCAGAACTCTGCATGGGTCTGTCTATGATGACAACAGAGGCCCGAGGACTGGAAGGGGAAACGTACGAGGCTGATGTTCTTCATTATGTATTTCTGTGCATACAAAAAGTAAGTTCACACATTTATATTTTCACACACACTATTGACCATCAATCAGAATGAAAACATCTCAAATTTGTGTGTTTTTTTTTTTTTTTTTTTTTTAATAAATATAGAATAATTCCTTGAAACTTCCTTTTAGCTTTTTGGGCTACTTAAGTTTCCAAAGCGTCTGTAGCCATTTTATACTAAACTATTCAAAACACATTTAGTGGTCATAAAATGATGCTGTGATGTAAATAGACCTAAAACTAAACATATAAAAAAATGATCAGGCTCAAATTTGATACCACTTATATTATTGCATGGCAAAAAAAAGGATTTGTAGACACTCGAAGCAAAGCATCAAAGATGATAATGTAACCCTGACTGCATGAGACCTACCATTTGCTCAAAGACAGATAATGATAGTCCAAAACATGTGCACAACTAAATGTGAATAAAATGTTTTCAACAGAATATTTTATATGCCCAACCTTCCTCACATATAAGGCATATTAAATAATCTCAAATATTTATCCAAAAGAACAACCAAATGCAGACTCAGAAGTGTTTTTCTAAAAACTTCTTTTTTTTGTGCAGGAAGGAAACATTATTATCTTTAGTGCTGTTTGATGTGACATTACTGCCACCTACACTGTTTAAGTTTTGTTTGTGATGTGACAGTGCTGAAGAGCTCTATCCCTCTTTTTTTTCCTGCAGTATCTTTTTGATAATGGCCGCGTGGATGATATTTTCTCTGATCAGTACTACACTCGCTTTGCTCAAAGTCTGCACCAAATTTTGGAGCCTTGGAGGCCATCTATTCATCCACTAGGTGAAACAAATGTTTTTCTCTAGATTAAAATCAAACACGGACAAATAATATAGCCTATTATATTTATATAAATAATATTCTTCTGGGTTTTCTGTGAAATTCTAAACGGTAAAACTCTGAGATAGATAAGGTAACTTGCAACAAAGTATTTTGTATTATCTAACTTTTTATGTTCTGCTCTTTTTCAAGGCTATGTTATTCCCAGTCATGTGACGGAGGAGATGTTATGGGAATGTAAACAGCTGGGAGCACATTCTCCATCAACACTTCTCACAACACTCATGTTCTTCAACACAAAGTGAGTTTCATAGCGCTGACAGAAGTTGTGCAAGCTGCTTTCTTTTGATTGAGCACACTTATGTCAAGAATAATCTTAAAGCTTTTGTATTGTGCTTTTACCAGAGAAGGTTTATTTGCTGTGTCACAACAAATGCAGTTTTTATCTCATTGTTTAGCTTCTGTATGAAATCCTTTCTGTTCTGGCTCCTGTCAATGATCAACAGAGACAAAGTTGAGTGTAGTAGCCTTTAGTCTCTGTACATAGTTCAGTGATTTTAAAACCATTTCTACAAAGTGACACTCATGATGATGTGAAAAATCACAATGGCCTGTGGTGTCTCTTCACCTGTAGTCATGTTGGTTCAGGTTTCTCATGAAATAGTTAAAATTGTAGGTCATTCAGCTTGAAATGAATAAATTGCAGTTCACCAATTATTTCAGTTGATTAGGTTAACATAAGAATGATAGACTGAACTTGTACCTAATTATTAACTTGTTGCTGTAAGTCACAGCACTGAAGGCTGCTGGCAGTCAGATCTTGGTCATTTGGGGCTTTTGGCAGGGCTCCGGTCCTTTCTTGGTGTTTTTTAAACAGTGAGCACTTGCAGATGTCCTCTCAAATTGAATGCTTCAATTTCACTGTTCTCCAAATTAGAAGCTGATGAGGAGGATGTTGTAACTTGGTTTTTCAGTGTAGGCAGACAACTTGCATAGAAATAACACATTTTTACTGGCTTTTGTGGACGGCATATTCCTATTATTCAATACCCATTAGTAATCATGAACACATGAAGGATGAGATGCATAAGAATTTAGAAAAACTGATTGGTTTAGGATTCCAGTCAAGTCTGGTAAAACAGCACTTTTACACATATTAAAAAACCTCAAATGCTTTTTCACTGTTGGGAAGTAATTTACTCTTAATAACAATGTTACGATGATCAGATGAATGCATTCCCAGATACAATAGAACAGGTGACAGTCTTTCAGAGTTAAACATCTGAGTTCCTCTGCATCTATTAGCTACATTAATGATTATGTATAATTTATTGTAGGTATTTTCACCTGAAAACGGTGGATCAGCATCAAAACGTGGCCTTTTCAAAGGTGTTGAGGCACACCAGGAAGAGTCCCAACAACCCCAAAGACAAGAGCACCAGCATCCGATACCTAAAATCCACAGACAGGTTCATAGGGCAGAAAGGTGAGAACTTGCGGTACATTGATGCTCTAGTCAAACCCCAATTTGAAAGATTTCACTAAGATGCTGTTTGTTCTTTTGTTTTTAAATAAAAATTTAGTGACAGATGACATGTATTCAGAACAGCTGGAAGATCCTGAGAACCCACTGCGATGCCCAATCAAACTCTATGATTTCTACCTCTTCAAATGGTAAAAATGAAACCGAATTGTCTAAAAAATTTCTGACTGAAATTTTGTGCAAAAACAGAAGTTTCTTAGTGACCATGGTAGCATTTGACTTAAGAGAAGCTGCTGCCTTTTAAATCTGATGAATTTGTGCTTTGAGTTGGGGTGGAGTACATGTTGGACTTGTGAAGGTACACCGTTGCTAGGCAACTGCCTAAACTGCCTGCCTTTAGAATGGATTGCTGTAGTTAAATTGACCATTTTTCACTTGTGAAATAGACAATAAATTCAACCTGAAAAGACTTTTTATATATGCTGTAATTAGAGGGATGGAAGTGAATGCAAGTACTTTTTCTCCTTGGCTCCATCAATAAAAAAAAGTTTCAATGCAAACTGATATTATTGACGTTTCATCAATAAGTTCATTGTGATATTAACATCAACCTTTTTTCTGTTAGTCCGCAGAGTGCTAAAGGTCGCAATGACACCTTTTACTTGACGCCTGAGCCTGTGGTGGCCCCTAATAGCCCAATCTGGTACTCAACTCAGCCAATCCCAAAAGAGCAGCTGGAGCAGATGCTCGCCCGCATCCTTGTTGTCCGTGAAATCCAGGAAGCCATTAACATGTCGGAGAGCGTGCACTAGTTGGATCGGAAAAATGGACTGGACACTTTTTTTTTCACCCAGCCTTTGATCACTCATTATGAGTAGTTTTCTATTCTGGTCTTAGGGGGCAGCATGTATATGTTTATATTGAAGGTGTGCTAGTCTGTCCTATACTCACACACAAACTGTACATACATATACATCCAGTACAGATGATGATTTACTTTTCATTTTACCAAAGGAAGAAGTGTCTGATGATTTTAATTGGACCTGGACTTTTATTTAATTGTCATTTTAACTGTTGGTTCTTGCACCAATGGTCTGGAGTAATTAATTTTTCCCTTATTTTAATCTGTAAATATCATATATATTTTCACTAGAGTCTGTCTATACTATGCTGCTTCTCTTGTCCTTTACTTTGTTTTTCCTCTTCTACTTTATCAAGTCTTGGTTAATCCCACCATGTATTAAATCTGCATCAAGTAGCCAAACAGAGGCTAAAAATCATTTTCATATAGTGTGAATTTTCTTTTTAGATCGTTCACATCTGCCTGTCCTGAGCTGACTTTTCATCCTTACACATCCACGCTTTTAAGACGATGCTGCTTAAGCTATAACTTTCCTATTGGAGATCAATCAGCAGCATCTAAATGCATGAGGACTTCAATCAACCATAGACTTCATTGCAATAACCTTCTCACGCTGCAACTACTGGAGATGTGACAAAGAGAGGTTGGAGGATGCTGACCTCTACTGGATTTTCTTTTTCAAGAAATTGAAAACAACAGGACTCACCTGACGAGGGAACTAATGTATCATACATGTGTACTGTACTTCTAAAAATGGGACACACACACACACACACACATATATATATATATATATATTTACTCATAACTCCTTGATGAACTGTAATATGTCCCAGCCATCGAAGGAGAATGGCAGTGCCTGTGTTTTTTGAAACCTGATTGTTTTTTGTACAGCCACTATACCATGTTTCTGCCTTTCTAGTGTCGGCTCCGCACATGCGTCCTGAAGTCATCAATAGCCTGCATTGTGTGATATAAAACAGTGCACAATGGGTTTTTTTTTTTTTTTTTTATAAAAAGAAACTTAATAAAAGTCATCTCCCAACCGTACTTTTAAAGTATTTGCACACTTTCATCATTAGTGAAGATAAATAAACGCTGAACTGTCCTGCTGCAGAGCAGAAATCTTGGGTAAAAACAGTTTGGTCATGACGTGGAAATTGCTCAGCTTGCAGTATTTCATTACAAACAAAAGCAGGAGCTTCTGTTTCTCATGAATCGCATAGGATCAGCAGAAAACGGGTTTGACCCGGTAAGACAGGTTCTTCCTCCAGGTTTGCAGCTGTCTGTTGAAAGCATATAGATTGTTTTCTGCCTGCAGGGTCTTTCACTGTTTACAAAGCATTTTTTTTCTCCAGTATTTTTCTGACTGGAGATGCCGTATGACGGCATTTTGAAGTTTTTTTTTAATCCTTTCTTTTTTTATTCTGTTGTGCATGTAATCTATTGTTCACTTAGTCCAGGAGCTGCCTGAAGCCTGGTTAGTCTGTGACAGGAATGGCATTAGCCTCCTCAGTAGATTGCCAGCTTGTGAACTCTGCGTTGTGGTCTGTGCTTTGTCAGATGGAGGTTTCTGCTTGTGGTGGCGTTGCATCCTTGCTCTGATTCTCTGTCCCGAGGATGTGTGAGGCCGTTTCTTAACGTGTTGCAGACTGATTCCTGGGACCTGGGGCCTGCCGGGGAAGGAAAGACACTTTGTTATATTGTTGTTCAATGTCACAGAAACTAGTAATTCTCTGTCCGTTGCAGCTCAGTGGGAGCTTATTTCCACATTCTCACCTTGTTGAGGCTCCCCCGCTGAGCCAGTGTGCCAGACACTGATAAATAAACACATACTGCTCCTAAGTACACAAAAAAATGAATAGGTAATGAAAAGTCTGAGTCCTGTGTCTGGTGTGACCCAGTGAAGCACATGTTTGTAGTTGTAATTTAAAATGCAGTTGCATTGAATATGATGCATTTAATTTAAATAACGTCAGAATTATGCTTTGTCTTGTTCTGACACAACATAATGGATAATAGATTTTTTTGTGATATTTCTGTAAAACATTTCTGATGCTTTTAAATAACACAACTAAAGTATACTTTAATGATACAAATACTGTTATTTGTACTATTAATAACCCTAAATTAAATGAAAATGCTTCTATGCTATTAGAACGTCTTAAATCTGATCTAAAGCGTGTTGTGAAATATGTTTTCAGAGTAGGTTAAGGTAAGTATAGACTCACCAGATTTTGGACCATCCACATTCGATGAAGCCGCAGGTCCTCTACAGCAGCCTTAACATCTGGCCGGATTCCCCTCACACACAGCTGCATCAGCCACAGCAAACTCACAAATGTCCCTGACCGGCCGATGCCCGCGCTGAAACAAAGCAATGACTTTAAACCCAAATTAAAACCTCTTCAGTGCCAATGCTGTCCAAAGCAAGTGGGAAGTCACACCTGCAGTGGACCACGGCGGGCCCCGTACGGGGAATTGCTTCCAAATGCTGCCGCACATGCTCTGTGAAGGCACAGAGGGAGGATGGGTTGGGGACTCCCTGGTCTGGCCAGGAAGGATAGTGGTAGTGAATGATTATCCTGTCATTTGGGTTGTCTCTCTAAACCGCAAGAACAAAAGTCAACAGGAGGAACTGCAAGGTGCCAGAATGTGGCGAATGTGCCTTTCACTCACCTGTCGCAGGTTAATGGTTGTGATAAAATAATCTGGACCTTGTTTGCGGGACACCGTTGTCACCTGGAACAGTCCGTGATAAACTGTCCCCTGTTTCAGAGACCAGTACTTATCACACAGCACCTACACAAATGAGGAAGTGGAATGTTATGTAGGTACAGTGGAAGGAAAGCAAGAATGCAAATGCTTTGGAAAAATGCCATTTTTAAGGCAATGGTTTGATATGCACAAGAATAATGCTATGATTGGTGCGATGTAAATGCTGCTTTGTTCTTTGTAACTCAAAAAATTTGACTCAATAAATGTTACAGGAGGATGAGAAATAATCATTTCAACTGAATTTATGTATGTTATTTAGGACACTACATAATTAGGTAATAATATACTTTTCATAACTTTAATATCTACAAAATAGCAGTTAAGTTACATCCTCCTGGGCTACACGGAGCTGTAGTTTAGGAGGAAGAGCAGTGGTTAAATGGAAGATTGGGAGACTCCAGGTTTCCCCTGACTGGATAAGTCCATTTACCATCCACCAGTTAAGCACAAATGGCAAGCACCTGTTTAAAGGTAGCACAATCCTACAGACATATTATTTACATCAGATTATACACCACTTCTGTTTTAATGCAATATATGAAAACATACATTTAGATGTGAGCGGGCACTTTAAGTTAATCGCTCTGATTGGCTGACTGTTGTGTAAAACCAGAGCTTATTAATGTGTTAAAGGTGAACTGGGGTTTTGTGGGTGGATGTTTGTTTTGACAGAACCAGACACATACTAGACACAAGTGTTTTACAAGTAATGTCACCTGACCCCCTTTTACCTCCAATAAGGGGTTCAGACTTCTGTAAAAATAACAAGAGATCATCTTTTTCCTTATGTTTTATCTAAATGGTTGCAATAAATCAATTCGTTGCTAAATTTTTATACTGAGCTAAGTTAATCAGAGATGGGTGTAAAGATCCTGAGATCCACAAGCAAGATCTGGACTAAGAAAATGTGCATAGGGGGTCTTACCGTGTTCTTGTATTTCAGCGCTGTCACCATGATGATTATCTTGACGTTTTGCTCCCACACCATTCTCCAGAAGTCAGCCACAGTATTGAGCAAAGGACCCTGGGTGCAGATGAAATCTCTCTCTGACTCTCCACCCTGAATCCAGACAAAGGGAAATTGACAGTGAAGTTAAACATGATAAGAAGGTGATTATAGAAATATAAAAATGCTTTATGAACCTAATCAGAGCTCTTACCGGCACAAAATTAGCGTTGATGTAATCCGAGTGTGTATTCTGACTTTGAATGGACAACCTCACACGACAGTGATCATCTGCAGTCCAACAAAACTATCAGACATTGCTGCACATTTGCTCTGTAACTAAGCTTAATCTGAATCTTTTCACTCACATGGCAAAATGGAGGAGTATCTGTTCTTTTCTCTGTTGGCCTCTAATTCTCCTGCGATGGTGGGAAGGTCTCTGCCAACTTCATTCAGCTCCTGCAAAAAGCCAGAGATGGGAATACATATGAGAAATATTTTGGAGACCATAAACCCAATGTAAGTGCTATTTCTATTAATAATAGTCACCCCAAACTCTTGTTTAAAGCCTCTGCTGTCATTGGCAGCCAGTGTCTTACAATGCAAATTAATTTCCTGTAGAATTTGTGATCTTGAAAGAATTTCCATCCTATAAAACATTAATTTTTTTTTTACATTAAAATGTAGACAGTTAAAAGATAAGAAAATTAGGGAGCAGTTTAACATGAAAAGTGGTGATATTTCATATTTACTTCCTCTTACCTCATGCCGTTTCCTGCAGATAACTTGCCCTTTGAAGAAGCACTCAGTTGGGGGAGTTGATTGATGCAGAGATTATGTAGTTGAACATAATGAAAATCCTGTGATAAATATAAAAAAGTTAGATAAACTGAAAAGCTGAGTGCTTTTACCTCTTCGTCTTCCATCCTATTCCTATAATCAGAAGATAAAAAGAATAGCCTACCTCTTTCTTATCAAGGGTTTGTTAAACTAACAAAGTCTATCAAATGTGATTATCTCTGGTAAAATATGGCTCTTCTAGCAGCTTTATGTTGACTGTAAAATAGACTTATAAGAAGCAAAGCTAAACATTCCTGACAGAATAATTAGTTGCTGACTTACCTGACAAGAAAGAAAACCTGTTCCACCAACTTCTCCCAGCACACAGCAGCCGTATGCCAAAACAGATTTAGTGCTGTGCCTTTATTTCTGGGTTATCTTCATGAATTTGCCTCGCATTATTTGACCCTACAAGTAAAAGAATGAAGGTCTGACCTCCTTCAAGTTGCCCTAAATTGCCAAGTTATGCTAATACTTTCTGTCTCCAGGCAGGAAGAAGCCCAGTGGGTGGAGATGGTGGGTGGAGAGACAATAAACTGAAAGGGGAGGGAGGTTATTATGTGATTAGCCTGCTATTTTTTTTCTCAGCTTGTTATACTTGGAATTGAAACACAATGTTCTTACTTCAAATAAGTTTTTTTATGACAACTTTTGTGGTACAGATTTATCTTTAAAATCCTTTCACCATTGTTTGTAATATCACACATTTATTATTTTTTTTTTACAAACAGCTCAGGTTAACACAACTCAGAATATACTATAAAAATAATGTATATTTTTTCCTACTTTTCCTTTCCCCTTGTAATATAACATGTAGTGCAGAATATGTGCACACATACTGATGCTGTCATCACTGTGTGCTATTTGAAGATATTGATGCATGGCACTGGGTTCCCTAACACACACAAAGTTTTGGCCATGTTGACTTATGATCCTATCAGAGCATTTGCTTCTTCTCCTTCTGGTGCCTCTTTAATGATTATGCAGGTGAATCTAGAAAAAAAAAACCTGTGTGATTCTGATCATACTGTATTTGAGAATATGTGTTGTGCTTCTGCAGCTCTTCTTGTAAGCTTCCCTACACAGTGATCTCTCACATGTTTAAACACTTCTCCCAACCTCATGAGTTGATTTTCCTTCTGTGAGATCCAGATGTTTGCCTTTTAAAAACCAGAATTAGTGAACTGAATCAGCAGCAGATGGATCCAAACCAAGCTGTAGAAACACATGAGCGTGGTGATTTTGTTTAAAGAGGTTAATACATATGTCCCCAAAAGTTTACTCTTCTCAAATTGTTGCCATTTTAAATTTTAAGCTGTTAAGCTTGAAAAAAAAAAACTACTGAAATGTTGTCATATGTGAGTATTGTCAATGATAAATAATATTTAATGAATACAAATACAATACCAGTTAAATGTTTGAGCAAACCCAGGCAGCAAGTGTATCCAAACTTTTGCTGGTACTATTAGTTCCTGCAAATCATAAGAGGCATGCACAAAACTAGTGGCATTATGGCATTTGTAGCTGCTATAGCACAATATTTAACCCAATGACCAGAATCAACTCAAATCAAATCAAACTTTATTTATAGCCTTAAAAATTTTCAAACATAAAAACTCAAAGTGCTTTACACAATAAACAGAAAAAACACACCGCATACCTCACACACCCTCAAAACCAGAATAATCCTTCTGTAAAGACATGACAAACAGAAGTCATATTTCATGCGTTGCAGAGTCACAGAAACAGGTTTAACAATTCCCAGGATGTGACGTGCGCCATCGTGTTTCTGCACAGGTTTCCAGTCATCGCCCGGATTAAAGATCAAATCAGGTGTAACAGCATTTTATACGCGGCGCACATACTTCCCCGGTTCTGGTTTCGGTTCTGATAAACCCTCATCAGCAGTCTGATTGGGTGCTTTAAAAAAAAAAGGAAGTAAAGCCACATCGCCTTGTGTTCCTGCGCGTTAAAACGTTTGCGGGAGGGTCACACTATTTCACTTTAAGCGAAACCGTGAACTGTCATTCAGCAAATACTTTACTGAGAGTCAGTATTAAAAGCGCGAGAACCAAAAGTATGCAAAAGTTAAACTTTTTAGGCACATAAACGAGATTTGGTGTGAGAGGCCACGCGCTCTTCCTGGTTTGTGAGAGGCGCGAGAGGAATAAGGATTGGTGCGTTTTAAGTCATCGAAATGGATCATGCACGAGCGAAAGACACGCAGGACAAGGTAAAGCTAAAGTCCACCAATGAAGAACAACACACTCAGGACCTATAGAGCTGCAGGGATAATAAGAAATATCACATATTGTGATACTGTGTTTTCATTTTTACTTCCTACATGGAAAGATAGTGTCGTCATCTCATCTGTTTCACCAAATAGCTGCAAAATCTTAAACACAGCAATGTTTTTCATCAATAAAAGAATAAAAAAGCTGCAAATTCTCACAACTAAGAAGCAGTAGGCCTAATTTTAAAACGTGCTGGGGGAATGTATGAATGAAACTTTGTCTTGTTTGTGTTTGTATCAGCATTATGAGTGTGATCACCAGAGCTCACTGATGCCACGGTACAGGGATCATTGTGATGAGTCTGACAACAGACCCATTGACAGCACTGCATTGCCATCTGAGGTAAAAATGGTCTTTATCTTACAATGATCTCCTTAGACATGTTTGAGGAACTTTTTTTACCCCCTGTTGATTCAGAATTCAAAGAGGGCCTTTAGAAGAGTGCGAAGTCCTTCCAGACCAAGGGCATGGTTGTCTCGTTCTTACAAACCAAAATTTGGAATTGGAGTCAATAAACCTTGGTAAGATTGATGAGCTGAAGAGGCAGTTTGTTGCAGAATAACCTTTTAAAACAGCAAATCTCTCACTTCTTTGTCTGTGATGTTACAGTTTTTCCAGAGAAGACGGTTCATTCCACAAAACCAATTTCAGCACTCAGAGGTACAACTACCTGAAGTCCCGATATAAAGTCCACCCCAGAGACCACTTCCAACCTAAACCTCAACACATTGTGCTGAAGAAGGAAAGGCCAAGAGATGAGAGGAAAAATAAAGAACGATATGAGGAAAGAGAGGGTTATGATGGGTGTTTACCTTCAAAGCAAAGCAACAGTAAGTTTGTCTGCAGAAGAATAAAAAAGCTATTTAATGGCCAGAAATGCAATGATAAATTGGAAGAAAAGGGAGAGATTCCTACAGAAATCATTGATTATTTATTGTGTCAAAGGCTTTTATTACAAGAGAAGCCAATGCAATTTGGGGAAAGTCGTTTAATGATTTTGGTGCATAAAACTTGGACACTGGAACAACAATGGAGTCCTTCACAATGTGTGAAACTCAGCTACACAGACTGCTTTGATATGTAATGCATGACTGTTTTGGAGAAGTATCCCAATTCAGTTAGTTCCTCTCTTAAAGCATGCATAAATAAAAACAATAGGAAAGGATATTCTATGTTTTTATTGAATTCCCTGCTGCAGGCGATGCCACCTTGCTAAAGCAGTGTTTGCCCTTTTTGTAAATCTTTTTGAGAAATTTGGAGACTCGTGGTGGTTGTTTGGAAATCAAGTCTTCTCATAAATTATTATTGACAATATCAATTAATTTGTCAAAAGTCACAACATATTTTATAAATAAATACCAGTCTGTATATAAAAAAAGGTTGGCTGGTCCCTGTTAAACACAACAAAAGATGCTCAGTTTTTGTTTCCTTCAGGACAGGTTTGCACTTGGTAACCGAGTTAAATAAAAAACTATATAATGCTCCTAGAAACTTTGCAAAGAGCTTCATGAACTATTTAAATGGAGCCATTACAGAGGTCCAAAGTTTCCATGTTCCTGTTAGAACAGTTTACTTATTAATACTTTAGTTAGACCTCCCATGTTTGCATTGATTTTAAATGACGTGACAAACCAGGGGACATCCAGAGCAATACCCTGCAGCTTTTAGACGCTTTCCACTAGAGTTCAAATGGTGACTTGCAGAACAAGTAGCTCAATATGAGGGGAAAAAAAAACTTTTTTTTAGTTGAGGAAGCAAATGCTTAGCAGTCTGATATTTGTTTTATTTATCATATTTATTTATAATGATTTAATTTTTTGTGAAGATTTTACACAGATTGAATATTGATGAATGAACAAATGTGCATAATATTAACCCCACCCCAAAAAAAAGAAATAGAAAAAAAAGGATAAAAAGAGTTTGTTCCTTCTTCTGTTGATTTTCATGCATTACATGTTATTACCACTGAGTGGCAGTATAATCAAACCGAAGCTCTTACTCAGTATCAAGGAGATTTTGCATCTCAAATAATTAGTGTTGGTGTTGGGTGGGGTGGGGGGTGCAGTTATTCATCATAGTATCATCTGCTTGGTAGGTAATTATACTCTGGTTGGAACCGACCAGCGTTACATAATGCTGATCACTAAGAAGCTTTTCTGAGACCTAATGTATGGATTATGTCATCAATGAGCTGCTGGCTCATTCAATATGCAGCATCAAATGAACACTAATTAAAATTTTGATGTAGATTTAGAGGAGTTTGTCACATTATTTGCTAGTAGGAAGAGTTTTAAAGTAAATAAGAGAAATCTGTTGTAATTCCATAGTTGTAACACTAATTGTACAAACCACGTATCAGATTTGTGCTTGAATATTGCTTGTGCTTGTTGTGTCATATTAGCTGCTGCTATTGAACATCTTTATCTTCCCTTGCACAGAGCCCCTGTATTTGTGCACACACTGCAGCACTGTGGAGGTGTGCGTTTGTGTATGTGTGAGTGTAGAACAGGTTTTTTTGTGTGCCCAAGTGATGATGGTGACTCATCTCTGATTTGTGTGTATATGAGAGAAGAAGAGAGGGAGAGACTTACCCACAGTATATAATAACCCATAACAAATACAAGGTGATACATGGAAATGCTCCAGCCCAACAATGCAAGTCAGGCCGTTCTGGCAAAACATGTATCGATTTTAGGCGTCAGTGGATAAAAAATGATTAGGTGGCATATGTGTAACATCAGGGGTGACATAAACAACATCTGGTGCCTGCAGGTTGTATAAACAGAAGCCGTACCGAAATGTCAGTCATTATGTCTTAGATCGCATAAATTCTGTTTGTTGTGTTGACCTTTTGGTTTGTCTGTCTTCCAGCTTCTAGACCCTTCTTACCCCGATCCACTTCCAACAGAGACAAGGACACGCAGTTCACTGTAAGTTCACAAGCAAAAAATCTAAAATGCAATGGGTCATATTTGTTTACAAATAATGTTCCCTGGCTTACACTGTTGTTATTGTTGTTATTTTTTTTGCATAATTGTGATGCAGTGCAGGCCAGTTCTAGTTCTGATGCTGGACTGGTAATAAGAAAGACTTTTAGCAGGTTGTTTTGAACAACATGAAGAGATATTTTAGCTGTCAGATTTTTTTATGTTCCACGTACTTTATTTCCAATACTCAAATATAAGAACTTGTATTTTACTTTTTCATGATAAATTGTATGCTGCTTGTTAGAATAAACCAGACATGTTAAGATGTCAGTTTCTGCTGCAGGATATTGTGTTGTGCTTTAGCTGTTTTATTGAGCAAGTGATCAATTTTAGCACAAATTGGGAGATCACTCAATAGAGAAAATGATAATTATGTTTGTATGCATGTAGTTAATGATTTCTTGCCATGTGCATGGTAGAAATAAAGCTCCAGCTTGCTGTTATAATCATTATCACGAAATCAGCATCCACACAGGCAGAGAAAGTCAGTTCATATAGCTGAAAATTAAATGTGCACATCTTATCGTGGTTTTTATTTTATAATCAATTATTTGATTGACCTCTAATTGCTTTAACATGTTTATAAGTAAGAGAAGTTTTTGTTTGTTCGTCAGACGGGCTGTTTTCACTGTATTGCAAACCGGTCTGCTGCTGCAGAAAAGCTGAAATCAAGTGATCACACACACTTTATTGGCAGACTTGAACTCAGCAGAACAGCACGTGATGAGCTGCAGCTGGTTGCTGCTGCAGGGAAGTAAAACCAAAGAGGGAAGGAAATAAAAAAAAAGATCTTCTGCTTGCTTTAATGGCTAATTATATGTGCATTAAAGGTATATACTGTAGTTGTAACTGAGTTTCAGGCATTTATTGATGGAGTATAACTTTTATTGGTGTGAGAGGATTAATAACCACTTTTAGGAGCTATATAATGAACAAATAAATAAATCTTTCTTTATTGGGATAAGCTGACCATAAATAAAATAAAACCATTGACTTACGACATCCCATTTAAACGTCACATGGCTCTATGTGATTTGGACATCTACACACTGCTCCTCTCGTGCAGCTTGCAGTACACCTTGTATAGATCCAGTTAACACACAGCAACTGAACTCTGCTGCAGTGAAGTTCTGACAGAGCATCTCAAGAAACCCAAATCAATGATGATGTTTTTGGATCCCAGTTATGATGCAGCCGTTTACTGGGCAGGATTTTCATCAATGTGTTGAAACGTTATCTTTGTTTTTAGTATTTATGGTTCCTCTAATGAATGATTTTCCTTTTCTTTTGACTTAAACACATGTTGTCCCAACTGTACTTGTTTATCTCTTTACAAAAAATGATTGTTTTGATAATTGTGTGTGTGTGTGTTTTTTTTTATTTATTTATTTATTTATTTTTTTACCTGTAAGTTCAGTCTACGTGCTGGCAGTTTTTGAAATGCCATTTTAGTTGGGAAACATTTCCCTCTTGAGCCAGAGGTGAACCAGAATATCCTACATGCACACAAATACATACGAGTGTAATGCAACAGGAAACATTAGCACGGATTTTGAGCCAGGGTTCTGGCTCAGATGAGTAAACATTTGAGCTAAAAGCTACATCATGTTTACCAACACAAAATGTGCTTGTGCATTTATCTAAAAAAGCTGTGTTCAGCCAATTTGGCCATTGCATCTATTTACATAACATCTGTATTCTCCTTTCATTTTTGTGTATATTGTTGCTAAAAATGGTCAGAATGGTTAAAAAAAATAACAAATGCATTGTTTTTCTCGTGTTTTATGTTGGTACGACGCTTAGATTTTCAGTCATCAGCATTCCCGTGTTTTGTTCTTTTATTTTCCTTTTTAGATTTCTCAGAGTGACATGAACCAAAGCAAGGAAAGAGACCACAGAGCAAGCAAAAGCAAAGACAGAGAGCGAAGCAGAGATGGAGAGCTCCCTTTAACCGCATGCCAGACTGCGGCACGAGACAGAGCCATCCAACAAAAGAGGAGAGAGATAGACGAGGTGGGGAAGTGTAGTTGCACAAATGGACACACACACACACACACACACATGTAAACTATAGGAAAAGTATGGTTAGAAAATGAAGAGGGAGTGAAAGAAATATCATCTCTCTTAAGAGAAAGTGTGTGAGAGTACAGATCTTAGGAAGAGCAGAGTGACATAAAACTAAAAGGATTTTTTTTAGCCCAAGCCATCTTAAAAAGAGTATTTTTAAAGTGTGGAACATGAAGTGACCTAAGTGTCATTATTGGCTGCACTTTGCCAGTCCTGACAAAGAAGGGCTTGTTCACTGTTAAATGGTGTTTTTCCTTCTATTTCTATTTCTCTGATCAAAAAAGGGAAACTGGCTCACCTGTATCACAGGAGGCTCTGGCACGTGCCTTAATACTGCTTTCAATGTGACAGACATCACACGAATCTGTGCTCATCGGCTGTTTGTGTTTGAGACTGTCCGTGTGTTTCCACCCACTTGACAGAGAAGATGGTCTTTTGCTTTTTTTTCCCTATCTCCATGGTTGCAGGAATATAGAAACGCTGCAAGGGGAAAAAAAACAGTCTGACAACAGGAGCTGATGCAAAAAAAGCTGCTTTTTACAGGGCTTGTGGACATTTCTGTGGATTATTAATCTATTCAGTGATAATGCAGAAGACTTATCACCTAACTCTTTTTTTATTTCCTGCTTTTGCCTCTGCCACCTCTCACATTTCACTGTTGTTTTTTGCAGGTGTATTATCAGGAATGTGAAATGTTTGGCCTTGTAGCAAAGATGCTCATTGCAAAAGATCCATCCCTGGAGCATCCCATCCAGTCCTCGCTGCAGGAGAACCTCCGGGATATTGGCAAGCGCTGTGTGGAAGCCATGGAACAATTTATTAAAGACTATGACTCCAGAGACCTGTTGCACTAATCACACTCACAGCCACACTGTCTGTCTTTACCAGTTTGTTCTCTTGGTGAATAATTTAGAATTGACTGTAATGTCTTATGTTGGAACACTGCTTTTATGTTTTAGTATTTGGGATTTTCTGTATGTTTGTTTAATTCTTGAACAAGGTCTCGCACTGTTTTTAATGTTTATCACTAAAAAAATGGAAAAGGAAACTGAGGATGTAAAACTGTAAAAAGGACATAAAAAAATACAAAAAATATCTTTAAAAGTTATGATGAAAACTACAGAAATGTATTTATCATTTGGCTTTTTATTTTCTTACTTTTTGATAATTAAACATTGTTCATAATATATAAAAATGTGCATTCAAGATACTTTTACCAAGTCTCTCATGGGTTCATGGATAAAATTAGCTCAAAGCAGAAAACAAGTTAATGGGTCAGTAGATAAGTAGGATAGACGTTCTTGTTTAAGACATTTAATGTAAAAATGATTTCTTCTTGTTATTGAACTTTAATAGAATCATTATTCTCATTATACTACATTATTGCAGGATAGTAGTGTTAGATTTTCTCTTAAATATGTTAAGAAAACTCAGATTGTTGAGATTGTTTGAGCTGTAAACTGTCCTGTTTTGCACAAACACCAGATCCCAGGAACAGCTAAGATACCCTCAAGCTCCAGAGTCCTGGGAGCTTGGTTACCCAAACTTGAGTTGAACAACTATCCGCCCTGCCCAGAGGGAAGGTTGGATCCAGAGAAGAGCCTTCTGGATTGGAGAGAATTGGACAAATCGTTGCATCAGATCATCTCCGTAATGGGGAGGGATCGTGGGATGCTCATAGTTAAATTATTCACTTAATACAAACCAGTCACAGGATTTTTTAGGACGCTCCTGTAACACATCTGATCCACTGAAGTTCCAGCGTACAACAAAAAACCTGAATGACAAACATTGGTTTTAATCCAGTTCCACTGAAAAATATGTAGGATCTGTGTTTTTGGAGCTTGGCCTGGAAAATGGGATCACAGAGGGTGTAAAATTAACAGAGAAGCTTGGAGTGAACAATGAAGCATGTGTAAAAGGGTTATGTACTACTGACAGGTGCTAATTGCTAGCTTAAAAACACTTAGTTTCAGCGCTGGTCAGCTTAATTTAATCAGTGATTACGCAGCTCTCCTGCTGATCATTCCTGGTCACAAAATGTAAAAAAGTAAAATGATAATCAAATAAAAATTATAATGCTGATGGAGTCCTACAAGACTCAACTAGTAAACATTAAAAGAAGAAAGAACCATGGTGGGCTGCAGAAAAATGAACCAAGAACAGGTGCTTCAATAAAATTAAGATGTGTTCATTACCACCAAACCACTTAAAACTTAAGATGGACTTGTCATTTCATCACAATGTCTTGATAAATTTAAGTATTGCTTTATCTGATGATTTCTATGGACACCTCCCTCCTCTCTCCTCCCCCACCTTTGACAGCTTGACAGTTTCACAAATGTACATGAACCAAATGAAAAGAGTTAATTGATGATGTTCAGTTTTCGGCCTAAAATAGGTTTATTTTGATTGACAATGTGTGCAATTGCCAAATTGTTTCCAGGGAAACATCTGCTGAACTGCAGTACCATCCACAATGGTTTGTGAGTGCTCTATAGGAATACATTTCTACATATCAGCACCTTTTCCTAAATATTAATTTACTCCTATTATATTATCATTGGGTTTTGACCAGAGAAGGTGACTCACAGACGTGTCCTGCTGACTGCTGGCTTCCCACACATCCAAAAGCGTCCACAATTGGCACCAAAAGTTAATTTGGTGGACAACAAATCCTAATACCAGACGTACACTTTAAAACAGTCCAATGGGCTAAAATTAGGGATGGGAAAGTGAGTCCTCAAGGGCCAGAGTCCTGCAGATTTAGGATGTTTCCCATGACAGCACACCTGAGTCAGACTAATGGGTCTAAATGAAAGCAGAATTTGAAGACAAGTTGTTGAGACGGGGCCTTTAACACGAGTCAGTTGTGTTGAAGCAGAAGAACACCTTAAACCTGCAGGACAGCGTCCTATAAAAGCCTGATTTGGACATCCCTGGTGTTAGGGCTGGGCGATTAATCGAATTTTAATTACGATTACGATATGGGTTTTCAACGATCACAAAAATGAACTAGGTCG
>JBAMIG010000014.1:7443066-7457131 GCA_037177335.1 Kiunga ballochi
TGTTAAATAATCGTGATCTCAATTTCAATCAAAATAATCGTGATTATCATTTTTGCCATAATCGAGCAGCCCTACCTGGTGTATGTAATTTTGGTTCATGAAATAGATAAGGTAGGAAGAATGTGATTGGTGGTAAGTTATTGAATCGAACAGCAGAGCTCCATTAGTTCTGTAGAAGCCTTGTTCCCAAATCTGCTCTTAAATTCTCCTAAATTAACTTTATTTTCCAAGTACCAAAGGATTTTAGTACCTAAAAAAATATTTAGATGGCCATTTACATCATCTCTATCTTTTGTTCATTACCACTGAGCTGCTCATTAAGTGTCAGTGAAGTTTGTCACAGAAGAAAATCCATTTCAGGCTTTGTGCAGAAAGACATTTGATGCAATATACATCTCAGCGGAAATGTCTGTTGTGATCTTTAACACAAAGATTACTGGTGATTTGTGTCTTTTCCAGACTGAGTGTTGTGTTCAAAACTCAGAAGCAGATCTGTGGCTCAGTCAGAAGTCAGTCTCATCTAACCACACAACCCTGCACAATTCATGTTTGTTTGAAGTACACTTTATTTTCAGTATGAGACAACAACAACAAATCAACATGCAAGCCTCCCTAGCTCTATTATGTTATACAAATAATGATTCTTTAGTTACAAAATATATAAATATCTAAGACCATATGTACAAAACATTTACATTACTACATCCATGATTAAAGTGTATTACTATATATACATTTAACAGGTATTTTCTTGACTATTACTATAATTATTGTTTGTATTATTATTATTATTGTAAATATTATTTTGTATTCTTAATCATCTATAGGTAATTCTCAAAAACAAAAGCATGTTGCAGAAGAGAAAACGGGACCATACCTGACGTTACTGTGCCTGAATGGTCAAGAAACAGAGGCTGTCTGGCACTCTGCCCTTGGTAAAGCGTGGAGAGCTGGCTATGTAGAGCACAATGTTCAACAGACATTTTTGTACAAGGTGATAACAGGGCTAGCAAGCCAACACTATATTCCAGCAGCATTTGGATTCCACTGAGGTAAACAATGATACGGCTTGGAATCTAGCACATAGCTTTCACTATCCCAACACATTCTGGTTTGTCCACATAGAAGAAGTTGGCTGCTCAGGGGCTGAAAGATGTTAACTGCTGGATGACTGCGGCTTGACCAGTTTTACTTTCCTTTTTCAGACTGTATAGAAGTTTTTCAATCCCTCTGTAACATGGAAACACTCACAGACAGATACGCACATTTATCATGTTATTTACCTTGACCACAGTACATTCAGCAGTGAAATTCATCAGTGCTTTCTGGTGCCATCATCAGAGCTGATCTCCATCATTGTAAACATTCCTGTTGTGTAAGCCAGCTGAACTTCCTCTTATGATTAGATCATTCTGTGTAGGTGTACACAAACACTATGTTGTGTAAGCTCACAAGCACAAAATTGGGTCTTTTTTTGTTTCTCTTCAACCCCATCACACAGACACACACACAAACTCTCTTCACTCTCAACAATCTCAATCTCACCTTCCCACTCGCTCTGATTCTTCTCTTTGCTGCTTTCTTCTTTCTCCTTACCTTTCCCCCTCTCTGCCTATCTTTTCAATATCCTTGCTCTCTATCTATGAAATTATACAGTTTTTGCTCTTCCTCCTCTGACGGTTATGCATTTGACCATGAATTGGTCCATGGAGAGGTCCATGATGACCACCTATTCCAGAAGGGGTATAGCGATGGCGCAGCTCCTCGTTGTTGATGTAGCACAGTTGCACAGGCCGAGGAATTGGTTCACTCAGGAAATACCCTTCTTCAGGTTCAGACTCAGAGGAAGAGGAACAGCTGGAACACCATGGATCATGAGCTTCTACGTACCCATCACCCCAGCACGGCCCACCCAGCCCTACAGGCTGCCAGCCGGCATTCTGCAAGGTCAGATCAGAGGTGGTGCGTGGGCAGGGTCGGTGGGGCTGCTGTCTGTACCCGCCTGGCTCCATTCCATACAACTCCCGGGAAGCTTGACCAGAAGGAAAGCGATCGTAATCCTCTTGAACTCGGCGGTAGGGAAGCTCCACCATTTGAGTAGGACGGTCTGCCACTAGGTGCAAGGCATTGTCAGAACGGGAGCGGCGAGAGCGTTTGTGGTGATGGCCACTACGATGCTGCCCATTACCACCATTTCCACGATGATGTTTACGGCGTCTTGGTTGTGGCTGCTGTTGCTGGGACACAGATTCCTGCGCATTTAAGCGTCGGCGGGGCATTCTATCACTCATAGGAGCCATCCGGAGGTTTCCGCTGCTGCCCATCACCCCTACACGACCTTTGCCATCGAAACCCAGCTGTTGTGGACCATCCCAGTACTGCTGCAGTGGATATCCGACTCTCAGTGGAGTGTACATGTTGTTGTTGTTGCAAGGACGAGAAGAGGACAACGACTCTGTGCTATGGAATTGGACTGAGGAGCTGAGGGTGCCCATGTTGCTCTTTTCTGACACATTTACACCAGAGTCCTTGCTCAGATCAGGCATGGAGAACCTGGATAGATGCTCCTGACGCTTGCTTCCTCCATCCAGGGAGTTACCTGCTAGAAAAATAAACCAAATGTCATATTTTTCTTCCATGTCCCATAGACGTATACCATTAGTATAACTTTCTTACCTGTAGCATTAGACATAGTTAGGGAATCCACGGATACTCGAGGGGTCTGCTCTAGAGGAGTAAGGGGCTCATTGAAGCTCATAGCAGTGATGTGGTTCCTTCTGGTCAGCGGGGGTCTGCCGTTTCTCTGGAATCCATGCAGACTAATACTCCTTTTGTCAGAAAAGCCCTGGTTCTGGCTGGACATCTCATTGAAGCTCATCTGGGTACGCAGTTTGTTAGGTCTAAACTCATCTTGGCTATGGTGCATCCAGTTTTCATTGAAGGAGTGGCCTCTTAAGGCAGCCATAGGGGTCCTCTTGGTATTTCCTTGCTCCTTTCCCCAGGAGTCAGGTCTCTTCCCTGGGTTGGCAGGAGTTTGGGCAGGTGGATGATTTGTATTGGGATTGTATCCCTGCCTGGAATTACACTGACCCATTAGATGTATTGGTGTAGGGGTGGGAGATGAATCCCTCTGGGGGCCCTCATAGGAAACGGGAATGTACGGATCATCCCGGCTCATCCACACTTGGTTAAGGCTTGGAGCTCGACTCGGGGTGCGACTAGGTGTGCGGTTGGGTGTTCTGCTTGGGGTCTGGCTAGATGAAAGGCTTAGTCGGTCCATCTGAACAGAAAGGGGATCAACTTCAGCAGACAGACGGTCAGGCATGGGTGGAGGAGCTGATTGGCGGGCTTCGCCACTCCGCCGATCCTGCTCAGCATTCCTGCGCTCTTTCTTTCCAATCTTGGTGCTGTGCCGGGATTCACGGGAACGAGCACTTTGGAAGGCAGAATCTGAGGAATCCGACTCCTCTGGATCCTAATAGATTGAAAATAAATTGATTTGGACAATTACTAAACTATGAAAAAGGCCCATTTTACAATAATATGCAAGTAGAACCTTAAATGTGGAGGAAACCTTTATTCTTTATTACAACAGCATGATTTAATGTTTTGATGTTCTATTACCTGTCCAGCACTGCAGGACCTTGAGCAGAAGATCTGCCCCTGCTTTGGCAGGAAGGGGCGGCCCAGCAGAGAACGCTTGCAACGTGCGCAACAAAAACATTCTTCAGTTGCATGCCAGTGCTGCCCATCGTATGTCATCTGGCCTTGGTCAATGCCTTAGATAGAGTGAAATAAAAACATTTAGAGGCTAACACATCAGAAATAAGTAGGCTGCAGATGTTAATTTTAAAACTGTTTAACAATGTCTCACACAACCCGCATGCTTTTGTCAAATTTATTTCTCCTCCTGAAGTAAAACAGTTGTGATCCTTTGGTCATATACATAACCTAATTTTTAAAGGTAGCATGAATGCATTTGACCAGCCAAGCTTTCCAGTTTGAGGAAGTAATAGTTTTTCACAGTTCCCATCTGTAAACAGCATGGTTGCTTCCTCTGATACTCACTCGTTCACTCTTACTGGAGGATGATAATAACCATTCACATGCACTGGATCCGCCTCTGTGCAGCTGTGTCACACATACCTCAGAGCTTTTTACAGCTACACTTACATTAAATGACTGTTTGAGGTTTTACAGGAAGGTATTGAAAGAAAAACATGTCCATGTGTTTTGATAACAGTTTTTATGTGCAGGACTGCTCTAATCAGCAATAGGAATCTGCAGAAAAGGTATGCTGTACCTATATGCTCTCCGCATGCATCACAGTACTCTGCATAAAGAGACTCAAAGCAGTTGCAGCAATGTGGTCGTCCATCCTTCATAATGTAGCGCTGTCCACCGAGGGTGGTTTCACATTCGTAGCAACAGAAGTGCTTCATGTGCCAGTGCCTGCCCTCTGCCTCGGTGCATTCATCAGCAAAGATTATCTGTGGGACCCAGATGTTCATTTATTATCAGACACAATCCAAACAAATGAGCTGAATAATATTCACAAGAAGATCATTTCAAAAGGGATTTGAATTAGTGTATTTTGTAACCGTAACTTTTATTGTCAATGAACAGTGGCTCCTGTTGTTACTTATATTCCACCAAAATGTAGTGATTTCAAGCCTATTATCCCATATGACATATGTCTGTAACTTGTTTTTGCTCCCTTTTAAATTCTTTCAAGTTTGTCGCTTATTATTTTTAAAGAGTTGAAGAAGTAGAAGCACCCAGTGTAGTAAATGAAGCAGTCAGGAACTGAACAGAAGGGGCATTTTTAAGCTTCAGACCTGTCTCCCCATGCAAAACACGGAAAAATGGAACAAAATAAAACATTTGAAGAAAGGAGACTATAATATAAACAAATAAGATGCTAAATGCTTAACAGATCATTTTTTTAGCAGTGTTTAGCTCTCTTTTGTGACAGTCTGTTTTTGTTTTCACTGGACTTTACCTTCTTTTCTTCTATTATTGACTGCCCTGGATTACATCCTTTCGAGACAAAATCTCACTAGGTTTTAAACTGTGATGGGGTTGACATTTTTAACCTTTATTATAGCTATTGAATCCTAACTAGTTGATACCTATCTGCCATAAAACACCCTTGTTCCTATTAAGTTGTTAGATTAAACACTTTCCAAAGTAGAAAATACTCTTATACTCATGGCTGTGCTTTAAAGACATCTAAACAATAATTATCAAAATGAAAACCTAGAAACTCAAGACATTCCTGAACTTTAAGCAAAAAAATCCCAGATATCAATTTGTGTAAGACTTTCCACTATATATTTGTTATCTTAGGCATGCCAGCCAATTTACAGTTTATAATACAAACAAACTTTATAGACAAACAAGAATGTTGAGACATTTTTCTCTCCAGACGGGTTTCAATCCCGTATGTCATAAACTATTCAACCATCTATAACTATGAAGGCTCAGAAAGGCATACCTCATCACAAGCGCAGCAGCGTGGTTTCAGCTTCTCGGCATGGTGTCGGCCACAGTAGATCTTGCCGTCCTGGTGGAAGTATATGAGATCCACCAACAGCTCCTCACATGTGCAACAGACAAAGCAGTTCGGGTGCCAACACTTCCCATGCCCTGCCCTGGCGGCAAAAACTACAATGTCGCCTCCGTTTATCTGTGCACCACACTGCAGGAAAGGAAAGGCAAGGCAAGGCAAGCAAAAGAAAGGAAAGGAAAGGAAAGGAAAGGAAAGGAAAGGAAAGGAAAGGAAAGGAAAGGAAAGTAAAAGAAAGGAAAGGAAAGGAAGTGAAAGTAAAGGAAAGAAAAGAAAAGAAAAGAAAAGAAAAGAAAAAAGAAAGGAAAGGAAAGAAAAAGAAAGGAAAGGAAAGAAAAGAAAAGAAAAAGACAGGAAATTAGATAAAATGAGAGAAAAGGAAAGGAAAGGAAAGGAGAGGAACAGAGAAGAAGAAAGGCAAGGCAATTAAAGGAAAGGAATAGAAAGGAAAGCAAAGTAAAGTAGAGACAAGGAAATGAAAGGAAAGAAAAAGAAAAGAAATGAATAGAAAGGAAAATAAAGAAAAGTAAAGTAAAGCAAAGCAAATGAAAGGAAAGGAAAGAGGAAAAAAGATTAATGTAAATTCAAAGTTTTGGAGAAGGAAGTTGAAAAACAAGTTTTAATAAAAATAAAGAGTCCTTAAAATGTACATCATTTGGTTAGTTACATGTAAATAAAAAGTACATCATTATTGCTGAATGAAGAAATGTTTGTTACATTTACTTTGTCACAGACTGCTCCATTGATGGTGAGGGGGAAAGGACGGACATTGCCTCTGCCTAAATTGTCCTTTTTCCGCTGGTTACTGAAGATCTTAAGCTCTCGCTTCTCCTCCTCATCCAGCGCGTTACAGTATCGTACCTGAAACATCAAGGCTCATCACCAGGCAGTGTATAAACTACAACACTTTTTCTGACAGTCTCTATGTGTAAATGAGAAATTAGTTACACAGATAAGAATTTTTTACCTCATTGTCATGCGGCGGTAACTGGTGAAGCAGCTGCTTCATGCGATACTGCTCTCCAGGGCTGTTTATATAAGGAACCTTCTCTTCTGGTAAGGAGTTATAATACTGATGCACCTGTAGGAAACAAAGTAAACATCAGGCTCAGACATTGCTTTAAATATGTCAAGTAGTTATCAACCCTTCATCTGTCATTATTAATGTAAGAAAAATAGCAAAATACATCTGAAATGACATTTTAATGAATTTATCATGCTCTTCAAGCCAATCAAACTTGTTTATGTTATGCCCTCTGCTGTCGCTGCCCTTGGAAGTCAGTGTCTGGAATTGAAAATGAGGAACACAATGTGGTCTGCACATGCTGCTGCGTCGCACTCAACCTTGAACAGAATGAGCTTCTTTAAAATTTTAACACCTAATATGCACATTGCTCCAAGGAAATCTCATATCCCCAAAGTCTCATTGCCATTGAAATTCATGATGCGGTGGCACTCTGTATCCATGACCGGGACCTCCTGTTGTATTTGCATGTTAATTGGTCAAATATATAAAACCCTGATTGGTGTTTGATAGATAAACACTTTAGGAGTGGAAAGCAGCCTATGTTGCTTGTCTGGTTTTCATCCAAACAGTGTTTGTCACAAACCTGCTCATGTTTAGTCAAGTTTTTCAGAATCAGTTCACATAGTCAATCAGATGTAAAATGAGAGGAAAGAGAAAGAAATTCTTTATTTTCAATGTTTTTATTCAAAGCAATGCAGGGTCAATGTTCACTGTCATGCTGCTTATTCTTTATGTGGAAAGGTTACAGAACACTAAATGCACTTCTCTTTCTTTGTGCATAGAAGTGCACAGTCTTAATATGTGCAGACTGTTTTCTTGGAAAATATTTTTTTTCTATCAAGAAAAATGTCTGTTGCATTGTTTTTGTCATGGAGTGTGCTGAAAGATGTTGTCTGAACACAGTTAGTATCATGTAGAAATTTGGCTAAAGATAAAGTATATTTGAAAATGTTGTCATTTTGGAGCATTTTGTCAATTTTGGAAACAAAATATTTAGACATGTCAGTCCTGACGGAGACACATTGTAATGACACAGGAAACTCAGTGAGTTTTGGAGATTTTGACTTCTGACAGCAAAATGAGCCCTGATTATTTTCTCTTTAATTACTTTGTACAGAGAGAAAGCAGAATGGACATGCTTAAAAATCATTACATTTAAGTTCATAAAAAAAAGAAAAAGACAGCCTCAATTGCCTACACCTCCCGCTGGATGACAAGCGGGTGCAGCTTCTTTCAGCATCCCGTCAAAATGGCTGACTGGAGAAAATGACTGTTATCAGCCCATCCTGTCATCTGTTAATAGAGCGCTAGGAGGCCTGTTGCATTAGTGTTTCTCTTACTAAAAAAAGACTTAAGTGGTTTTAGTTGATTCAGCTGAACAAAATGTGTTTCTTATGTGAGAAATAACAAAAACAACAAGCAAAAAATAAAGCACACAAAATACTGGATGAGGAGATATCGTCCTCAGAACTTAGTCATGCAGTGAACTCAGGGAACTGTGTGTGCGGCAAGCTCAAACAAAGTGCAACCAATTTTCAAATATTATCAGCCAAACATTTACTGACACTAATTACTTAATTTCCACTCTGCAAGAATATGCTGAAATGCAGGAACTTGGGCCCCTCTGCACAAAAAGCAAATTACTGAAAATAGAAAATGACAAAATGCTTACATGTTTTAGGAATGAAAATAATTATTCATTTGATGCTGAAACTATTAGGCGTGAAAGCCTCCTTAACATTTAAAAATGTAAACAATTCCTATACGACCTTACACTTTACACTTGTAAGAAGCTCAGACATTTTAATACATTCATTGTGTCACATCTGCTCTTGTGACAATGCCTTCCGCTAATCACTGCAGTGTTTCTTTTCATCGTTTTAGTTATGGCTGTCAATCTGTCAGACTTTGAGTTTGGTTCCAGCATAACATCAGCTTTAACGCCCTTGCAATAACTTGTTCATGAAATGCATGACAACTAAGTCACCATTATTTGTACAGTAAGCCAACTGTAATAAAGATACATTGGTTTTTTTTTTCCAAAATTATTAGTTTTATATGTCAGGATTATGACAAAAGCAACATAGTGTCAAGATAACTGAATTACTCAGTTCAGTTCTGTTCAATTTGTTCAGGTTGTGTTGTGGCTGTGCAGACCTTTACAGATAATAAAGCATTAGTGCAACTGAGCTCCTACCTGCTCAGGACTAAGACCAGGGGGAACCCAGACGTACTCTTCCAGGGCACATCCAGAGTCATCATCAGAGGTGGAGTTCCTCTGGAAATCGTACATCAGCTTGGTGATGGTCTTCTCCATCTCCAGAGACATGGTGGTCACAACATGCTCTTCTACTCACACTGCTTCAGAGGTCACAGGTAATCCTGTTAAGGGAACAGACTAATGAATGAACATAGAAAGAAACAAGCACAACAGATCAGAGAGGAAAGTTTAGGTGATTATTAAAGGCCTGGAAGTCTTCTCACTACTCAACCCAGTCTAACAGAATTGGTCTGGAAATCTCAACCAGTGCAGAGAGTTTTTTTTGTGCAAGTGGAGATTATTTAATAGAAAAACACTCATTGCATGTTGCAAAATAGTCACAAAAACAGTTGAATTATAGATAAAAATCCACATTTAGAGGTTAAGAAGACTGGAGTATAGAACAACACAAATAAGTCAATCCAAATAATTATCTTTGGCTTTTATTACAGTGACTGATGCGTTATCTAATTTTAGGTTCTGTCACTACCCTTCAGCTGCTGAGTTATTGTTATTTTACACATTAGTGTATGGTTAGGTTATACATTAGAACAGGGATGGGCAGCTCTGGTCCTCAATGGCCACAGTCCTGCAAGTGTTAGCAATTTTCCTGTTCCGACACACCAGACACACATCAGACTTAATTAACACACTTGTGCAGAGCTCCACAACCCACTTTCCTAATTACCCATTGATATGACTCAGGTGTGTTGCAGCAGGGAAATTCCTAACACTTGCAGACTGTGGTCCTTGAGGGCTGAAGTTGCCCATCCCTGCATTAGAACACAGTTTAGGTGAAGAGTTAATTGTTTGGTCAAGATTAGGTTTTCTGTTTTGTGTCTAACTTGTGGTTTTGCTGGTGCTATGACAACACTTTTTCAGAGTCTTTCTGATGTATAAATTCAGGAGTGATGCTTGAAATCCTCATGTGGTCCCTACCTATTTCCATTGTTTTCTGCACTAACTTGATGTTTTTTTTTCCACATGCTAGCTGCTGCCAATTAGCACACCTGTTTCCATGCACACTTGTATTTACTATCACATTCAGCAGAATTTTAGCCTCCAGGTATTTGTCTACATTCCTTTCCAAAACTATTTTCTAACCATTATAAGTGATTAAAAATTGCTTTAGAAAAAGCTTTATTTATATATATTTATATTTATTTATATACACACTTTATTGCATTAAACTACTATACAGTACAATAATGCTAATATTATTAACATACTATAGTACTCAAATTATACAGGTGCTTTTGGGGGGTAGCCTTGTATTTAGGTTTTCACAACAAGTCACATGCACGGGGGGATTAGTGTTTGGCAGATTAGAAACAAGGTTACTTCCAAAAAAATCAGCTATTGCATACTTGCCTGCCATGCTTAGTAGGATCAAATCAAAATCAAGATTTATTTCAATATTTTCGCTTCCTTTGCTATGCTAAGATAATGATGATGATGATAATGATGGACGTTGATGATTTGCTTTATTGTTATTATAATTAGACTAGCTGGAATAAATATTGATTGGATCATAATCTATTGGCTTGAAGTGCTGTTGCCACTAAAGTGCTTCCAGATTATGTTGTTGTGAATTGGCATGATACAAATAAAGCTGAATTTATTTGAAGTTCAGTCAGGATCATTTCAGGGCTCCATGAGACCAGAGCTTGGGTCGCCTCCGGGCTCTTGAGGCCCTGAGGCCACACTCTGCCTGCCCTGGTTGGCCGGTAAGGTTGGCCAACCTGGGGTCCGTTTCTCCAGAGGTCTTGCTGGGACAGGAGGAGGAGGAGGCTGGATTGGCTCCAGGGTGGAGTGGCTGAGGTCCTTGTTTGGGTTTAACTGCTGATTACTCTGGTCTTGCTGTAGTCCTGGCCTGACTCTCACCTTTAGGTAGAAAGGTTTGCCTCAGCATGACTACTCTAATGTGAACACGTTTTTCATCTATCTATCCATCTATCCATCTATCCATCTATCCATCCATCCATCCATCCATCCGTCCGTCCGTCCGTCCGTCCGTCCGTCCGTCCGTCCGTCTGTCTGAGATTTTACATATATACTGTATATATATATATATATATATATATATATATATATATAGCTATATATATATAAACATTTATTCTGCAGTCAGAGCTTTGCTTGTGTGGATGCAAGGTCAGTTTGAGCTTCTCTCCCTCCTCTCTGTATGAGGGGAACAGCTGCACACATTACTGGTCCATGAATAATTAACAGAAGTAGGTATTGCTTCCATAATCAGAGTATGAAAATGACATGCAACTCTTTTTGTAGAGTACTAGAATATTAAGTGCGGCAGCACTGAGCAAGGGTGTGATGCTTATAGCTAATGGGCCATTATTTTTAAAACTGCTGAGTAAAGAGATTTTAAATTGAGGGAATAATAACAGCAGAAATTAATTATGGTATTTCACAATCTCAGAACCTACTAAAAATAAAATCCAGAAGTGGATTGTTCAACTTGAGGTTGTTACGGCGTTGCAAAAAGAGTCTGACCTGTCAGTGCAGAAAATGTGACGACAGCTGAAGCATTTGTTCCTTATCTGCTGGAAATGTTTCAGTGTCTTCACGGTTCACTGACGACTAGGACAACAGATGATTGGTTGGTAAAGAGGTCTGAAGAGGGCTTTATATTTTTTATTCCAAAGGAATTCCCTCTAAACTACAGCAGAAACACTATTTCTTAAAGATCAGATATCACAGACAAACAGTTTAGGCAGACACATTGCAGCAGCAGCAGACATTTCCACTGAACCAGTCAGCAGCCTCTATCCAAGCAGAGCTGAGTACAGTTTATCTCTCTAAGATGGGTGCTGATGATTTCTTTGTGAAGAGAGATCACAGGTTTGTAACCTTGAGCATCAATGGCCTGGGGCATCTTGTCATTAGTGCACAGAGCCTGAGTGAGTGTGCATGCTGGGTAACCTGCAGCCTGTTTAGACATCAGTTCAAACACAGCTTGTGCTAACAATATGAAATCAGATCAGTGATTCAGTGCTAAAGAGCCTGACAACAATTAGCATCTTCATTTTGGCAATGGCTAAGTCACAGGGAACCCGGCATTTGTTCTGCATTATGGTGCATTTGTGGTGCCAAAATCTCTTGAGAATTATAGTCTCAGTATTAAGGGAACGTTCAGTCATTTGGCATTTTGTTTTTTTGTTTTGAGTCATATAAAAATGCTTATTAAAAAAATCAGATTAGTAGTGATTAATCAAGCTAGGTGAGAAGACTGCAGCAAGTTGCTGATTTGTGTTCAAAGGATTTGTTGTTTATCTGATTTTGCAAGGTGACCTAGCCAAGAAGGTAGCAGAATATCATGAACAGAGAACAAATTATTATATAATTCATTAGAAGCATAAATTAAACCTAAACTACAACCTAAAATGTATCATTTTTTCCATACAGATCAACAGAGGCTACAGTGGGACAGCTGACAAAATAGTTTGATAGATTATTATTGTGAAAGTAATCAAGTTCAGCAATAATTAAAAACATAGGCACTGTTTAAAAGATTCGTGTGTTTAGAAAGAAAGAAGCCTGAACTCAATCATTTTTAACACCTTCAGCTCAGTTTGTAAGGTTTTCTGAGCCGCATGGCTGGAAAAACAAAAATCTCGCCCCAGTTCAGTCCAGACTCTCAGAACAATGAACATTGGGTTTTACAAACGCCCATAACATTATGGTTTATTACATATTTAGATCACAGTTGGTGCAAACACAAATACAGGATCCATACGTTATGCTAAAATTAGATCACTTTATATACATTATGTGTTTAATATTATTGCACATCTGGCAGTAATGAATGTGAAGGTAAAATTATACACTTAACAGGAAAACAATGAAAAATAATTTCAACCTTGAAAAGAACTGTATAGTAATTAGAGTTACCTTATTCCAGCCCTACTGGAGTCCAGCAAATCTATATGTATTCCTGCTTCAACACACCTGACTCAGATCAGTGAGTCATTGTGCAGAAATTGATAAACTGTTAAATCCATTTAATTTTATTCAGGTACTTTAAGTAGGAATATGTGTAAAACCTGCTGGACTGCAGCTGCAATAGGAGTAAAATGAGTAACCTTGGTATGTGGACAAAGGGTGACTCGAGATTTTACTGTAGTTAGAATTTATTTTGACAGTTTTATAAGCTAAAGGGAAGTTATTTGGTATGAACTAGATAAAAACACAAGATAAGGTTAATTACTATTAATACATCCATGTTTGTTAAGAAAATTAACCGTTTTTAAGTCTTATACTAATGTCAGAAGGCTGCAAAACTAAATAGAACCTATCTTAATCAGAGTCTGATCTTATCCCAGATACATTTTTCCACCAATCTGGAGACCATTATTGGCATTGCTCCAAGATTTCTTTGACTGGTTGAATTCTCCCTGCAGTCAGAGCATGCATTTTTTATTAATCTCTATTTTAAAAGGTAACATTTTTGTGCCAGTAAGAATAAATAATTAATTACTTCTTTTCACTTTGTTTTGTGTTTGGTTTTCTTCTTCTTTTTCTCAAGAAAATGTCTCAGAAAATATCTTTTGGTTGCTCAAACAAATGGATCCTTTATAGTTTCCAGCAATCTTGGATCAACAGATTAAACTATTTTACTCCTTAACAGCAATGCAGTTATGAAAATGAACTGGTAGGAATCGTATGAATGTTTCTTAAAGGCAGATATTGTGGGTAACAGTGCCATTTTTGGCATTTTAAATAAAACTATTAATGCAATGAGTACTTATGTAGCGTTTTTCCAGTTATGTTGACTACTGGAAGTGCTTTACATGACACAGCGCATTGACCCATTTATACACATATTCACAACTAAAAGGCTCAATGGGTGTATCTTGCCTAAAGACACTTCACCATGCAGTCAGGGGAAACAGAATTGATCCTTCTGGTTAAAAGACACCTGCTTTTCTTCCTAAGCTACAGCCAGCTGTTATTTAAGTAATTACAGTGTCTTGCGAAAGTATTCGGCCCCCTTGAACCTTGCAAATTTCGCCACATTTCAGGCTTCAAACATAAAGATATAAACTTTACATTTTTAGTCAAGAATCAACAACAAGTGGGACACAATCGTGAAGTGGAATGAAATTTATTGGATAATTTAAACTTGCATAACAAATAAAAAAGTGAAAAGTGGGGCGTGCAGTATTATTCGGCCCCCTTGCATTAATACTTT
>JBAMIG010000014.1:7515620-7543696 GCA_037177335.1 Kiunga ballochi
TTTATCCCTGAGAGACACAAAAGTGTACAGAACGGAAACCTTTTTTAATTTGTATGGAAAACTTTATTTGATCATAAAAATAGCATTCACAGGCTTCTTTTGATAGCTACATATACATTGTAATCCATCTCAAGGAAAGAAGCTGGATAAGTCCACATCTACTTGTACTTTGACTAATGTTATGTATAGCTTCATGGGTCAAATAAAGCTATGAACAATGTAGTATTTATATATGCATAGTTATATAAAAAAAGATTGGCCCATATACATGTACTGCTTTTATCAACACAGAGACAGCATTATGTCTGGAGCATGTTGCAAGAAATAATGCTTGAAGAACACAGACTGCATACAAGTGCTTTATAATACAAAGGCAGGCTAACCATCAAGAGAGATTCAAACCCATCAAACAGTTTTTGATTGACTGAATACAGTCTTTTATGTTATGATGTCTTTACATACCTGATCCAGAGTAAATCAACATAATAATCATCAGGTCCATTTGTGGGAAATAAACACAATATCACATTCCTCACTACTGAGGTTTTCCATAAACTTCTCTTTTATACAAGAAAAAGGCAACATTTTATTCCTCAACAGGTTCCTAGCAATTATATTGGAAGTTCTTTTTTTTTTTTACAGGTGATAGCCAACTACTTAAATGTTTTTTGTTTTTTTTTTATTTTGAGTTTTTTCTTGTTTTTATGTTTTTGTTGAATACAGTACCATGGTGACAACAGTGATGAAACAGTGATTTTGTTGTTAATTTATCTAATATGTTTTTAGTTCTTGAATGAAACATAAAACAGAGAATACGCACAAAACACATTAAAAAGCAGCAGTCAGACTCGAGTGGCATGACAGCATGGCTCAGCATGGCAGATTAATCGTCTCCTGTACCAGGACTCTCCGTATGTTACCACCACCATAAACCACATCAGTGTTAGGACTCAGGAGGTGGTCAGTGTACAGCTGTGTGGGTAGAATAAACGTTAGAACTAGGTTAACAATTACAGTGTGTTTTCCTCATTAATTACTCTCACTCAGACCTATGAAATTTTAACTTACACATGCATCTTGCAAAGGGATAATTTACATGTATTTGCTTTTGTTTGACATATCTGAAAATATCATACTTCATGGCAGCTTCAGCTGGTAATATGGCAAAATGCACATTTGTATAAATTAGTGAATTTAGGCAACTTTTTTTTAAACAAAGTCCAGTTATAACTGTCATTTTAAAGTGAGTTAAGTTCCTTCCCAACTGCATCGGTGTTCACAAAAAGCAAAGTCATTTTTAAGTAAACATCTCAGTGATGCACCACAGACAGAGATACAACATGCTTTCACCTCTTCTTCACTCCTCAAAGACTGAATGTAGCTTGCTCAAGATATGTGCCAAATCAAGAATAAATAGTGAGACAATGAGAAAAGGGCAATATATTAATTTAGTCATTTATCATTTTAGGATCACCATCTAATTTTAAATTAATATTTTTTGCTTTTAACTCTGTCGTTGTTTCAGCAGTTGTTGCAAACTAACAGTATCTTGTGCTATTGTTTGTTCAATAAAGCAATTTAGGATGAAATAAGACATCTAAAAATAAGTTGAAAACAAAGTCAGTAGTTAGAAGTTACCACAAATGGAAGCATGGTTCATACCTCTGAGGGAAGAAATATTTAGAGTCAGCAATGCTTACAAAAGCAATATCACTGATTTTATATGCAGGCACATACAATACCTTTACTATAGTACAACAACCTTATGTTCAAAATAAGTAGAACAATGACAAAACAACCAGTATAAAACTGATAAAAGGATTGTATTCCTGCTGTTTCATGAATTTCTGGATGGGATCACAAGTAGTTAAGTCAATTAAATCAATCAATAAACCATTCAACCTAATAAAGAATAAGTTAGTGTTGTCAGTAGTCCAATTCCAGTGTATGGTACATAGTTTGCACAGATAGAGGAGAGTGTGGCGAGGGAAATCTCTGCTCTAGATGCTGAGGTCTTTAGGGCTTTCTTTGTACAGCCTTCTCTTGGGCTCAGGGATCTGGTTTGAGCTGCGGCCCACTGTGTTATTGTTATGGCCAGTGTTGTTGTAGGCAGCATTATTGTGTGCAGCATTGTTCTTCATCATGCTGTAGTAGTCCTTCAGTCTTGGTGCTGCTGCATAGTTCAGCTCGTCCCGGCTGTAGTTGCTGTCAGGGGAAGAGTCTCGCTCCGTTCTGTATTGTCTCTCCAACGTCCCATTCATCTGCTGTCCTTCTTCCTTTCTCTCTGAGGAAGAGTCTCTCAGAAGGTTGCCGTTCTTCTTGGCTCTATCGTATGTGCGCCCCCTGGAACGAGACAAGGAACCCCCGTTGTTATTCGTGCGCTCAGGCGCCGTGGCCTCCCAGACACGTCCGGTTATCTGTGTGTCCTTGAGGAGCCTCCGCTCATAAAATGTCCTCTCGGGGGTGACTGCCAGGAACCCCCCATCGTCATTCTCCCTTTCAGGTGTGCGGTCACGATGCGCTCGCTCTGCCCTGCGGTCCATTGATTTTGCCCTTCGGCGATCTGGAGATGAGGTACGCTTCCTGGTTGGCGAGCGGTCCAGGGAGCCGCGACGCTGCATTTGAAACCTCCCATCCAAAGTAGAGCTGCTGCTTGAGATCTCTCGTCCCCTCAATTTCTCCGCAGCTGCAGCCTTCTTCCCCGAGTTGTCTTTTCTCAGAGTCTTTAGGAGTTTAGAGATGCCGCTCTCAGACTCAGACTTTTTCACTTTGCGGCCTCGGCTTTTCTTGTTGCCATTGCTACTGCTGTTGCTGTTATCGGGAGACTGCTGTCTGGGGGTAGTTTGACTGTGATTGTTACTCCAGGTGTAATGATGATGGGGGTTGAATTGCCGGCCCTGGAAGTCCATCTGATCTGACCCAGCTCTGTCCCTGTTCATGCCTCGGCCATACGCAGCCTCCTCCAGGCGAGATGGTTTGTGAAGGTCTGGTGGGTAACTTGACTCCAATGTGGTGTGAAATCGGCTCTTGGGCGACAGTGCTTTCACTTCCGGAGTGTTTTGTGCCCCGGGTGTGGGAGGGTGCCCGTCACTGCTGCCGTCTGCAAGAGATGAGAAAAAAGCAGAGATGTGTTGAATAGAGTGCCTCTCCTAAAAATGAGCAAAAGAGTTTCAGTAATATTATATATAACACGTCACATATACTATGTTCAGTAGATGCGTATGGGTTCATTGCTGGTTCATGAAAGTTCTTGCATTGACAGGGTGACACATAGTCAATGCCAATAAACAAGGTAATTATGCATGCTTTTTTTTTTTGCCTAAACTGATGTAATCTTCCCTGGAAACAAAATACATAAATTATTAAATCATTCAAATTGATGTGTAAGTTTCTGATTTGAATTTATTAATGAGAAAAATCTTTTAAAACGATAAATGACAATAAAACTGGAAGTCGAAACACAAGGTAATATCAAAGCAGGTGCAACACAGCACGTGTAGAGCAAGGGTTATCAATGATGCAACAGGCTCCAAGGAAGTCGCTCAAAACAAAATGGTGAATGAACAATAAGTGGAAAAACAAACTGAAAACAAAGTAAGTGCGCTTTGTTGAAAGTCTGCCAAATGAGATGTATTGCTATGGCAGCGGTGTGTGATGAGCAGTCAAATTAGTTCTATTACAAGCATCTGGTCTGAGCCCAGAAAAGGAGAGGATTTGCATGTGTATGGACTCACATAAGTTAAATAAGTAAAGCTGAACTCAGGCAAGACAAGACATAAAGCATTTTTACAGTGTCAACACATCTGCACGCAAACACAAAGTAGGATGCAGGTAGGGGATGAGCTGGACAAAGGGTGTATAAAAGTGAAAGGAAAAAAGATGACAGGGAGAGTGGACAGGGACAGACTCGTGGCTACAAACCGTTGTCTGATTTTGGCCCATTAGGTAGAAACAGGGCTCTCCCATCTTGTCATTCCTCATTGTACCAACAGCGAGATGAGGAGCCATCATCGCTGGAGAGAGGAGGAAGAGCCCAGCAACAAGAGACCATCAGAGAGAAAGAAGGAGGAGTGGAGAGAAGAAAACAAATAAAACAGACAAGAGGCTGTTTTACAGTAGGTAATTAGAAAGAAGGGGTTTCTTATGAAAGATAAGAAAAAATTCAACTTTACATAACTTTACAAACACTGTATGAGTTACAAAAGAGCCTAACAATGGCCGCCAGCATAAACCTGTAGAGATTGTTGAGAAATCATGTTAAAACTCAAACTGTTCTTTATTTTCATGTCATGGAGCATTTGTGCAATAGATCCTATAGATTGTACATGCCTTCACCAACTGAAGTGTCAATTCACGGATCGGCAATCTTTTGCATCGTAGCATCAGCTAGAATCTGCAAGTGTCTGACATATCTATGGTACAGTTTCATGCTTCAGTAGTACACTGAGTAGAGAGCATTCTAGTCCTCTGTATGAACAGCACAACCCATTTTGTTATTTGCAAGAAAAAGAGAATAAAACTGCAAGATGTTTACCTACCATATTCAGGTACAGATCCATCACCCCGTTTAAGGACGAGCCTTGCCCTCCGACCACCATTCTTAATCAGTTCAATGGCTCGTGAATGCTTCATGTTCTTTGTGGTCTCACCGTTTATCTCCAGGATTTCATCTCCCACCTAAAACAGAGAGACCATGAGACTGGGACAGATGGCTAATGATAGGGTTTCATCAATAATGTGCAAAGAGGAAATGTAGCCTGCCAGAATGTTTTGAGCACAAAATAAGGAGGAAGAGCAGTCTTCCTGGTAATGTACCCTCATCTTGCCATTTCTGACAGCAGCTCCATCCTCCGCTAGTCTCAACACATAAAGGTCCATGTTGTATTCCCGTCCTCCTCTCAAGCTAAATCCAAAGCCTTTGCTGTCTCTTTCTAGGTCCACAGAGTAGAACTCTGCATCCTGTCAGATAGAAAAGGGAAAATAATTAGAAAGTCAGAGAAACCTGAGAAGAGTGACTAATCTATGGTGCACAGAGGAGTCTAAAGGTGAGTTAAACTTCACGACCAATCAAGTCATGTCCTACAAAAACTCAAAATGTCAATGGCAGTACAATACCCTGGAATGCATGAATAATTAATGCAGTAAATGCATGTGAGTAGGCTACAGATCACTGAGCAAGGACAATACAAGGGCTGGACCCCAAAGTTCCCATGCTTATCAGAAGTTTACTCAGAAGAAAAGCTTTTTCTCCCTAAACATAGCCTGGTCTTTTCTTTACACAATGCTGGATACGAGCCTTGCTTTAAGGGAGTGGTTCAAACATTTGAACCACAACCCAAGATAACACACACAGCACAATCATCCACACTTACCTGTGTTGTCTGAGTTTGTGAAGGTGGTGGAGGAGGAGCTCCCTTTGACTTTGAATGACTCCTTTTAATGTAAGAAATTAAGAGAAATTTCAAGTTTACTTAGCGCTGTTTTTGGTAATACACTATTCAATGATTGCATATGGTCTTTATGCATGACCTACCTGGTCTCTGTTGACTGAGGTGTGTGTGTGGTGGTGATGGTAGCTATTTTCTCAGCATTAGTGAGCAGAGAAGCATTGGAAGTTTCTGAAAAGAGTGGTGAAAAAAATACAGTAAATAGGTTAGAATAAATTGTCTGTTTTTTATTAATGTCTATGGCTGTGTTTGTTTAAAAGAACAAAGAACAAAACATTGGTGTTGGTGGTTCAGGAGCACCCTGAACCACCAACAGGCAACTCCATTCAACCTGATGCTAACTGCCTGTGAGGTTGTCATTTGCCATTTGCTCATAGAACAAACTGGTTCCTTTTCATGAAAGAAAAAAACTTAACTAAAGAGGAAAAAAAAATAACTTTGTTTCAACAATGTTTCTAGAAGGGAAAAACAGCAAGGACAACAGGCTTTTCTTGCTTTCCTTTAATTCCATCTTACAACAGAAAGAGCACACATAAGTGTAAATGAATACACCTCTGTCTGTATTAAACAAAAGCATCAGTCTGACTCATTTATCTAAAGCGATTTACTTCCTCTGTGTCTTTCAAAGGTGAACCATTTGATGAAGCTAAACCATGTGCTAGCATTTTATGCTTTGTTAGTTAATATGCTAAAAGCTAGCTAACATCTATGTGAGAGTTTGCGCCCAGCCCTTTCTTTATCAATGTTCATTTAAAATCTCAATGGAAAGTGTTGTGTCACAGCTCTGTGTAGGTTGCATTTTTTAACAAACCCCCAGGTTTTAATTCATTTGACAGAAAATTTTATCGAAAAATGTGGACGTTTAGGAAGACTGTTGATTCCTTTTAAAGGCTAAGATGAGAATACTAACCCCAACAGGAAACATTAGGTTAATAGTGAGCAGTAACTGATAGTGTATCCAGTGAACAAAAAGAGCAAATAAATAAATAAACACAGAAGAGAATGAAAGGAATTGTGGAAATACCACAGTAGCTTGTTTTAGGGATCTTCATCTTAATCCTACTTTGTGACTGACTTCCTGACACAAGGGTTCACACCCTGATGAATAGTGCTCTTGCCTGTGAAAAGCATCAGTGCCCTTTGCTTTCCACCACAACCATGAATAAGTCACACCATGCTGCATTATGAAACAGCCATGCAAAGCTGGAAGCAAAGAGCCTTACCATCACCCGGGATGATCCTGAGTGAGACTGTGTTTCCAGCTTCCTTGATCAGGTTGACGATGTCTGAGTGTGACTTGTTGGTGATGGAGCAGCCGTTTACAGCCAATATTCGGTCCCCGACTTTTAGCTTGCCGCAGCGGTCTGCTGGACTGCCTTCGATGATCCGTCCTATTTTGTGGGGCATTGCCACACAAGCATTTCCGGCTTTGTGTCAATATTTTATTTTGCATGTTACAAACAAAATGTGGTAATGATTTATATGATTAGATGCATTGATTTGAATAGCATAGGGAAAGAAAGGGAGAAACATGGAGAAAGAAAAGAAAGAGGAGGGGAAAAAGTTAATTATCCGTATTAATATTTCCCAATTAACACAAAGATCCCACATTGTGTGGTGCATTATGATTCAGCAGGTTTTTGGCAAATGCATATTATATATTACATTTCCTGTAAATGCTTAGCAAAGCATGTCAAAAGCACAGGCTTCACAGGCTCCTAGCGGATGCAGAACATGTCCTTTGGTCCTATGGTCTGACATCTTAATTAATGGGTTGTGAAGCAGGCAAATCACTTGATCAATAAGCATTCAGTCTTTGTAAAATGTTCAAGGAATTGAGCTGTGATATCTTGACCAGCACAGAAAATGCTACAAATTCCAAGAAGAGATTTGCAGCCCATAGCTTCTGTACTAGTCCCAAAGTCAAAGTGTTCAATGTTCAATACAGCAGAAACTACCAGTTCTTCTCTTTATCTCCACTCCTTACTCAACCTTCTCCATGCACATCTTTGTAGTATCCATATTAATTACATCACCGTACTGCACAGTTGTCCTTCCCCTGTCTTGATTGAAAAACTATTTGCATGCTGTCATTTTATCTGAACAATGAAATATGGGACATTACAGGGTTGGTGAGGATTTAAACTCAATCTGCTAAGCATCATGACAACCACAGGTCAGTGTATGAGGGAATGAGAGGGGGATGGGCCCTGCTTGGCTGAAGCAAAATCATTTGGATTTTGATTTATCAGAAACTGAATCCGCTGAAAATGCTGTTTTTAATCAAAACTGAATGCATAAAGTTCCCCTTGATGAATGCTAAAAGCAATGTTTTCCTCTTTTTTTTGTTTTTAGTTTATTTTAGTAAAACACATTACTCTGCCAGATTTCTGCCACAGATGTATAAAAAAAGCACCACATGGTAAGAAACATTAGGAGAGCGAGAACAGGGTGCTACAGCATGATCCCAGATGTAAGGCATGAAAGCTCAGTCTATTCATCTCACTCTCCCAAGGAATAGTGGTGAATTTAAGATGGGGAATACAAAGGGGCAAAAACAAGAACCTTTTAAGGATATAAAATGTTCAGATGCTGTCCTTTCCCTGCTGTCACAGGTGTCATCCTTGATAACACATCAATTCTTGTGATGCATTTTTTCAAAGCAACACCATTAGCCATGGGATCAATGACACTTCCCCTGAGCAGTTGGCATGTCTATAGCATCATCCATTCTTATGTTTCACCCATGACACAATTACAGTACATCCTTATAACAGGGTCTATGTACACAAAGGTCCTTGGTTTGACAACTGAGTTCATCACTCCGACCGTAAGACAAAATTTGTTCAAGGACGACATCTGCAGTTTCTCCTTAATGCAGCACTCAATTCTCCTATTTAGCTGCGATACTTAAATGGTAAAGACAGCTACAGAGTAGTGCTTAGTAAACTTCAATTACATGCTAAATGAACAATAAAGGGATGCTATACGGAATGAATATGCGATAGTGGAATTTGTGATCAAGCTGCAGAAAGCCTGACCCAAAGCTTTTCTTATGAAGAGTGGAAGTTCTGTGACCTCAGCATGAACACTTCTCTCACAGTCTATGATAAGTTATAAGGCAATTAAACTCAACAAGGACAAACTACAAATATATGATAATTCTGTAATAATAATAATGTATTTAACTCCTGTGGTGCCTTTATGCTCAGTACTTTAAAACATCTCAGTTATTCATACTAACTGATGTCAGTTTGAGCAAAATTAGGAAAAAGTCACTGATGTGTGTTAGTGGAGGGCCTTGGTTGTGCAGTGGGTAAGCATTGTTCATCCTGCAAGCAGATTCCTGATTTGAATTTCAAGCTCTCTGCAGTGAATTTGCATAAACATCTGGTGATTAAATAAATCACAGGCAAATTTTTTCAAATAATATGCACTCATTCAAAACTGATAAATGATCCAAACTATTGAGTCAGATTTCAGTCTAAATACAACTATGTAATCCTTAAAATGCAGGATAAACTGTGCATTTTACATGTCAGAACAAATTCACCTTTTACTAGCAGTTCCTTTCACTTACCGAAGGTGGTGCCAGCATCAGGCCTGGAAACAGATGACACAATGACAAAACCGAATCCCTCATTCTCTCCACGCTGGATCTCCACATCGTACGGTTGCAGGGAAGCAGGCACCACTGCACTCCCGCTGCCTCCTCCTCCACCACTGCCTATGCCGCTGGTAGAACCACTACCAGAGCTGACTGTGTTGAGTGAATTCTGGCTCCCCTGAGGGGTCCTCTTGCCCTCTGTCAGGCTAGGTGCCTGGGTGCTGCTGTGATGGGAGGAGGCTGGTGATGGGGGTACATCACCCTCTCCTTTAGACACTGGGAATAATTAGGAGGTTAGAACAGGCTGTTTATGCAACTTATCAGAAGAAGTGTGCATTAACTTTACATGATTCAATGAAAAACAGAATCTGCAAGCAAACATCATAGAAATATTATGTTCACCTCCATATCCAGGGCTCTTGCGTCTCACAGTGAGGTTAACATGGCCTTGTTTGGCAGCCTGCTGCATCAGCTGCACCACCAGCTGGTGAGACTTCCCCACTACTGCTGTGCCGTCTACACAGATGAGCTCATCACCCGACCGCAGGCGCCCATCTTCATCTGCGGCTCCATATTTCACTATGTGTCCAATGTAGATCTGAAAAAGGCAGGGACTCACCAATGAACGAGACTCATCTTATTTCATTGTGTCGATTCACAAAGTCACATTAATACAACGGTGTTATCATTGTGACACTAAGAGTTGTTGATTTGCAATTCATTAAATCATTAGAAAAGAAAATGCAGTGACTCAGTGTGAGGAGGCCAATGCAGCCTGTTAGGGCATTAAAAAGCTCTGAGCTTTAGGCATTATGAGGGGGTGTGCGTGAAGCACTGACAGAAAGAAGCACACAAGGATTGTGAGCCATCTTTGCTACAAACAAAAAGCACTACTGTTTTTGGACCAGACCTGAAGCTTGCTGTCATTTTAATTCACCCTATTCTTCAATTTCTGCCTCTTCTTCTTACTCCCCCCTTTAAGACAAATATATGACGCACAATTGCAAGGATTGGTGGATAAGGCCTTTGCTTCACTTAACAAGCTGTTTATGTGAACCTCTAGAGAGCTACAGCTCCAGTTAGAAAGGGAGACTGATGTGTTGAGATTTGATGTTAGTGAGAATAAAAAACTGCAAAATACTTTCATATAGTGAAATGTTATATATACACTTTAGTCTTTTAGTGAATGAGATATTACTGTAAACAAACAATGACATATAAGGAATACTTACAGGTTCCCCGGGCTCATTTCCACCCAAAATGCGAAAGCCAAAACCGGTATCCTTCCGCCAAAGGAAAATATCCTGTTCCTGACAATCTGGCACTGAAATGCACACAAAATGAGTTAGACGATCCCACAGGGATCAACAGATCAGCAAGCTTTAAGATTTACCTAATTGCTGACAGTATGAATCCCAATTATATTCTTGTAAACTTCTATTTACTTAATCAGAAAAAAATGTAGAAAGATGTTTCAATATTAAGGACTGTACGCAAGTATGCTTTAATTTGTTAATTTAATGTTTCTCCTGGTAAGTTAGGGTATCCATTTCTGTTATCTTATTTTAAATTGATTTTCTTATGAATTACAGCTTCCTCTTTGAAATAGTTTAATTTTTTCTTTGGTGTACAGACACAAAAATCAATAATAAAATTTAAACTAATATCAAGGAAAAAAAAGGCAAAAATATAGAATTTGCAACTAAGTAAATAAAGAATCACTGTTTTATAAACTATTTTATATCTGTATTTTCTATAACATCTCTCTTAATCTAGAGATTGTGCATTGGTTGCCTACAATCTCTGGGCCCTTTGGTGGTGCCGATTATGTCATCGAAAAGAATCTGCATGGGTTCAGGGACTCTGTCAGAAATCATTCTGTGACCATATTTCACTGTGCCATGCACAAATAGATTTCTGTACATGTGAACACAATCCAGAAGTTACATCATCTTTTGAAGACATATGCTTATTTATAAAATGGCCTGAAGCTAAGTGCAAGCTGTTCTGTGATCACACAGAAATTTCAAGTAGTTATGAAAAATCTTGGACACTGCTACCTCTGGACTAAAAAAGAAAACGACTATCCAGCTTTTGTTAAAAATGTATCTTCTGCATAGAAAGGATTCTATAAAACTGGCCATTTAAACAGGTGGAAAGAGCCTGTCAATGTCTAAAGGGTGTTCCCTGGAAACTAAAGCAAGACTAAGCTAAAGTGAATATTACAGCTATTCTAGTGATGCTTCATAAAAGAAGAGTCCAGGTGCAGGACTGGCAATTTAATATAAGAAATCCTAATCCTGCAGCTGCCCCTTTATCTGTTACTGTTCCCCTTGCTTGTCTTCACATTAAAATCAAAGTCTCATTGGCTAGTCAGAGTAGTCAAGTTTGGAAATGTTTTCAGTGCAGGTTGACCTCATTATTAGCCCTAATTTGAAATGCAATCTGAATCCCACACACTAATTTGTCTTTTTCCCATGCAATGCATCTTATCTTCTTTTCTTTCCATTAAAAACACATTCATATTCATTCCTGCAAATGTGCATCTCACCATAGATGGAGCAGACTGTGGAGGAGGACACAGGCAATTTGGTAGAAGTCTGTTCAACCCACAGGGCCAGTACGCACAGGCGCCGGCCTTTTTATAATGCTCTACCGGCTGTCTACAAGGCTGCCATGCAGGCCGGTTCAGAACCCGTTAGCTTCTGTACTCCCCTTCCACATGCACTTAAAAGTGTAGCTTACAAGTCTTTTGAATGAGACTTAGACCTTTTCAGAGGCCAACGGTAGTAAAGAAAGTAACAAACTGAGAGTGCACTCCATGTTAACACCAGCTTCAACCTCTGGATGTTCTACTGCTCATCTTGACCATCGCAGGCTAAACACGCTGTATGACCAACAAACGTACAAGCCTAACCACAGGTCCAAGCATCTGGACAACATCTGGTTCAACATTCTGTACTCCTTACTGTTAAGGAAAAGCAAAGAAAAAAGAAAGAAGAAGAAAGAAAGAAAAATAAACAATGGCATGTTTTTTGCATTGCTATCAATACCACATTCAATGTGTTGTGTCCTCCATTTCACTTAAGAATAGAAAAACAAATCATGTCAAAGGTGCTTACAAAAGGCTACATGCAACATTCACACATATCCTCCAGAGATTTTTCTTGCTGGCTCAAACATTTAAGGCTTAACATCCATGTGTGGAAGCAACTACAAACGGAAAGCACTTAATATCTGCGAATAGAGAAACAGGAACGCTGTAAATTAAAATACCACAGCCTTGAAAACAGGATGAAAAAAGGCTTGTGTCATTCCGTTCATGAATGGAGTGTTTTGTAAACGAAGACCTCAAATGTTTTGCATCATCGGAAATGTAATTGTTTGGATATGTGCACTGGATTTCTTCTGTTTGTTATCTAGAAGCCTACATGCAAGTAGGCGACTCAAGAATTCCCAAACAAAACAGAAGAAGCCAAAAGGGTAGGAAGGTAGATTTCTTCAAAATAGTGCTTTCTCTTAAAGGATTTACAACTCACCTTTAAAAGCATCGTACTTTCACTGAAATAGCACACTTCAAGTGAGCACAGTGAATGCATGAATGCACCTCCTCACAAATTCAAGCAGTGTGTGTTGGGATGTAGCAGCATGAATAGATATGAAAATACAGACACAATGTAGGATTCTTAGTCATTCTTTGTTTCTCCTTTTCATTTCACTGTATCTCCTCTCTTTACCCACTGGCTAAAAAAAGAGGGGCTATAGCTCTATCAGGGGTTATCAAACTGTTATACTAATCATCTGAAGCTTAAAGCAGCACTGGCAAAGCCCCAGTTAATATTTCATCAGCACCAGTCCTAGATTCTACATGCTGCTATTATTATTAACCAACACTGCAACTCAGAGCGAGTGTATGACCGGCATGTATGGCTAGGAACCGTTATAAATCACCGACAAGCTAACGCATTAAACCTGCCAAACGCCTCACACATTTACAATCACAAAACTAAATATTTTGCATCACAGAGTTGCATTTTACAGCAACTTCCACTGACATATCACCACAGAGGTAAGAACAGGATGTTACATGATGTGGTGCAGCACATCTCATTGACCTCTCCATCACAAACACTCAGTGTCTTCCCATGAAAAATGCAGTAACAGACCACTAGAGAAGGAAGAGTAACCTCCTGCGGTGGAATGGGTTAGGGTTAGTTTGTGGTACTATATTTACTATTATCTAAATATAAAGCAGAATGCCAAAATGCTTTTTTATATGTCATATATCTTCCCAAGATGTAGAATAAAATGTTATCTTCAGTGTTTGCTCTGAAATGAGTGCGCTTTAAATTCTTGGGTGCATTGAAATGACAGGCTGTGTAAAAGTGGCACAAACAAATACTCAGATGCTTCACTCATCTCTTCACACGTGTGTTGTCAAGGACAGTTCTCTCTGGAGGCCTCTTTTGTCACAGCCTCAGATGCCATTTAAAAGGCAAATGTGAAGCAAAAACACAACAAGAAGTGCAACCTTGCATTACCTTGGATATTTTAAAATATATTTTTTTGTTCGTTTGTTTTGTTTTATCTTGAACTGAAGCATCACACAATGGATGATGAAGACCAGAAGCTGCACAAATCATTAAGGTTAAAAAGTTTATATTACTGCTGTTAGGAAAAGTTTGCAGACCAAACAATATACTCACATCGACTCTCATACATGCTTCTTGACTGTGCCCAGATCTTAAAGGGGTCGGGCTTCTTCTGCAGGGTGAGCGTGCCATCTGCAGGGTCAAAGGGGGGCAGGCCCGGCAGAGGTTGGGTGGGGGCAGCTGGAGTGGGAGCTACCGTCTCACTGGGCATGGCAGAGGGTGGGTGGCTGGGAGAATCTGTGTGGGTGCTGCGATGGCTGCACACACTGTGCTGGGAGCTGCTCTGGCTGTCTTTTCTCTCCAGCTGGTGCTAGGTGGAGAAAAAAAACAAACAGAAAGAGATGTGTGAGTGAAGGATGGCAAAAGTATAGATGTAGGAACAGAAGATGGAGATACAGGGCAGTGAGAGAATATGAAATGTGAGTCAACAATAGGTGTGAGGGAGTAAGAAAAAGCATTCAAGGTCATCCTTTTTAGATGTTACAGTCATTTTTTTCCCAACTAAAAATGTCAGAGTGAGTGCAAGGAGAAATTTCATGGTTTCCATGGTTGCAAAACATCAGTTTGGGGGGAATTTTAATAATAATAAAAAAAAGAAACAGCTTTTTATTAACACAATGACTGATTTTATAGGCAATTTTATGAGCAAGCACTACTATTCAATGTCTGTAGCCAGAGCATGTACATATTATTATGCAATTATTTGCAGATGCACATAAAAAACTCTTTCCAATCAAATAAAAATGAGCACTTCTTGGAAAGTAAAAGAAAGTGGCAAAATTAACGAATAAATATTTTGACAATTTTTTTCTGCAAATAAAACAGTGCATAAAAAACAGAGGTCATGGGACTGCCGCTCACATCTCACCAATCATACTGTATTAGATGAGGGGTCAAATTCCAATAATGCTTCCTAATGAGGGCAACGACCATTCAAAATTGACTTCTTATTTGATCAAGAGAGACTTGCTTAATGAGGCGGGACAACACAATCTCTCTTGTGTATTGGAGGTTACTGTGAGCATCTATTTAGACTCTTAACTGGAGGCAAAACGGTTGTTCTTGGCTGACACAAAGTTGCATGCAGTGTGACATTTCACTGACACAATACAGAGGGAGATACTGGCTTTTCCTTTGTGGAAAGTTAATCTGTAGTGAAAGTCATGCAGGGCCATTATCGGTCCCACTCGGCCACCTACCCCCCCTCTTTCAACTCCCACTCTATGTGACCTGGATAGGTAACACCCACATCTCGGATGGATACCAAATTTAATCCTAATCCTAACATCCAGTCAGCTCAGGGAAGGGCTTGTGATGTCCATTAAAAGACATGGGACAAAGTTTTCCTCCTGTGAAAAGGTGGGAATTGAACCTGAACTCATGTGACATTGTCTGAAAGAAACATGCCTCTGCTATAACTGCACGGACATCCATGGGTAAAATTGGTTGGCTGTGATTGAAAGCATGGCTTGTCTTTTCTGAGTCTGCATCGATTTTTATATCAGCTTGAGATGAATTGTAAAAATCAGGAGGCATCTGCTTGTTAAACTCCTGTAAGGCTGGAAGTCCCCAGAGAAAACCTCCCGCTGCTCACAGATCTAGACTTCAGACTCGTTCTACCTAATTTCTTCAATCCCACTTATGAATCACAACAAGGAGTCACACTGCAGTCTGTTATGGTTCTCTCCTGCAGTTACCCCAGTCAGCTCCTTCTCTTTGCCCCAAGCTCATTGATGTGTCATTGCCCCTCTTCTCAATGTCAGTGTTCCTTCTATATATGGAGGCGTTCATAGTGATTCGCTGCTGCAAATCCACATTGGTCTTCCCCTAACTCTTTCCCTATCTTTCTTCATGCCTTTCTCTCCCATCTTCCCTCAGCTGTCTGCTCTCCCCAACAACTGGTCACTGTTACAGTGCTCTGCTCAGGCTACGCTCAATCAGTCACTGGATGGCAGCATGGCAGGAAAGGAGGGATGTAGAGTGAAACGAGGATATGTAACAAAAATAAGTGACAGAATGGAGACAAAACCAACTTAAAACAAAAAGGAAACTAACAATAGAAATAAGGAAAATGATTTGAAAAAAAAGCAACGTAGAAAGAGTGAACTGAGATCTAAAGTGAAGAGAATCGAACAACGGGAGAAATGGGACATTTCTGAAGCTTTGAATGCAAAACAGCAGAGCAAGAGTTATCTGTCACGGCTGTCTTTTGTTCTTTAAATAGCACTTCTTTCTGTCAGGGCGTGCAATGAGATGCACACACACAGAAAAATAACTGAAAACATAGTACTTACCACCAGCTTTGGACTCCTCTTGGCTGGCACCACTCCTGCAAAACATCGGCAGAGAGACAGAGAGAGCATTAATGACCTGCGATGCTCCTCCTCTGTCCTTCTTGGTCAAAACCTCCTTAAGACGAATGGATGAACCCTTGGTTCCTGCTGCAGAGCAGAGCAGAGCACAACTGGTCCAGCTCTGTTGCTTTCTCTCTCTGAGCAACACACTGTACTAGGTTGCTTGCTGATCTAAGTGATCTCCTCCCCCTGTGCTGTATCCGGCGCTGCTCGGTGCTCTCACCCGTGCTATTAGCAGAGAAGCTACTGATCTATCTGCATTAGACAGACTGACCAGTACTGCAGCAGAGCAGGACTGCTGTTGGTACAAGCTACAGGTCCCTGAAGCATCCACAGATCTCCCCCTTCTGATCTGCAAAGCACCTATCTCCAACACGAGCTCTCCTGAATAATCTTCACTGTTACCCAAACGGAAGAAATACATCAAAGGAAAGCCAGAGTTTCAGCCTTGATTTGCACATCTTTTTAAGTAACTACAGAGCTGTTTCCTCTCCTCTCAACTCCACTGCTTTACTCAAGGCTTGAGAAGCTGATCTTCTTCTCTGCCTCCTTTTTTTCCTTGTCCCTCCCCCTTCTCTTCCCCTGAACACGATGACTTGCTGTGCCTTTATCCATCTCTACCTCTCTTAGATAACAAACTGTAAAGATTAACCAAGAGCATCAATCACATCTGGGCTAATGAAATATTAATACCTTTGGTAATTCACAGAATACCAGCGTAGAAAAATAACTTTTATTAAATTCCTCTATCTCAATGCCATTTTTTCAGATTGACTCCATCTGATGGTTTAACCCTCATGCCGCTCTTTAAATGCTTTCCAAAAAAGACCTTCTTCCCTTGTTGAAGCCTTTATTCCAGGGACTTACTACAGCACAACGTGCAGAGACAAAAATAGACAAATGAATGCATGGACGGCATGAGGTGGGATTGGGACAAGAGCTTGCCGTTGCCTAGGCAGTCAAGTAGCTTTGTATATAATAGCAACTGTCTGCTTTGTTAAATATGGTAAGTAGCACATCACATTGTTTTTTATCTGTAGACCTCTGATACCCTGCTGCCTACTTTGTCTTCAGCTTTGCTGTAATAATTTCTAAAACGTTATACTCCAAGCATACAGTGGCATAAACACACAACATGCAAGCATCCATCTTAGGCTCTTTCTGCTGCATTGGCAAAAAAATCATTAAATGTTAAAACTCTGTTGCTGCAACGCCCCTCTCTACACAATTCATAATTTATCCCTATTTTCTCCTACACACCCTCGCTTATCTCTCGGAGTACGGTACGCCAGTTACTGGACCATCTTGACTGCTTCTGGGCTGCTGAATGATATATTTTTTTTGTGGGTCTAATTTAGCAATTGCACACATATTTGTGGGTGTGAATGACAGATTTACGTCACAGGGTCAGATGTCAATAATAACTGCTTCCCTTTACGACAGTTAAGTTATGTGAGCCTTAAGCTCGAGATTACATCATGTGGAAGGGCAACACAAAGCCTTGACATTTAAGTCACCTAAGAAAATGAGTAAATTACCAAATAAAATTGGCCTCATTTACATATTCAGCAAAGGGGGGGATAAATATAAACAGTAAATACATTTCAGAATCCAAAAAGAAACAATAATTGTGAATAAAATGGAAAGACAACAACCACTGGGTCACTTTTGGCAGCTTTTTTTTTATAAGCTGCCATCCAAATGCAAATTCTCACGTGAAAAAAAAAATATCTTCAAATCTACTTAACTTGCTTCAGCATGCTGATGTTTATGATTCAGAGCTGATTGAATCAAGTTGAATGTAGCATTTATAAGCAGCTAAAGCTCAGTGAAAGAAATAGTGGAATTGCATCATCCTGCTATAAATACATATCTTTGAAGAAGCATCCATAAATGTATTCATGCTATAAATATGTGATACGAGCATTGCAGGTATGCAAGAAGGTGAGCATTTATTCATGCATAGCACAAAAAAATATTGACAAGTGTGCAGGAACATATCCTTACAATATGCTACTGGTGCCATTATCCTGACATATTTTACTCTGCTGCTGCTACTGAACGACATTAAAGCCCTGCTCAGTATCCCATACATAAATATTGCTCTGACTAGAGAGTCAGGATTTATCACTAGAAGTGAAAGACCGACTTAAAATGCCTGGTTTGATTATTCATCTCCCTGGATGAGAAATGTATTTCAAATTCAAAAGGAGTAAAAGCAAGCAGCATTTTTTGGATTATCTAAGCAGCTCTAATTGTTATAATGGAGCAGACACTTTCTTTAACAGTGACAAAACAGTGAAGTTTAGGTTTGGCGCTTCAGAGGGTTACAGCTAAACGTACTAATGAGGTAATAACTAAACAACATCCAAGGCAGTAAATCTGCTCACATGGCCTCTTAAATAGAGCACACTCACATTATCGCTGAAACATTAGCACATAGCAACAACAATATCTGCTCAGCTGATAAAAGAATTTGCGTACAATCCAATACTAGTAATGGAGGTGTAGGTGGGACACTGTTATAAATGTATTCACTCTTAAACACGTCCTTGCCATCCATCAAATATCATCAGAAAGTGAGCCTGGAGTTCACTCCGACATGCAAACATGTTTTTTCTCTGGTGAGCAGCAACAGAAAATATCATTCAGGTTATGTTGCATTTCAGCATTGTCGCGTGGGCATTAAATATCCATGTGGGGGTATGACTCTTTCCCTGCACTGAAAAACTTGAGCGTTTCAAAGTGAACCTGCAACACCATGAATGTCCAAGTGTTTCAATATGCTGCTGAGGCTGTGGCCTTGGTGGATCTAAGCTGAGCCCACACAGAGTGAGTGAATAGTCCTTCCTCCAGGTTTTCTATATACTTTGTTAAAGGGAGTACAACATGCGTAATGTCCTCCTTTGTTAAAGCAAGCCTGTCAACATTTGCCCTTGCTCTACCTATAAGATGGTCCCATTATCTGATTTTCCTCTCAATCCACAGATGCTAAATGATAATGTTTTGTTTTATATATGTTATCATAATATTTTGTAACTATACTTCCATTCTCTCTCTATTTTATTTCTCTTTTTCCTGTGTTTTCATTTACTCTCCTATTTCTTTCTCTCTCTTTCTCTCTCTCTCTCTCTCTCTCTCAAGGGACAGAAGCGCTCTGCACGATTGTCATGGCAACAACGATGGAAAGACAAGATGGAGGAGTCATATCTGGCCTGCTCTCCTTTATAAGGGTGGATCTTGTGGGTGAGATTGCTAGATGTCATCTTATTTCTTTGGGGGGAAATATTGCTTTAACTAGCAAATGATAATAAATTAATTTTATGCAGCTATTTTTAATAAAAGAGTAATTATTAAATGGTAAAAAAAGAGTAGTTTTGCTGCAAATCTTTCTATTTACTGTACATCAGTCAGATTAAGATTATTACATTTACACTTATTACCAGTATTTGGTTAGGATTTAAAAAAACATTTTTTTAAAAGATAGTCATGATTTTTTAGTCTCAATGGCAGAAAAATAACAAAAAATATATATACACATTAATTTCTCAAAAAATGGATAAACATACACATTTGGAAGTATGCGTATAAGCCTGAACAAACGATGTAAGTGAAAGTCTGTGGGAATGAATGAATGAATGAATTATGATTATTTATTATCTTTAGGAGGAGCTTGAAAAGCATGGAAAATTTGCCCTTCGGGAGTTTAAAGTTGCTCTTCAAAGCAAGCTCCTCTGTTGGGAGGATCATAGCTGATTATTATTTCTTGATGAACAAGTTATTTTTTGCTGCTTTTGATCAGTTGTTTATTTGAACCTTTTTTATGCTTCCCTTCCCAAATACATTGAGTTAAAACTATTCCTACACCAGCTTTCACAGCATTATCTCATCTGCTAAATGAAGTTGTGGGACTGTCATGATACACACTTCAAACGTTAAGCATTTTAAAAGCCAAAAATGTGGTTTTGTTCATTTATTAAGTATCTTGTTATTACTGCAGGAAGCTCTAAGGCAATGCCTGAATGAACAGCTACCTGCTACATTGCCGGGGGAATTTCTGAACTTGTTGTTAATGTGTCTGAGATGATCCACCAGCAAACTATTCTGCAACTATTCAGTTCATATTGACTCGCACTGATAAGTATAAATACTGAAATAGTATTAAAATAGTTTTTTGTGCAGATTTTATAAAGTTTCATGTAAATCTTTTAAAATATATTAGGCTCTTTTTCTCCTCCCTATCATATCATGTATGAGGGTTACGTTACTTCTTTTACCCCACAAAATATGAGAGTAAACAATCTTGCTGAGCCTTGAATCAGAAGCTGCAGACTGATGAATCAGAGATAAACAGATTAAAGCTTCTTTTCTTTGAGCTGAAGTATTTTTTACTTCTCTTCTGTACATCTCAAAAAGGCTAATCCCTTCATACATGCTCCCCTCACCAAATTTCCAGCACTATTCAGCAAATCTCACACTCTCTGCTCTAATCCTCCACCTTTAATCTCCTAAAACATGATCTCTGACTTTTTTATTTCTGATCATTTCTTTTTATCAAACTCCTTTAAACTAGTGTTTGCAAGCAATTATAAGCAGAGAGCCGGTGATCTGGTGAAAGGGCACACCATCATATTCATGATAGTGTGACGTGATGAAGCATATACGATAAATTTACTTATTAAAATGATGAAACTGTTGATGTAACATCCCAGTCAGAACAGATGTACACGTCACATAGAAAATATTATTCTAATAAAGATAAAAAGAAAATTCTCACAATTTAAAATAAATTGACCAGTTTATTTTATTGATTAATTTATTCATTTTTGCCTTGTAATCAACTTTAGGTTTATTTTTTTGTTGATAAATTAAAACTGCCTTTACACCCAACAGCAGCTTGATGATTCAAATGTATTGAATAGCTAAATGTGATTACTGGGATGGACTATGATGAACTGGAATAAGATAAAAAAAAAGGATGGGAGGGTATCTACAAATGTGTGAAGCAGGTGATTAAAACCTTTTTCCCTGTTTGTGTCACAACAATATTACACCGAAAGGGCTCAATTTCATGGTGGATTCAGATTTTTGTTGCTTTGCAGGGAATCACTTGTGCAAATTTGTTCATAAATTTTCGATGCTCTCTGAGGTTTGCCTTAGGTCCCTTTATCACCAAATCAACCGATGCTAAACATCCCTAAACGTCCACCCATCACACCACCCTAAAAACTGTGTTCTAGTAATAAAACATATTGTAGAATATTTATATTTAAACACTTTAGACACAATAACCAGTTAGATCAGTGTTTCTCAACCCTGGTCCTCATGTAACCCTGCCTTGCAACCCTACTTTAACACCCCTGACTCAATTGAATGAACTTTCTCATAAAGTTCTCTGCAGCCTGTTAATGAGCATCTTTTCCATTCAGGTGTCTTAAAGTGTGGTTGCCTATAATTTAGCTCAATGTAAGTTGTTTTTTTTATTGCAAGAAAAGGAAATAATTGCTGTTATTCGTTGTGTCAAAATGGACTAAAGAGACATTTGGAACAGTTTTGTCAAATCAAGGAATTCTTCTAGAAAAACTGAAAAAAATATTTCTGCTTAGTTCACAACATAAACATGTCCTTAAAAATATCCCATTAACAGTAAGTTATGAGTACTGCCCTCTTCTGGCTACTTCTGCAGGTGCTGTTTCTGTGTCTTATCAGCTGGTCACTCACCTGAGCCCACAGTTACAGCAGGGAAGTTTCAAAGCCAATAGATATTATCTGCAGAGATGTCCGTCATCCTAACAGCCTTAAAGACCATCTGTAGCCTCCAACTCAACTCTCCTCTCATTTAATCCCTCTGTTTCCCTCAACGGTATATGAGCAATAACATTATCCTCTATAATGCATATGTATCATTCAGCCTTTCTCTCTCATACACACACAGACACACACAGACACACACACACACACACAAGTCCATAATGATGCTGACATTTAACACAATAGAGCAGTGTTATTCCAGTGGCAGTCCACAAGGTCAACTCATTAGAGGACATAATTGATGTGGGGTTCATAGCCCAACCTGCCACTAATACAGAGCTAGGTTAGCCAACATGAATGGCAATTTAGTAACAATAAAGAATGGGCACAAATGAGCGCCCTCAAATGTCATACTGTGTCTGTGTGGATAGCTTACTCACTGGTAGACAATTAGTTTTGTTGACATCTCAGTGAGAGAATCATCCATCTCTGGATTGTTCCAAGCAAACATGCAACATGTCAGAATATGGAGAGTAGAAAGCTGGCAAAGACACCCCCCCCCCACCCCCCACACACACACACACATATGATTATTCTATGAATACATAAATGAAGATCAAAAGAACAATTACACTACAAGTCAGCTGAAACTAAATCAATCAGAGGTGAATATCCAGCCATTTTCTGCTTCATACACAGAAGTCTCCATCAACATAATTGTTTCAGATTGTAATTAGGTGTGAAAACATTGTGCCAAACTTTTCACATGAGCTGCTTCAGTAAGTAAAAGATTAAGACTGGTATACAAGTCTCTGACCTAAAGCGCTGTTCACCTCCTGCACTCATTCATCCATCTTGACTCTTCACCCGTCCTCCCACCTCTTCCCACATTCATCTGCTCACCCTCTACCATTTTATCTCATCCCATCATCTCTGTGTACCTCTCCTCATCTCATCCCAATGAGTCTGAACATTGAGTCTCTAGCTATTTTATTAAGTCACTCTCGCAGTTGCCTGACGTGCAATTGTGTGTGTCATCTCCAACTTTACTTCCCGTAGGTATGTATCCACACCTGTTAAAAAATACCTCAAATCAAAGTGTGAAACATACCTCTTTGTACCAGCATAGTGACCTCACTCCCTCGGGGACATTTGCTCAGCAGATCCACCACTTGGTTGTGAGTCATATTCTGCACATTCCTCTTGTTGACCTCCATTAGAATGTCCCCTTCTTTTAAACCACGGCACCGCGGATAGTCCACTATCTGCTTGACCCTCTGGCCTCCTCCTGTCAGGCTGTCAGCAATAGTGAAGCCAAAACCTTTGTCTCCCTTCTCCATGTGAATGGTGATCAGCTCAGGTTGAGTGGCTATGGAAGAGGCCAGGGTGACCACATCGCTGGAGTAGCTATGGGATCCATTTGATGCAACCTCAGCTGAGGGACTATGTGGTCGTGGCTCACGTATACCATTAATTGGTCCCGCCTGATTAGCAGGTGAGTCAAACGTCTCTTGTCCATTGACAATGATCGGTTCCTTGTCCAAGATCGCCACTGAGGTTACCAGGCTGGTGTTGGGGTCGTCTGGGTCAAAAGGCAGTGGGTAACCACGACACAAAGCCAGGTCCACCATGGAGCCAATAGGGATTGACTGGAAGATTTTTACCACCTGTGCGTGTGTGTAGCCCAGCACAATGGTGTCATTGACACTTACTATCACATCACCTGCAGAATGAAAAAAAAAATGTCATGTTTTATTTGTATATTGTATATTTTATAATGTTGCACAGATGTATTTATTAATACACAGTGTTTAAGTGAGATAAATCTAAAGGGAATAAAAAAAATGCTGGGAAAGAACAGTAGTGTGTTACTAAACGATTATAGCACCCTCTGCGGATGGTGGATCTGTACTACACCTGTCTCCATCTTGCCATCCACAGCTGCTGGACCGTCCAGCACCAGACTCTTGATTTGTAAGAACTCATCAGGCTCGTCACCTCCAACCACAGTGAAGCCAAATCCTCTCCGACTTTTTTTCAGCTTTGTATTGATAAAAGTTCCCTTCAGCTCTGCTGGGTTTCTTGTGAAGAAAGGTTTTCCTCCTGTAGAGAGATAAATCAACTGGTTTCCTAGTTGTTTTTTCTCAATCTATAAGTGTAATACATCCTTTGCAACAATTGTTCAATACACATTTCCATGTCACTTCATAAAGAAAATTTCAATTCACAACAATTTCACAAAAAAAATAATAAAAAAAATAAAAGGCGTCTGTCAATCACACCTACGCTAAAACTAAGTAGTTGCCACGTATGACATATACAGGCCTAAAAGCGTAAAGATTTACGTTTGACTCCTGTTGGGCCGGGAGGTAGAGCTGGTGGGACTTTGGGATCCCTGTAGGTCTCCAGGTGGTTTGGAACATAGTTTGCGAGTGGAGCTGCTGCTGATGAATGCTCTTCTATCCACTCTGCATTAGTACAATTATTCACACTTTAAACTAAACACATTTTGCATGACTGTGTATTTACATGCCACATAAATGCAAACATGTCAACACTGAACTGCAACATACAAACACAGAGCTTAAAGCACATACTATATGTACTGTGTTTTCATCTGTGCTACTCTATAAATTCCTACAATCGGTGCTTTTTGCATGTGTGATCATGTGAAGCCTATTAATTGAGGTTAACTATACTAACTATAATATACTATCCAGACTCTGGCTTATTCCCACTGACCAAAGACATGTATGTTAAGTTAATTACTCTAAATTATCCCTAGCAACCTGTCCAGGGTGTACCCTGTCACCCACCTGAATTGGATGAAGTGGTATAGAAAATGAATTAATGAATATACTATTAAGTGCAGTCAGTTTCTAAGCTCTGAGCTACAGTAAGAGTGTATTCTGGTAACCTGGTGCAATTGTAGGTATGTTGAAACAAGAACTTTTCTATAGTTTGATTTGGTTGATTGATTTATGGATGAAACTTTGGTGGCATCTCATGGTAAAACTTGCACAAAATCTAAAGCTAAGCTTAGCGTGTGTCTGCTAACATTTAAAGTAAATGTCTACCCTTTTTTCGAATGGTATGCAAATTAAATGATCAAATACAATGTGGCATACAGTATTCATGGTAATAAAAGCACACAAATTAAAACCTAAACACCAACACCACATCAGAGCTTGGGCCAGCTTCGTATTAGTAAAATCAACTACATTTGAGAATCATTAAGTTTGTCAAGTCAAGTTAAAAGAAGAGAGAAAAGAAAGTCTGGCCAAAACCCCGAAAGAGCATACAAAGTAAGAGGACAGGATGCTGACAGACATAAAGAAAGAAAGAAATGGTGCCGTGCCAGGGCAGGAAACGAACCTCGAATATACCGCTCACCTTCTGGAGGCTGCGGCTGTTGCTGCTGCTCCAGGACTTTTCTACGCCGCGCCTCCACCACTGGGTTCTCATACTGGGTTTTTCTGTTAATATGACTGAGACACACAGTCATAAGGGAAATAGAGAAAACAAGGGGATTTTAAGAAGAAAAAGAAAGCGAGATTGTATAAATAAATAGTGCTGTAACCAAAAGAGAGTGTTTGTAAAGTGTAAGAGCCCTGGTTGTCTCTGTGTAGTGAAAGATGTCACAACAAGGTGCTTAACTTACTCTACATAGTACACCCCATACACTGGGTCATCTATTCTCTCCCATCCTGGAGGCAGCTCTGAAATACACAGGACGCACAACGTTAGACACAAACACAACTCAGGTTGTGGTTTTTAGCATCAGTGTCAGATGTGTTGTCTTAGCAATGCTGATTTCAGATGCTTTATTAGACTTTCCTATCAATACCATAAAAAACAGCTCTCTGCAGGTCAAGAACTCTTTACATCCTGAAATAATCCCTTACAAACATACATGTAATCACCTCATTAGGCATACAACTACTGGAGGCTAAGCAGTTTCTTTCAGGTTCAGAGTCATCTTACCACAAGTTTATCAGTACCATTTGCATTATGAGAAGCAATAGATTAGTCAACAAATGTTTGTTATAAACACATTTACCACTGTGTTGTACAATCATTTTTAAAATCTAAGCGTTGATCACTCTTCCCATAATATTTTCTTTCATATACAAATTTATACACACTACACACCGAAAAACTGTACAAATGATTTAATATTATATTTTGTCACCTGAAATCTCTTCCGCTTTTACCTTATTAAATCTAATGAACACTTTTATGATATTTAGAGATCAGAGTGACATCTCCAGCAAAATATAGTATCAAATTAAATGAACCCAACCCTCTAGTTAATGAATGCTAAAAACAATATTTTATACAGAAATTTGAGACTCCATCATAGATGAAAGGTCTGCAGGGTAAATGCAATAAACTTTCTGTGAAGAGGGGCGATGTAGAGATTTTGTTTGATTAATAAACAAATGCACACACACACAGCTCCTTGTAAAAATAACATTAACAACACCTCTGCTCACAGCAGGATAAGCACATAACACAAACATCATCATTTTTATCTGCAGCTGCAACATCCTTAAGGGATTTAAAGAAATCTAAACCTCATCCAATGCTTTAGTTCTCTTGCACCTAAAACAAGTAGTATGTAACTTTAAACTGTTATCTAAAGCTGGCAGAAATGCTCAGTGGAAGTTTAACTTTAAAAATCTTACCTAGATCACACTCTAGGTCCTCTGTATGTATCCCTTCTTCTCCAATTTGAAAGCAGGGTGGAACAAAGAACATAATGAAGAACAGAAAATGTATGGATGGTAGAAGTGAGGTGGGTCAGGGATGGAAGAGTTAAGAGCAAAAAAAGGAATGAAGTGACAGTCAACAGAGGAACAGATAGTCCTTAGAAACAGGTTAACAGGATGCATCTTATATATAAAACAGCTCAAGCTAATGTGTCACTTGCAGTTTTGCCACTTGGTGGAGCAATTTTGCAATTTGTATTCTCATATTAAGTGTCATTTGGAATTAATTAAATACTGTTTGCTTAATCAAAGAATTGTTAATTTTAATTAAAATAGTGTTTAGAACAAGGCAAACGTAAGGCATATTTCAAGCTAAGAAATACTACAACGAAAACCAAATCAAAGCACTAAAAACAAAACTTCATGAGGAAGGGCCATATCAGAGAACGCCCACTGTTTCTAAACCAACACATCCTCTGAATCAACTGTTTAATTTCTAAATCATGTGTAGAGGCTTACCATCATCCTCACACTCTTCCAAAGGCCTGGAAGCTTTGTCTCTACACCGGGGGTCCAGCCATGATGTGGTCTTTGTGTTGTGGCTGAGAGAAAACAAATGGGACAACAAAATAATTCAGCACAGGCAGTCACTGTCCTATCAAAGCACAGCAGGGGTGCATATATGCATCAAAAAGAATAAAAAAAAGGAGGAAAAGAACATGTCGGCAAGTTTACAGAGGGCAGGGTGTCTGCTAAAAACTGACAGTGGCACAGGCAAGACAATAACAAACAACCCGATTTTTTCCCCTCTACTGTTTAAGAAGAACATACTGTAATTCGGTGAGAGCAGAAATAAACATACAAACTCTGAAAATACACAGCCATGTCCTGCTGGTGTGCCTTTGCCGTGCTGCAGAGAGGAAAGAGAGGTGGAGGTAGTCAGGTGATCAGGATGTGATCTCCTTTCGAGATCGGGACATGCAGGGATTAACAGGAAAGCAGTGGCAACCAGGGGGCTGGGCAGGTTGGCTGAGGAGGCCTAGAAACCATATTATTGTGGAAGACAAGCCACTGGACAAACCAGGGGAATGATAGTGCAGCCAAAATACAGATAATAAGAAACTACAGCAAAAACTTAGGTGGGAGAAATGTGCTAAAGCAAAACATAGACTGTGTGGACTGATACATACTCTATGAAGTACAGTTCTCCGTTTTCAGTGTAGGCCATCTCCCAGTTCTCAGGCAGGGGCCCCAGCGGGTCTTCTGGAGACACCTGCGGCTCGGCAAGTGTCTGCTGCCCGCTTTCTGCTGTGGAAGTGGCTGCATTGTTCAAACCACAGGATAGAGTATTGTCACGTCCAGGGTATGGCCGGAGGATGCTGCCACGGCTCTCATCCTGGTCGTTAGGGTTACCTGTGCACAACAATGGAGAGGGGAAAAGACTACGTACTAAGGATCCTGGGTAACAAGAAGCACAACACAGAATGACAACACAAAAAAGACAAAGTTTATGCCTCACACATGCAAGACGAGGAAAACGGAACAAGCAGACA
>JBAMIG010000014.1:7543796-7557352 GCA_037177335.1 Kiunga ballochi
AACACAGAATGACAACACAAAAAAGACAAAGTTTATGCCTCACACATGCAAGACGAGGAAAACGGAACAAGCAGACATGCTCACTTCAAGAAATGTCACATAACTTCAGCCACTCTCTGCTCTTTGCACCATATTTTAGGTTTAACTTCCAGCCCATTGGAAAAGTAATGAGTTTTTTTTTTTCCTTAGCTCAATCTGACCCCCACCCATTTTACCTCTCTGCTCATAAGCCTCTTTCTCCTTAAGCTAACCCAACCCCCATTCATGCCTGCTTCTCCAGTTCTGGCCAGATATTCTCAATTACTTCCACGGGCCTTTCAGGGTTGATCAAATGCTAATTCAACATACTGGCAGCCTGGCAGGGGGACACAGAGAGGGCATAGATTCAAAGCAACAAGGAAGGAAAAAAGCCCACCATCTCTCACACACAGGCAAGATTTCTAACGGATCAAGAAAAGATGCATAGATTCTGCTTTTAAATCACATAATGGAGTTTACAGGATTTTAATTTATACTCAAATAGATTCCCATTTAAAAACACATTTATATCCATACAATTCCCTTATGCTGAGATGTAGAATGCATTGAGAAAAAATATATCTTTGCATTATAGAAGTAACATAATAAATGCATTAAATAAAATACAGTTTGACAAAGAAACAAAGCCTGTTGCACAGGGTTCATTTAATCAATATCACCAGTGTGAAGTGTAAACTACTTTTCCCCCTCCTCACAGGCAGATGGCAGTGTTTAGAGGCTCAGAGAAGAAGAATCAGCATCACAAAAGCATGATGTAACTGTCAGACACCCATCACAGAACAAGAGAGGAGAGGATAGTAAACATATACACATTATCTCTCCCCTTTAAAACTCCTAATGTTGTACTTAAACATGTACACACAAGACTCCAATAGGCACTCGGTGCAGAGCAAACACATCACAGATGATCAATGCAACACATGCAGAAAGCCAAGGAAACTTAAAATCAAAACAAAACAAACAAACAACCAAAGGAGAGGTTCGGCGACGGCCCCACCTGTAAAACTGTTGTTCATTTCCGTGGCCTGGTCGTCATCGTCGCCGTCAGCAGGCACTATGCGAGCGTTTTGCATGTCATTGTAGGATTTGGTGCGCTTTGGGGTCTGATGGGAGCCTGCATCACTGAGAGTCAAGGTCCCAATGATGGGCTGCCTTGGCGGCTTGGGGGTCCCATAATAGTTACCTAGGCAACAAGAAGGACATTAGCATGCTTGCGAGAGACACAGAAGGAAGGAGAAGGAGACAGAGAGAGTGAGCCAGGGATAAAAAACAGGCAGTGCGGGAGTGCAGGGGGACAGAGAAATAGCAAGCAGAGGATCTACTCCTAATCTTATGCTGGGGTTGAATGACACGGTGTTGGATCATACTGTGACTCCAAATCATGGAAAAGCAGCTGGAAGAAAATAAAAAAGCCAAATGTTCATATGAGGTTGAAGAACTAATCCAAACTGTAGACATATCTTACAAAACAACACAACAACCAACTTGTTTTTGAAACATTTTATGAAGGAACCTTTAGTTCATGAGTAGATTCATCATTTCTCATTGCCAATTTTTATTTAAAAGTCATAACAATTACGGATCTATCCTGCTCGGTACATTTGCCAAGAAGTGTTTCCCCTTACTGAAAGCCAAAGGTTGACATTTTCAAATTGTGTTCACTTATCTTTCACTTTCGTCACAATAGCTTTAATTAGAGGATACCTGCTCAGTTTTTTCTCTGTCAAATCACAAAACTGAAGTCCGCATGTTAGCACGATAATAGGAAACAGCTAAACCAAATAAAATATCTAAACTTAAGAGAGAAGCACAAAGCTTCCATAACATTCCCTGTAAAATGACCAGTAAAAATATGCTTATTCACTGACAAAGTATTATATTTAAGCAAAACAAAACTTTGCTCTTAGTATGAAAAAAAGGAACTTTATTTTGTATTTGTCCCAAAACCAACAAAAAAACAAAAAAAATTAAGTCAACAAATAAAAAAGGTTCCACACAAGTTCATCACAAGTCAAGCTGATTGTTTCCCCTTGTTTCAAAGTATTAGGCTAGAATAAAATAATTGCAGGTTGATAAATACAACAATCACACTTTAGGTGTGGTTTTTACATATATCTCTACTTAATTTGACATCATAATTTTGCATATGTACACAGCGTACAGTACACTGTGTAGGTGATGGACAAGGATTTGGAAGATTTCTGATTTTAGTTTATTCTTAGTTACATTCGATCGGGCTTTGGACAGATACAGGCACACAACTAAGAAGGGGAAAATTGTGGGTAACGTGTACAAATATAATCTTGAAGCCACTGGCGATTATCTGTTTATGGTCTAGCGTTTTAGAATATATCCAAACTGAAACAATGGACAGCAAATAAAACAGCATGTAGCCTGTGCTCCTTTGTTTGGATCACTGCTGGCTATACTGGTGCAGGGATCAGATCGAATCAGCTGCACTGATCAGCTCAGAGTCCTACATATACAAGCACATTATGATTTGTTGGATGTCTGCACATGATGTGTTATTGGTACATTGAATTTGTCTGCTAGCTGAAAGCTGGTATTTCAAAGAAAGATAAAAGCTCTCAGAATCAGATAGAGCATTGCATTACTCAACTTCCCCACAGGCAGTATTCAAATCCATTTACATGTATTTAACTGTCACGATAAATGTAGGAAGAGAAAATATTTCAAGGATTTATTGTATAAAGAGAGTTTTTATGAGCAGGCAGTGTATCTGGCACCGGCACCCAAAGGTCTGATGGAATAATGACTATGGCTTATAGCTAATTTTTTACTCCACAACCAGTGGGCTCACAGGTTTACAACTAATTAGATAGTAAAAAAAAATCTAACAATGTCTACATTGACCTTTAGTAGCTGATTTGTCCATATGTATTTTTCTCTTAATGACTTCTGCTATCAAAGAAAAATAATACATAATAATAATCCATACACCTGCATCCAGTAAAATCTATATTTTATTCAAACTTGATCTCCTCTACTCTTCCTTGTGTTTTCTGAATGGCCAAAGAGTCCTGTGGACAGGTATTTGACATTGTCTGCATGAGAGGAAGAAACGTGCCAACACACAGTAGAGCCCGTGCCAAGCAGATTAATGTCGTAACATTCTCTCCTAGCCGCATGCACAGAGTCTGGCACACACACACACACACACACACACACACACACAAATACCTAAATCAGACTTATCCCTGCATAACAGAGCCCAACAAACAACTGCTTTCCCACACACACAGACACGTTTACACGCACAGGTTTGTGTCAGTATGAGATTTAGCCCTGCACAACACTGTTCTAATCAGAGAGAGAGGGGCAGATGTGGAGAGACCTGCTGTCTCTTGGATGCATCTAACCCCGTCATGCACAGTGTAATCAGAAACAACCGAGTGCATGGTCTTACAGCCTGCCTGCAAGGAGGAGAAAATGCAATCTGATGGCTGTAACGGTATTTAGATCTGTGGAGAATAAGGACACCTGTTCTATCATAACTCACATGAAGTGCCAGCTTTGATTGTTATTATCATTCTCACCTTCATACGTCCCTATTTCCAGAAGTGTGCCACTTTCCTCAAGTTGTAGAAAGTCCTCCACAGACAGGAAGTTGTAATCTACTCCTGGGATCTCGCCGTCTCGAGGGAGGCGAGTTGTACCTAAAGGAAAATGAATTAAAAAATTGTTAAATGAATTATGATTCATGTATTACAAAACCAATAAATACTTTCTCCTCTAACCCAACATTTCAGTGTAATGACACTGTCAACCTCTTATCACTGTGCAAAATGAAACCAGAGTCTCTAGACTGCTTCAGAGTTTTGATGCAATACTGAGCCATCAGAAAGGACTAAATGAAGAGAGTGTGATTGTAATTCTGCTTGGTCATTGGAAACATAGTGCCCGTTGAGTGGTTGTGAGTATTATGTCAGGAAATTTAATCAAGGCCTGCCTCCCTACGCTGTCTCATGGGAAGCTGCTACCTGCAAAGTCAGTGAATAAAATACAGGTCACCTTTCACTCTACACTACTATTCTCGCTTCCTGATGGTCATTCTCAGCAATAACTCTTATGTTTGTATTACTTCAACTATCACTGGCAATTAAAGCAGCGTCAGTGCTGTCACGACCACAATGGTAAGAAGCAATTATCGAATTCTGCAATGTTTGATTTGATTGTTTGACAATGAAACATAAACAGGATTGTTGCTTTTGTAGTGAAACCAGAGAAAAAAATGAGAAGAAACTCAATATATTTGACACAATTCGAAAAGCTGGACACAAAAAGAAAATGTTATTCAACATTTCAGTTTCTAATTCCTTTAAAGTTGAACCATCATCAGAATTTGTTGACCTAAGTACCCTTTGTGTGATCCTCTGTTGGGGTTAATGATTAGTGTTATACTTTGTAGAATGAACACTTTCGATGGGGAAGCTGACCCCAGACAATGAAGACGGGTTATTGTGTCTCTGACTAGAAAAAAGCAATGGGATGACGCACCAGATGGTTGATAGAGGTTGTAACTCTTTTGTCACCAGGGCAGGGCACAGTGGCATATGGTCAAACACACTCTAATAGCAATTGTAAAACCGCTACTGATGCGGCAACAACAATCGCTGGTGTCAATAAAACTGAGATCGGCGAGGACTTATGGGACAAAACTTTCCTTTTAGGAGGTTTGACCCAAAACTGCACATGGATTTCTCAGAGAGGTGTCAGAAAGAATTATAAAGATCTAAACAAGTTTTACCTCAAGCTGCCCACCAACAAATGTTTCTATCTAGACAATAATTAATGCTTTAGACAGGAGAAAAATACTGATATGCTTTAACTTTCTTTAACCTTTTAATCACTGCTATCTTACTGTAACATGACTCTTTTCTTAGCCATTCCCGTATGTAAGCTCACATCCCTCATAGTACATCCAGCCCACAAGCACCTCCCAATAAACACATTTCATCACCTTTATTCCTGCGCCTGATGTCAGCTCTTTTACGCTCATTTTCAAGACAAATCAATACATTTGGAAGGGAAATTTCTGAGATGGGACGTAGGGCTCAGACTGAACTATTAAAGAAACCCCTCATGTGAAGCAAAGACCATAATAAATCAGCTCATTGATAGTTAACTATACAAACGCTGCCATGAGCAAAACACTGTTTTGTATTCACCTTGGTGGCTCAGGGTGAGATGAAAGGGAAGATGTCTGGAAGCTTAAATCACAGGAAAGTGAGGTCCCCCTGGTGGAAATGATGTGAGCTCTTAACACAGTGTCTGCTGTACCATGAATGGAGCTAATCTGATAGGCTGACTAATTCAAAGTAACTGAATAGTAAGACTATTTTTTTACATTCAGGAGTTACATGCTTGATGTAATCTGGTTTTCCAGAAAACCTTGTGTTGTTGTGGTAGACTCAGCAGGAGTGGAAATTATTGGCAGGATAAAGTTTTTTCAGTGGAAAATTAAGGAGTTATGATTATATTTAAAATCAAATCAGTTTATTTATAAAGCCCTTTTAACATCAACTACAGCTGCACAGTGTTGTACAATATATTAAATAACAAGAATATATAATGTGAAAAAAATAAAAAGAAAAAATATAAGACCCAATAAGAACAAATAAAAGCTAATAAGATCAATTCTGAGGCTACATTAATCCTTAGATTTGACTGGAATTGAAAACCATGCTCTGTTTTTATTGTCATATTTACATTATAATGCTGCTTCTCAAATAAAAACGTTTAATTGATGTGGACTCTTTTTTTGTAAATAGGCAGTAGATTGTTTTTCAAATATCATTGGCTCCTGAATAATCAGAAATAACCTCCATAAGATAGCCCTGCGATGGACTGGCGTCCCATCCAGGTGTACCCTGCCTCTCGCCCGTGGACTGCTGGGATAGGCTCCAGCCCCCCCGCGACCCCGTTAGGGACTAAGCGGTAGATAATGGATGGATGGAACCTCCATAAGATACCAGAAATCCAATGACCGGGTCAAACTGTTGTTGCTGACTGTTGAGAATATTCTGCTCTGAAACATCTAGTTTATGAGCTTTGAGGCACCTAAACTACAGATATAATCCCTAAATTAATCTTTTTCAATTTTATTTACATAGCCCAGTATCACAACAAAGTCACCTCAAAGGGCCTCACACACAAAGGGCTTACTGAGTGGCCTCAACATCTGATCTTCTACATGGACCTTTTCTTCCTTCACTATCATCAGGCAGCATCGACTGCCAGCTACTGATTGATTCGCACACACTGATTAAATGGACAAAAGCAGAAAACCATTTGAAATGTGTCTGACTTGTAGGGAAACTGTCGCAGAGGAGGGATGTTTGTTTCTGAATTCTCAAAAAAAAAAAAAAAGATTAATCTAAACTGAAATGAGGAGTTAACTTTTACATTTGTAAATTAACAATAATACACTAAGTTTGCCAGCACAACTTTATGAAGTTATTATTGTTATTATTATTGTTATTATTACTATTATTATACTATCTTGGTTTCAAATAAATTCAGACTGTAAATTTATAATTTACTACTAAAATAACTGATCAGCTTAGACAACTGATGATTGATAAATACTCAAAAGAGCTTTGGAGGTTTACAACACAATGAAAGCAGTAGCTTCAAACACTAAGAGTAGTTTTAAAGAGTAGCCATCATGTTTAAATGATACAGCATTAAATCTTGAAACTGACCAGTTTATCATATAGCTTTAAAAAAACGTGAACTTTCTTTGTTATTCTGCACATCAAAGCCTACGTTCTTCTTAAGATTTTAACATTTCACCATTTAAATCCAGCTTTATCTTTGCTTAAAAGGCAATGACGCGTTATAATAGTATATTTTCAAAACAAGAAGCTAAACTAGCAGCAATTTGTCAAGTGTCAGATAACTCCCGTTGGATGCCCAGCAGTCAGAGAGCATGCAAAGTCTCAGAGCTCTTGGAGAATGACACTACAGTGAGGTCAGGCTCATGTCCTCATCTCCTTACAAGCCTTGTGGAGAGTCTCCAGAGATATAAAGACAGGACTTACAGTCGGCCTTGATCCAGCTCTGATGAACTAACTTCCACTGACAGTCATCAATGGGCTCCATTCTTTCACTGTGAAAAGTGGGTCTTTGCATGCTTGAATGAAATAATGCAACAAGCTTCGATTTTACACTGCAGTGATAACAGTCTTCAATCAAACGAAAGGTTAATTCTTCCATTGACTATACAGTTTATAAGATAAATATTCATTTTTGCTGTGAACTTATAAATAAGGTGGTGTACAATGACTTTAGGATGCAATGTAACAAACCAACCACTCAAATCACAACTTAATTTTTAAAATGATGTTAGGTTTTCCACAAAACAACTACTCTGGATTAACTTGTATTTTTTTATTCATTTAAATATCTTTGTGGTTTACCAAGAATATCTATAGGCCAGTCTATAGACCAGTTCTACATACCATAATGCTGTGAAATAAGATATCTGATTTCTTCTTTGTACTTGTTTTTAAAATAGTCAGCCATGACAAATCTTAGGCATACATCTGCATGTAACAAATGTGAATTTGTAAAACCACTTTTGCATACGGCATTTCCAGTTTTATGATGTCTGTGGCCATGAATATTTAAAAGAGGCAATCTATTAATGGTTACACAAATACTGTTTGGGTTCAGCATTAGCATCAATGTAAATGTTCCAGACAACGCTGGAATAAATATTTATGGATGTTAGATAACTTCTGACGCTTGTCTTAGCATAAATAAATAAAAGTACACTAGCTAACCTTATATTCAGTTTTTTTTTTTGTATGGTCATTGTATCAGGAAAAACGACAAAAAAGAGACACATTTAATTAGACTGCTACTCATCACAGTATTACAAAAATTGCACAGAGGTGAGAATGAACAGAGTTGTAGTATTACATAATCGTGTGTGCTAATCAGTGCTTTCTTTTTCTTCTTCTTTTACCCAGCATGTTACAGAGATAGAAATAGACACGCTTGGTGTCAGGCTTCGAGTCTTCACAGGAGCTCCTTCAAAGAGTAACACAAACATGCTAATCTTACTGAAGCCACCACAAAGACTGTTGACTGACAGCATGCTCTGTACTGGTATCAAGATTTGTTTCAGTTTCACCAGATGTTTAAAACTTAATTCGGTAAACAGAAATCAGGAAAAAAATATATATAGTGAAAATTTCACACAAATTGTGTTTGATACTGAGATCACAAACACTGGAAAAACTAACAAGTACAGACTTTAACTTGGCTGTAACTTGTTAGGGGGGGTGAGTGGGGTGTGTGTTGGTGGGGCGGGGGTCAGTGGACATTACATTAAACAAAAATCCTTATTTTTATTTCCAGATATTTCCAGATATTGTTGAACTATTGGTTCACAGTTTTTGTCCAAGGATATTTAGCTTTTACCTCAAATCACATCATAACAGAATACCGAGTCATCAAACCTCATGTACAGGATATTTAACTCAACAGTTTTCATTTACACCCACCACATATTTAGCTATGCGCTCACCATTGATTGTTATAAAAAAATCACACAATAACTCTAAACAATGAGCAGAAATAGTGAAGTGAAGATGTTATTTTCATCCTCAGATGATGGTACACTCAGCTGGTTAGCTTCTATATGAGTTTTACTTTTAACACTAAAATCAAAATGCTAACAAAGGTTTTAAACACTATTTAGTTGTCTTATTCTCAACATATGTGTCTTACAACAACCCAGAGGTTTGCTGGCTGAAACTGGCATTGTTTACCAAAAACCAGAAAACTTACACTGTTCATAAGTTTAAATTCATAATGATGAAGTTTACAGAAAAAGTGTCATCCCATTTAAAACAGTTCACTAAAATCACAATCAGTTGCTGTTCAGACATTCTCATTTATGACCACAAATCAAATTAGATGATATAAAGAGGTCAAATCAGGTGAAATGATATGGATCAGGAACGAAAGCTTGCTGTACAGGTGATGAGAAAACAACAGCAATATCCTTGTATACGTTTGTCAATACACTAGAATTTGACATTTGTATTTAGATTTTGTGACTTCAGTCAGTACAAACTTAGCAAGCTTTCTATAATAAATGACCAATCTTTTTGGCATACAGATATTAATGGTCAATATTAGTATTAAAATGCAATATTGGTTTTTTTAGTATAGGTTTAACCTTTTAAAGACAATGTGCACATATATCAAACTCTCTAGCTGCACCTCCAACCAACTTAAAAGGACAAAATATGAGGGATGTCACAGATATTTTTCTGGATATCTTTGTCCGTTTGGCACAAATGGCTCAAAAAAATATTGGTATTGGTTGATATCGGGTATTGGACATTAAGAATTGGTAAAAAAAAAAAAAAAGAATGTAACTGTTTGTTAAAAGTCAATATCAAACATATTCTATAGTATTATTATTATTAATAATAATAACAGAATTATTATTATAATAACAGAATTATAACAGAATAGTATCCCCATTAACCCATTTTTTAACAATAAAATTAACAATAATAAAACAATGAAAAAAATAATAATAAATTAAAATTTGTATTTTTATTCTGAAAATGCCTTTAAACAACTCAGGACAATATGCAGAGGAATATAAAATTAGTTAAAAACCATACATATAAAACAAAGGAGGATTTTTTTTTCACAATGTGTCTAACTTAAATTCTAGTGTTAATGTTTTGGGAGAGAGAGAAAAAAACAAGTGGACCTTTATAGATTATTATTATCAGCATTGATATTGACTCTCACTTCTATCAGATCTTTAAATAAATAGATAATAAGTAAATTCAAACAATCTGCTTCACTGCACAGGTACACAGAACATTCACCATACCTCAACAGGCATCCCTTTTCAGGATAATTTATTCTATTTTTACTTCAATTTGAAATAAAAAAAAAAGCTTAAAGGGGCAGTTTGAACTTGCATACGTATAACCAGGATTAAATGTCAGCTGTAATGCTTGCGGCAGCCTCTTATAGGCTTTGTTTTAATTGTGGCAAGTTGCACAAAGTACTTTGACAGGTACTTAGTGCTAATTGGAAGAATATCCCCTGAAACTGCATGTTTAGCAAGGTGCAGCTGTTTTATCTTTATATACTCTCCAGGAAACATATTTGACACCAAATCAGGTAAAATGAAAGCGTAATACAGAGCAATTATCACACATTTTGTCTTGAGAAACAAAACTATGTTGATAGATATCAAACTTCAAAATGAGCGCGTTGACAAAAATAACAATGCTGTAAATACTAATATTTCTTGGTAATTATGTTTTGGAGCATTTAAAAAAACACATTGCTTATTAAGCGTCTATGTATTCTTGTTAGAGCATAAAAATGATAAAGGGGTATTTATTGTTTGAATCTCATTGTGGTATAAAAATGCAGTCCCGCATATTTTAGATGTTACCCTGCTTTACCACACCTGAGTCAACTTACTTGTAATCATGCAAAACTTGAAAACAAGCTGGTTGTTACATTTAGCTTTAAATCAAGTGAGGTGGAGCAGTTAAGCACCTGAAATTTGTAAGATAGTGTCCCTTAATAAGTGGTGGTGAAAATCTAAAACTTTATGAAGAATCAGTTCATGTCCGCCATGTAAAAAATGTGCTGACTGCAGTGTGATGAAAGGTGTCTGTAATTTCTTAAACTGCCATCATCAATTGCCTCTGTTACATGCTCCGTTCTGTCTTTAGAAAAAGGGCAGTTTTCTCCCTGTTTCCATGGAAAAACACAAAACTTTACCTAAAATTTATTTTTACAATGATCGAGGTTATCAATACAGGCTGGATATTTCTTATGCTCACAAAGAAAATCCAAAGATTCAAAAACACATACAAATAAACTCATGCTAAGCATGTCTTTACATTAAATAAACTGATGTGGAAATTGGTGCCAAGTAGTTCCAATAATAAAAAAAAAAACATGCATGGTATAGTAACCCGTTTGGTCATTTTCTAAGTTTATACTCCCGTTTGGGCAAGAAACAGCATTTGCACTTTGTGATGTTTGATTTGGGACATTGTATTCACTTATGTCTGCTGGGTAAGCTTTTTAAAAAGGCCTCAGTCAGCTATCTTGTACATTATACTATTTAAAGACTTTTCCCTTCACTTCCATGCAAAGCACAAACACAACACAAAGCAAAAATGAGTGTATTTCTGTGTTATAGGAGTGAAACATACCCTGCTTGCATAAGAGGCACACTGAACTGATCAAATAGGAGTCCCTTTAAAACTTCCCAACATGCTTCAAAAGGTTTTAGCCAAAACCAATTCAGCCAAAATATGTAACAGAGAAGTGTTGCATGACTCTCCCATGATTAATAGCTGACATTTATGTTCAAGTAATATGTTAAATATAAAGTTAGACCATAAGAATCATTGCAATGAGGTATCATCAAGTCACTCCATCCAATAGATTTTTAAGTTGCAGTGTGTAGATCCACTGGCAGAAGATTTTAAGACGCTGCATAGAGATCACTTTTACTGTTACTGTTAAACAGGAAAAAATGGCACAAAAATAAATAATGCGGCTGTAAAGGAATTTATAATAAATCACCACATTGTACCATTTAGCTGATTGCTGAAGGAATAAATATCCATTTCCTAAGCATAGTTTCAGCATTTTATATAGTCTTTATTTTAATATCTGGCTCCTTTCCCATACAATCTGTACTGTATACTCCTGTTTAAAAGACTTTCATCTCCTTTATTTTTATCACCCTGAGTTCTAAAATATTTATGGGGTTAAAGTAGGCAAGCACAGTGTATTGTTTAAGGCTTGAGTTGGTTTCCACTGCAAAAACAGAGGCTCCCAATCAGGATCTAAACACACAATATCCAATCAGTATCTGTCTTAATGTCAATCAACAGCTCCCATATGTTCCCAGAGGGAGAGGAGGGGAGGATTTAGTAGGCTGTTGTGACAGGGAGCATCTGCCAAATGGTGGAACGGCACAGTGAGGAGATGGAGAGAGTGAAAGAGGAGGAAGGTGGTGCAGACACTTGACACACAAAAGGAAAAACAATCACCTAATGGGCACATGAAATCCCTCAAACTTTCTCACTCATTCTCACCTCTCGTCCTCTGACAAACAACCACCTAAAAGACAAACACAAGCACACAAACGTGTTTAGCTTGCTGTGATTAGTTTCTCTCATATCCCTTCATCCTATCTTCACAGCCTAAAATTGCGTGAACAGCATTTTTCTTTTCTTACTTAGAAATCAAAGGCTAGGTATGATTATGATGCTTGAATCTGTGTGTCAGAGTGTCATATTGATCTAAGCACAGCTAAAAGGATAAAGGAGTGCATGCAAGCTCTTCCTTGCCTTTGTCACGTTACTAACATTGTCTCTACAGTCTGTTTCAGTGCAAAGCACAATGTGCAGTTTAAGAACTATAAGAGAAGCAAGAAGTGAATTTACTCATAGTCACCACCCAGAACATCAGTTTACCTCCATTTTAAGCAATCTGTAAAATTATAGTAAATTAGTTGTTTAAACAATTATCAATCAATTTAATTGTATGTTGTACTAAAGAAATTGCCGAATAAGTCTTAAGACACTGATGTAAAAAAAAAAACACTATATCATGTGACATTTAAAAAGGTGCTTGATTTCTCTACATATTACAAATTTTTCACATGATTACACAATTTAAGAAGTAATTCCAGTTTAAATCATTAATTAAAATGCTAAGTAATCAAATAATACCAGGGAGTGGCCACAATTTTCCCATTCAACTAATGAACTTGTCCTGTTTTTGTGAATACAACTAAGTCCTGTGTAACACAGGAAGAGGTTAAGTTTGTTCCTTTAGACTACATTGGACTGTGAGGAGGCTATGATATGAAGCCCTGGTGTAAAAGAAACAACAGGCAAACAGTGCTATTGTACACTGCTTGCTCCTGTGCTAAATTCAGCTACAGTTTATGTATAGCATAAAATGTAAACACACACACGGCTTCAGTTATGAGCATCCACACTCAGTCAGAAAAGCAAAAACAGAAACACAGATAAGACAGGAATTGTGTAAACACACATAGTTTACTGTATGGTCTGCTGGAAGTGTAAACTATAAATATCAGGGTATTGAAGCTTCTGTCCTCACTGGCAGTTCATAAAAAGCTCTGAAGCAGGTTACATGTGTCCCTAAAGTGGCCTGTTTGGGCACTTGCTTTGACCCACATCCTGTCTCCTAATACTGGGCCACTTGCTCTGAGTTACTGAAAATACACCACAAACTGCAAGAGCATCAGTGCTACACTAAGGCCTTAATTACAGACAGATGCACACCTTAGAGATATATTGTCACCACACACAAGTAGCTCTGAATGTCCAAATCATAATGTTTAATTGACAATCCATTTGTGTAACTGCAAATTATTAATTCAAAACACTAATGCATACCTTTGTATTGGACAATGTTACTACCCCTACAGGGACACTAGGTTATAT
>JBAMIG010000014.1:7557452-7573613 GCA_037177335.1 Kiunga ballochi
TATACATACATATACATATATATATATATATATATATGTACACTTTATGCATTCACGTAATCAGAAGAATGTCAGATAAAATCTCAAGTTTTAGAAAAACAGATAAAAGTTGAACCCACAAGCACTTAAATAGAGAAACCGTAACAAACAAAAAAATGAGCAGATGGGGTTATAATGGGATACAAATATAAATGCTTCTCAGGATAGAAAGGAAAATTTGACATTTGGTGACGCAGCAGCATCACTCAGGGAGAAGATTGTAAAAGATTGAGTTTACAAAAACACGAGTTGAGAACATGTGACTGCTCTCAACCTGATGAACAAAACCTCTGACAAAGATAATTATGTTAAAGTTTGGTTATAAAAAGACACAAAGCAAAGAGCTGCCTCCCATGAGACTTTAAGAACAAGAAATGCTTTTGGCCAAATCATTATTTAAAACTTTTAACTGACCTATATCATTACTCTTTACCTTCACAACTCGGACATTGTATTGAGTTTTCATTCTCCGGTGAATTATGCGATTGCACAGTGCAAATGCACACAGAAACTCCAGGCAAAACATTCACAGGCCATTCCATCCAGCCTCATAGAAAAACAGATTCTAAGGCCATCTGGCTGCTGAATCTTTTACAAGGCACAAAGCTCAACTTTCTCTGTTTTGGCAGCCCATAATTTACTTTTCCCATGCATCTTATACTGATTCATACCATTTGCTATTTTTATCATCACAAATACTTAGCTAATACAAACCCAATGACATAGGAAGTGGTACATAAATGAAGGATATAGTTAAAAAGGGTTGTCCTAATGTTAAAAGGCAATTCTTTGAGCTAGTACTAAAAAAAAAAGAGTCAATATGACAAGAAGTTTCATTGTGGCACTTTCTGCTGTCTGAGTATATACTAAGAATGAAGCTGTTATTTGTGGAGCCTGATGAAAATATTTCATTGATGTAACACACAGAGTCTGTGCATCATTTGACAGTAGACAAAGCCTGCAAGGCAAATCCACATTTGACATTTAAGGTTTTAAAACGTGTGATCACATGGTCCTGACATTGAGCTTCTGAACTCAAATGAGAACGCTATGAACATCTGAAACAGCTTGTTACACTGCAGTGTCCCCTTCGCCTAAGAAGTGGCACATTTTTCTTTAGACACTCAATATTTCAAATATTGAATAATATGCCACTTCTACAGTTGTTCGTGGTTACAAGAAGATGAATCCTTATGACTTTGATCTTCATCTCTGCAAGTATGTTTTGCAGAGAATGATTTTTCAAGGTCAGCAGGAACATGGAGATGAGATGAAAAGACCATAAAATGGAGAAATAAGAACATTTCTTTTGTTCCTGTGGTACCTGGGTGGATTTTGTCCTGGTAATCCACTTCCCTCATTCCTCTAGCATGTATGTTAGCTTAATTGTTGACTCTTTGAGGAAGCCCGGCTCCTGAACTTGGTTCCAGATGTGTCATGACTCTTGTTTATGTCAACTGCAAGGTTCTTGACTCACCACAGGAAAATAAGATAATAATGATTTGCTTTTATGGATTGCCAATTAGAAAATAAAAGGATACTAAAATGGTAAACATGATGGTGTTAGTCTAATGGCATGTTAGCCTATATGTAAAATGGATCCTCTTTATTTTTACAATAATCCATCTGATTATGTGCTAAATCTCCTAAACCTTAAAGTCTGTATCATGGTGGGTTTTGAAGCCTGGGTATTTAGGTAAGGTACACATTATAGTCTGACAAATACTTGAAAGCTTGAAACTCAAACACAGATGCCAATAAACAACTAAGATAACATTTTTTACTTAAAAAGACCACATTGGACAGAAAGACCTGCTGTGAGGTACTAAGCCTGATGCCATTGTCCCACTAGTAACAGTACTTCTTCATCCTGCTGAGTAATGGACACACACATGGTGGCCCTTTCCGTATGTATTTTTTAAACCTTGTGGAAAATAAAATGAATGCATTCAAACACATCTTATGTTATTCTAAAATTTAATGACAGATGGAAGGATTATAAGGAGGAAGAAAGCCATAGACTTTAAATTCCACAACAAAGGAAAAGGTGTGTTGGATGACATATATTACCAGGAATAGTGTACATATCAACATCCTTTTTTGAAGTTCAAAATATTATCATCCATCCCAACCCTGGAATAAAATTCCCCCTCAATTCTGGTGGCTCCTTATATATAGCAACAGACAATATAGCTCTATATTTAGGCACTAGTAAACCTTCAAAGACGTGGAGTTAACCCTGGCCTGAACTTTCTACATAACACCATTAAAACGATTCTGGAAATCAGGTCCTGTTTAAATCAACAGTAAAGTATAGCTCCTGGATAATACTGAGCTTCACTCAGTAGAGAGCAAATCACATTATATTTTATTTCACTTTTTTACTCCGTTGTTTCAGCTGTGTGCTGAAATGAACATGTTGGAATGACATGTAGGTGGAAATATATTTTCTGCGGAAGAAGAAACCATAACATACTTGCTGTAAGCCTTGTTAATTTTCCCAATGATCCAATTAGTTAGAGTTTTGCTTTGATATTTCTGAAATGGCTCATGGTGTTCCTGTTTTATATCGTTTGAACAAACAGACTTAGGTATAAGTGTCAGGCTATCCCTCTGTTGTTGTGCTCTGACCCCAGGATTCCCTATGTGTCATCTTCTCCTGAGGCACTTTTTAGTTATTGTCCTCCTGCTTCATCAAACCTGCCAAGATCTTTCCTCTTCTGACTCATCCTCAACATCAGGAATACAAATGGTTTTATTATGTTTCCTGTTTTACTTTGAAATGTTGTTTCCCCTTGTGCATTCTGTCTGTTTCACTTCCTGTTCACAACTTCTGGTCATCATTTGTCACAGCTGCTTCTTGTCTTGTCTTTCCGCATTTATGCTCCAGATTTTTCATTATTCTCGGAAGCAGGAAACAGGAAGTAAAGCAGAAAACACAAGAGGAAGCAACACAGTGACAAAAGACTAAAACAAGGAATAGACAGCATAGCTAAAGCAAAAATCCACAGACCATGACATAAAATAAGCAGTGGTGTCACCTGATACCCTTGATCGCCTTCCTGCTGTTGATGGTCTGGGGAGTATCAAGTCATTGTCTAACACAGACATACAAGCGTTTGTAGACACACAGAGAGACATACACACTTGTTCAGCCAAACATCTGCTGTTCCTAACCCCTGCTGGCTGCAAGTGTGAGTGAAGGGGGGTGGGACTACACACAAGAACTAACCTGAGAGTGAGATTAGTCTAATGGTGGGATTGTAACTCGTGCATGGAAATGATTGTTTCCTTTTAGACATGAACAGCAAGTAAAGCACCGTTATTAATAATACAAATAGAAGGAGGATTGTAAAAAACACAAAAAAAACTTACTGCATATGAAACCACAGGACAGCGTAGACCCTGTTTCTAAAGTAAACATATGCTTTTAGTTGATGGGAAACCATGTGTTATGGAAACAGAGGCTAAGTGGTGACATATAAAGAAATTATAGCTGTATCTTTGAGAAGACAGAGCTGGGGAGGTGCACACAGTCACTAAGGGAGTTTGCATGGAACTCTCTTGGGCCTTTAAGCCAATTACTAGAGCTGCATTGATTGAAGGAGCACTTTAAGGCCTCATCTACACAAGCAGTCCCTTAATACACTGGTCAGATGATGGAAGCACCTTCGCCACTAACTGCACCGATAGCCATTTACATCTATTATAATGATAGTGGGACAAACCGTTTAAAGACATTCTTGGACTGATAATGCAAATTATTATGATGTATACACTTTTCTTATAAGCAAAGTAATATTCAGATTAAATAAAGAGGGTTATCCTTGATTTTTCTTTTCTCCATTTACCAGTATATTTTATTTAATGTTGTTTTTAATATGTAAAGCATGTTGTGTTACTTTGCTTATGAAATGTGCCATACAAATAAAGTTTTATGTCATGTTGCAGTGTCAGAATTTTGGATCAATGAGCTGATCAACAGACCTGATGACATACCATCATAAATTTCTATTGGTTTTGTAGCTTCATTTGGATATAAGAACGCTTTCATATAGGTCTACAGATCTACAGTGCCACAACATTTATTTAATCTGTAGATAAATATATGTTTACTAGTTTTGACAGGCAGAGCAAAACCTGAGTTAAAGACTATAGTGCAGGAATGGGAGGAGGAGGGCACTTTGACCAAGGCTATCAATGCTTTAGTTTGTTTATTACTTGACTTTTGTCATCATGTAGCCATTGCTGATCTTTAAGAACCAAAGTTGGTTTAGGCACTAAATTCCAGAAAAATAAAAACACTGCACCTTAGCTCACTTCTTTACAATAATTTCAGCACTTTCTTTCCCCATTGAAAAGAATGCTGCCTGATAATGGTTTATGAAGAGTAACAGGCACAAAGAGAGAGAATCAGTGTAGTACTAGCTTCCAGATTATCCATTAAGCAAAAAACTTATTGCTATAGCTTAAATAGTTTGAGGTGATGCTAGAGGTCAATCTTACTTTTTAGTATGTGCAAATAATGGCCCTTTTTTTTGTTTATTCAATTTTCTTTTGATAATTTTATTGAATAACAAGGGAATATATTTCTATCAAATAAGCAGTATTAAGAATAATCACCATAATTATCAAGAAATTACAAAAAAGAATGGAAAAAGCCATATAAACCATCAGCTGTACACACTTCAGTACTTGGTTTAACTCAAAATAAGATAACTTGAACATTTAAGGAACATTATGGCCTCATATTTATAAAACACTGACCACTTAGGAATGTTTTTAAAATGGAAAAATGTATACATCAGTCAATTTAATGAATAACCACAAGGATTGGATGATTTCAAACAATAATTTGGTCTATATACTGATGTAAAGAATGGTATACTGTATCAAAGAGCGTGTTCATTGTATCTTTACAAAAAAGAGCAGATTCCTTGGTGTGATTGTCTGAATAAAAGGATGATGGAGTTGCCCAATAAAGTGAAAAGGAACAGAGGGAAAGAGAAGCCCAGCACACAATACTGCTACTGCCCAGCACAACAGGCCATTCTTTCAGCTCGCGCCACAACACTCCTCACAGCTGAGTCCTGCCGCTATTCTCCTGCCAAACCTCCACCCCCTATTTGTCGTTTTCAATACAGGAGTGAGGAATGAGGGAGGAGGGGAGGGGACTTAAAATGAATGGTGGGCAAACACATACAAACTCAAGCATCATAAGCAGGGAAGTCTTTTTCAATGACACAAAAGATGGCATTTTTAACCCACTTGCAAAACATCTATGTTTACTGGAAAACATCCAAGATATAAAAAGGGCAAAGGAGTATTTACTGAGATGAGAACTAAAAAGCCACAGCGCAAGAAGGAGCTCAAGGAGTTTATTGAAGGGAAGATGGAAGGAAAAAATGAGTGAAAAAGATGTTGCTGCATGAGCTACTGACAAAGAAACATGTCCTCTAACAGCAAGCAAACATGTCAACACATCAGTGTTTAAATTTATCCCCCTAACTAAACAGTATCTCCAAAGACAAACATGAATATGTGTGTACGCACACATCCGCCATCGTCAAAGATACACAGCACAATGCATCACAGCTTATCAATATCCCACTGCATAGGCACTGATTCCCACAGATCCACCTGAGCGCATTTCTGCCTCTGTGTATTCATCCATTGTCCCCACCCACATCTCTTTCAATCTAATCCCGGAAGCCAGGGCATCACTCGGCAGAGAAGGAGTATATGTCACAGAATTACCTCTACACCGCCACTGCTCCTTCTGCTCTCTCCCGTTCAGCACGTTATTCCACAGACATATTCAAAAAGATTACATCCAAGCAAGCTGAGTGCTGTTCTCCTTTCTACATCCAAAGACTCCATGGATCATCCAGCTGTCGGTGAGCAAGTGCTAGCTCCCAGCTTGCATGCTCATTCAGGCAGGCAGCTAGCAGGCAGCTGCCGTTTTTCTTCAAAGATCCACAAGCAGAGCAAATTAGAAGTCCAGCCCAGCTTAAAAGCTAAGCCAATGTGAACTATTCACACTTCAGTTCCTGTCTGAGGCCAATGGCTGCAGCCCCACAGCCCCCTGCATACTCCCGCCCACTACCTCTCTCCCATTCTCCCTCCCACTCTTTTCCTCTTTTCCTTTCTCTTCATCCCTTCTCCTGCTTTCTTTAGTCATAAATATAGGCTCTGACATTACCTAACACATGGTCTCGTGTGATAAACAACCAGCTTCATGTAGGTCTCTTAATTGAGAAAACCTCTCTAGGGGTGAAAGCTGGGTTACAGAAGAATATACACTGTGGGAAGATGGCATATAGCAGAAGTGATAGTTGCAGGGGATAATAAGAACAGACAATAATTTGCTATTAAATCATAAAATTTAATAGAAAAATTATTGGTGCATAGCTGTTTTTTCTGCTCTGCAAAGAGATGAAGACCAGAGAGCCAGGACTTGATTAGGGCCTTTGGAGATTAACAAGCTATTGGATAGTCAAAGGAAATCTTGTACCTGGAAGTAAAGGCCTGTACCTACATGGAAATGGATTACTGGCCAGGCAATCTGACTACAAAATCCAGGAGCTGGTCTGAGTGGAAGAATTCAAATGGTACAAACTCAGTGACGTGTTTACGTTCTCCTGCAATTAAAAAGCAACTTTGTGGGCACAGTTGATGTCAGAGGAAGTGCTGCAGACCAGTGTTGAAGTCACAACATGTTACAAATGAAGTCTGATTGGCCACTTTAAAATCCAAACTACTGATTTAGAGTTCTTTTTCAGCTACATTTATCTGGATTTATCTATGATTGTCCCGCTGCTGGGAGTTCCAGGCTCCATTCTAAGATAGGAGTTGTAAAGATGAGTGAAACATGAAAACAGAGGTAAATTTTGGCAACTATGCAGTCATTTAGCAGACACTTTTATCCAAAGCAACTTACAAAGCATCATTTATTTAACCATAGTTATTTTCCTAACATGCATGTCTTGTGGGTGAGATGAAGCCAGAGTACCTGGAGAGAACCCACGCATACATGGGGAGAACATGCAAACTCCACACAGAAAGGCCACTGGACAAACCTCCCCAGCCTATGCTCAAACCAGCAACCTTCTTGCTGTGAAGCCACAGTGCTAACCACTGTGCCACCAAATCTTAGCTATTGATCTCTGCACTCATATAATTAGTGTCAGTGTCATTTCTATAAAACAAAATCAAACAAAAAAAGAAATAACATTAAAGGCTACAAACTAGGTTAGGTCAAGAAAGGTACCATGCTTTACTGTACTTAAACTAATACATAAAAGGTATTTACACAATAGTCTCTACTGGAGTCGGGTCTTTAATTGTAGCTTCAGGATTCATACAACATTAAAGTTTTATTAATTCTTTGAGTTATTGATAACAAGATGGCATCAATATGTATTGAAACAGAGCAAGTACTCCAGTGACCTGACAACATATTGTTGTATCCCTGTTTCAGACACTTCACTCTATTTGCTTTAAGTGTCTGTGTATGAATGTAAATAGGAGATTTGGTGGTCAGAGAGGCCACTGGAGTGTATTAGCTGTCATGTTTCTGTCACTGTGCCCCAGTGCACCTGTGGCTAGCTTACTATCAGCAAGTATAAATGAGGAGTGAGTAAATAATGGATTCAATGCAGTGCTATATAAATATAACCCCTTATTATTAATACCATTCTTCCCTGTTTATAATTTACAGCATATAAATTAACTAAACACACCACTCACAATCTACTAAAATAAATTGATCTAATACAATGATAGAGTGCACATGTAAAAGAAGCTATGAGGTGAAAAATCAATAAAAACTCAGTGTTATGAAGAGCTGCAATAAATTAAATAGATACAAAATAAGTTAGAGCATATTGAAAGAGGCATCATCACACCTAGTGCCCGAGGGCATCAGGGCAAGCTAGAATGAGGTCTAGCCAGTCTTCAAAACAGTCTCTCATCCAAATCATCACAAGACACTCAAACAGTCTTTATGATCACAGAAGAAAATTCTTGTGCACTTACTGAATCAGAACACTTATTTTCCTCAACCTCTCAGATGGGATTGGTATTATCACTATCTAATAATAAAAAAAATTAGATGAACTAGCTTATCATGTGAAAACTAAGTGTAAACTTGCTTAAATCAACGATCCTAAACTCTCTTATTGGTCCATGTGGGAGACAGGATTCCCTTTTTGGCTCGAGTATCAGTCTGGTGTGTGCATGCAGAAGCTGCGGACTGATCGCTTTAACTTGACCTGAGCAACTGGGGTGATCCTGTCAACAATCTTCACCTCTCTGAGAATGCGCCTGAATCAACAAGATCAAAGTATGATGAGGTACTGGGAGCTTGGCAGGAAAATCTAAATGAGGATTTTGAAGTATATAAACACTATTGCACCCTGCACTTTCAATTTATGATCACACTGGGTCATTGTCAATATTGATTTAGATGATTTAACCAAACCAGGATGAAAGTACAGTTTATCCTGAACTCTGGGTGTTTTCATGGCATCTATTGGATAATTTACTGAGACCACAGCTACCATAGCTTCAATTTAAGTCATGGTGATAGTCAAAGTATGTTTTTCAGTATCCTTGGACTATATTTAGATTGTGATTAATAAAAGAGATGATATAGTAGTATGTACTTATAGTAGCTTGGACTAAAATCTGTAAAATGTGTTAAATATGGCACAGAAACACCAACAAATGCATAAATATGAACTGCACACAAGCATTATCTTTGTAAACACATGCATTCACATATAGTCTGCACCTGTCTTTGTACATCATTACTATGCAAAAAAAAAAAAAGAAAAAAAAAAAGCCTAGCCTCTGAAATAAGCTTAGAAGCAATCAGTTTCCCATCCTTCGTCGTATTCAGAGAGAACTGTGTGTTAACATGGTGGATATTTGGTCACATGAGCAAAATATGGATGGTGCGTATGTGAAAAGCAGACAAACAGAGGCTGGGGCCCACTCATCCGTTACAAGAATGAATGGCCATCATTAGCATGAGGCTCCCCGGCAGCACCCTGCAATGCAGCGACACACACAATGGCGAGAGCCACGCTTCCCCCGCCGTTCCCCCAGAGAAGCCCTTTTGTTTGAGCAGCATCTGGACCTGACCTCCATGCATTCAAGGCTGATGACCCCCTCCCCTTTAAAATAAAAAAAAAACCTCTCTGCTCCCTCTCAATGCTTCATATCCTTTACTCTACGCTGCTATTCTAAAAACCTGCTCTGCCTCTACAGTTACCCCCCCACCCCACTGCCTTCCTCTTCCCTCTCCTCATCTTTCCTTTCCTGTACCTTGTTCATTCTTCACAGAGATAACCCCCTCCCTTGTTTGGCTAAGGAAAGCAACCATGTCTTGCTTCTTGAAAAGAAAGTCTGTGTATTAGTGGGCCTCATTCAAAGCCTGCAGGGTGAATCAGAAAAGCAAAGAGGAAAAAGCACCAGGGCTACTGGCCATCTGTCCCTCTGGGTTGGACGTGCCCGCTCCAAGTGTGCCTGCCCCACTCTTTCCCTCACATAATTCCCACCCCTACCCCCACCTTCCCTTATTGCCTTACCCTATATACACAACATCAACCACACACACACTCTCTGCCGTGCATACATCAGAGGCTTTGGATGGCAGATGATAGAGAGCGTAAACGAGAAGAAGGAGCAAAAAAGAAGGGAATAAGGAGCTGCCACTTGCCTGGATGCAGAGCGAGCCTGGAGCCAGCAAATCAAGCAGTAATCCCTTTCTTTGTGTGAGCAGCAAACAGAGAAATTTGTCTCCCACAATGACTTCCCCGAGATCGGCAATGGAGTGGAAAACAAGGAAGCGAGGGAGTGAAAGACAGTGAGAAGGGGAGGGAGGAAACTAGAAAGAGAGAGAGAGAGAGAGACAGGAGGAGATGGAGGGTGAGAGCAGCACAGGCAGGGAGACGGTGTGAGCAGCTAGAGTGTGACAGAGAGATACGGAGGACGGGAGCAGCCACCGTCGTGCCACAGGGACGCTGACACTCACTGGAGGATTTGAAGTGAAGAAGAAAGGAGAGCGACGGAGGGAGGAGGGGAGGGAGGGAGAAATCTGGTGGGGGAGGGAAGACTGGTTCACTCTGTGGCTCAAATGCTGGGATAACACAGAGATAACCCTCATCCACAAGCAGCAGCTGTAGACGTGAGAGGGAAATGAATCCCACGAGAGAACGACTTCTCTATCAGTTGTGACATTTGCTGGACATCATAACAATGACCATCTGTAGCAGCAGAGCGAAGAGGGAGGGGGAGGTGGGGGCTCTTCCTATAAACACACAATCAGATGCACACATGTCTATAAGGGCAAAAAAAAATTACCTCAACCAGTGGTAGAGGGAAAGGCACCTGTTCAAGTCAGGCACTGAAAAGGGAGAACAACACATGAACTTAGGAGAGGGGGAGGAAACACAGACAAAGGACACACAGAGCTGAGAAGTGTGGCTTTTATTTGACTGCCTTTGTCATTCTGCCTGGTCATGCTGGAAAAATATTTGCATGTGTGTGTGAGAGAATGAAAAGGAGGTGAGAGCAATTGTAGGTCACCCAGAAAGGGACACAGTAACAGAAGGAAAGAGGCCAGCAGAGCCAGGATGGGTAAAGAGCAGATATCACAGCCTGACCTTGTGTTTTATTCCATTTTATACAAGTTTGGACACATTTTCCCATTCAATAGAAAATCCTGTCCAAACAAATGATCACCGCTTTACATAACGAACAAATCTACTATGTAAATATACCTAGCAATGAATACACTGCCATGTATTCATGTTTGTTTTCTAATTAGTCTATAAAGCAGCATAGCTTATGTCATTTTAACCAACAAATAACTAAAATTGACGATTCATTTAGGATTCGTGACACCCTTTAATTCTTGAGTATTCTGCTTTTGTTTGTGGTCCATCCTACATCCATCTGTACCTAATTTAAACCTTTGGATAAACTTCCCAGGCTTGTGTCTGTATGCTTTCTCATAGTACAGTTGAGATAACAGCCCAAAAAATGCAATAAGTTGTTTAAATGTGTGTAAAAGCAAGTAAAAAAGGACAAAAAAAAAGTTTTGGGTCACTAAAATTGCCCATAAACAGAGAAGCCTCTATCACTTATAAGATGTACAGTTGTGTGTGTGTGTGTTTTGTCTTTTTATTTCCATTATAGCACAACTCTTGCATGAATACAGCCTCATCATTAGCATAAATTGTATATAAAAACGATTATTTGCATGGAAAAAGGTCAGATGTGGCTCAAATCAGAAGTGCAGACATTTAAAATCGATTCAGATTTCTTCCTTTAGTTTAATTTTCTCACACTCAGCCTTGGCAGATGGGCTGCCTCAGACTGCTGGTATTTCATGCTGTAGTATTATTTTTAATTTATGCAGTACTTTGGTAATGAACACATCTAAAAAAAAACAGTTGAAAGTAAAAAAAAAAAAAAACCTTCTGGTGAACTGTTTTTACTGGGGGGGATTTACACTAATGGTATCCTATTGATAAACACAAAGGACGACATAGCACTGGCATTAGTATAGTCACTTTAAATGTGTAAGTTTGCCAACATTAACACTTCTTAGATCCTGGGTTTAAGTCTGTCAACAGAAGCAAACAACCGAAAGCCCCTGAGAGAAACCCCCAAGCCTCCAAACGGATCCCCCGACACCCAAATATGGTAAATCACTGGAGATAGTTAAATTACCCAGTTGAGATTAGGTAAAAAAAAAAGTAATAATAAATAACCATCCACATTACCTCCTTGGAAAGTGAAACAAACATGGATTAAAATAATTGGATCCTAATGGAAACTGGCAAACTTGGTTTTATTATGTATCATGTGGGATTTATTGTAAAAGCGTGTCCAAAGTTTTGACTGGAACTGGTTTTACGCAGGATTTCAAGCAGGTGTATAAACCAGCCAACTATATATAAAAAAAAAAATGGCCAAGTAGTTTTGTATCTATCATGTTGATAGATTTATTTTATTTTGTACAGCATCTACAAACACTCTCATTGTTACATTCCACATGCTATAGATGTCCCAAACTAAAGTGATACAACTTTTTTAAGGATGCACAATATGTCAAGGATAATAGAGAATGTCAGTATTAATAAAGACTGCTTGAATTGCAGTAAATAGAACCTATATATTTTTTAATATAAAATATTTTGACTTGAAACTGTAATTCAATCAGAAGTATTTTGATAAAGGGGCACAATTCTTTAAAGTTTTGCTTTTGTGTAGCATAGAATGCAAAAAAAACCTCTTCAAAAACAAAGAAAAACATCCACAAAGGTGGAACGATCCTTCCTAATATAAGCCTAAATATAAGGCAATATACTAAAGTAACTTTGCATAAATTGTCATTTTTGCTGTCATCCTAATTAATCTCATACTGAATCCAAAGCCAGTTTATAAAAATGAGTCTTCAGGCGGGTTTTAAAAATGGACAGTGACGTTGCTTCTGTAATCTGTAGTGGCAAAAAGTTTCATGGTTGTGGTGCAGCAACCAAAAAAGCTCCATCCCCTCTAAGCTTCCACCTGGACCTCGGTACCTCCAGAAGGAGCCGATCCGCTGATTTGATGCATCGGACTGGCAAGTACGTGGAAAGTAGCACAGAGAGGTACAGAGGAGCAAACCCGTGTAATAACTTCAAAACAAATACAGATTGCATTGTTTTCTCTTATTGTGCATTCATTTTTATATCATTAGCCTTTTTTCAGCAACATTTGTTCTGTAGCAAAGATTTTCCTACATGGCATTTTTTCAAAGCTCAAAGCATTTTAACTTAAAGCACTTGTGTAGAATAATGTTTACTTGTGACTACTTTTCACAAAGTATGTCCATAATGAAGTTACCTTTTAAAGGGGGTTTTAAACCTGGGCTTTATTTTACACCTGAACAAATAAAAAGTATTCAGTTAAGATGCATTGAGCCTAAAAAAGCTTTTTTATCTTCAGATTTTTCTGCAGAATGTTTTCAATATTTCAAAGAAAATAAGTGATAAATTTGCCTAAGTAGAAAAATATTCCAATATATGCAATAAGCTTGTTTCACTGGGTGAAATATCCTCATTTGAAAAATAAAACTATATATATCATTATTATTTAATGTCTAAAGTGTATGTCAGCACTGCAGTTTGTCCTCTGCATGTAAGAGCCTCTTCATCATACTGTGACCTTTGCAAGAGCCTGACATGTTTATCACATAATCAGGCAGGAATCTATTTTCAATATATCAGAACATCATAATCCCAAGCAGGGCACCGTGAGAGGCTCAGAGAGGCGGATTTACTAGTCACATGGCTAACCACAAGAGAGGCACAGAGATTGAAACAGCCTACACTAGGAGAGAAAAGGGAGAAAAAACGCATTTGGTTGGTGGCTGAGTTTTCTTAAAGTGCAGCCCAAATGCAAACACATCCAAATCAATGCAAAACAGCACACAAATCTTTTTCCATAGAAGAAGAAGGAAGTGATAAAATAAATTAATTTAACTGGTTAGATAACGTGTCTTATTGTGGACCATCAACATTTTAATTGTAGAAATATATTCCACATATATTCTACAAAACTGGCAACTTTGAATTGGTAAAACATTTAAAGTCTCTCGTCTCGTGCCTGTAACAATTCATGCAAATAGCTTTGGCAACACAAACATGTCACAAGTACAGTCGGAAAAGGAACTGAGCAGAATTGGACTGGGTCACCAACCATAGATCCAACTCTTTGTGATGTAACTCAGCCCAGCTGTGGAGTTTGGCACGGTGTTGTGTGTTTGGCACAAATCCCACTTTTTATATATTTCATAACTGTGACACAGCTGCAAAAATGTTGCTAAAGCATGGTCAAGATGTAAGAGGAATCAATAACCAGTTAGTGAGTTTTTGGGAAATGTTTGGTTTTCTTTATAACAATAATAATGTGTAAGAATAAGAGATCGGTCTGGGTAAAGATGAAGAAATGATGTTAAGTGTGGTTCCCATCGTTCACAAGCCACATAACTTTAAGCATCTATACTGGTATTCTTACTCACAAGGCACAGCATGGCGATACAGATTGGCTCGAATGGTTTTCTGCAACTCATGGTCTGGTGATGACTTCTGAAACCTTAAGCTCAGAAAGTGCTTCAGGTCCTTGTTGAGTTTGTGACCTGGAAAATAAAGATAAACAAAATAGTTTGAGTAATAAACCTTATCAAACCAAAAAGAAAAAGAACAGAAAAAGATAAATATAATTTAAACAAAATAACATAAGCCTTCCTACATACTGAAAATTAATCTTTATTTTGGAAAACAAATAAATACATTTGTTTAGCGACTCATAAGGTCATTTGATTTAGCTGGAAAATAGGAAATTGTTTAAAAGATGCTCAAATTTGTACCTTCTGTAATTACAATTTCTATTTCTGTGTGGATCAATGACAACAAAAAAATTCTAATTTTATTTCAACAAACCTTATTAGACATATGCATTTATAAACAGAGACAAAAAAGATGCCACTGCTTCTTTTTTATTAGATAAAAGAGGTGCAATTGTCAATAATTTAAAAGAGAAGTATGCAGCATCTAATAGGATGTTTTACCTAATAGAAGAAGTAAAACATCTAAAAGAATGTTTCTCTTAATAGAAGAAGTAAAGGCTGGGCCAGGTCTTGGTAATTGATTGTATGAGTCTCTGGTTGGTTGGATTTCTCCGACACACTCAGCTACTATCCAATCAGGTATTCAGATGCTGCTGGCTGGGTTTGATCAGAGCTCTGATGCTCGCAATGGGGCCAGATGGTCAGAGCGCACTCTCACGCCAGGGTCTCATTTAGGACCATTTAATGATCTCCAAATATATCATCCATGTCTGAAAGAGCTGGCAAGCAGTTCTAGGAGGAGGTGCCATGGCCTCCTGTTGGTCTCATAGCAGATGAGTCTAGCCTGGCTTAGTGTTTCTGAGTGGTTGAAATTGAACTCTAAATCAAATCTTATTACAGCTTTGTAAAGAGAGCAAATAACCATATTTTCCTGAGTGGATCCACATAATCATCTGATCAAAGCAAAATAAACTTACTAAAAAAAAGCTTAAATATGATCCATGGAGAAAGCAGGAAGCGGAGGAAGTTCTTACAGACTCAACCAAAATGTGACTCAGAAGCTCAGTTGAGTTAAAAAAGATAAACAAACAAGACTCTTTAAACTGCTCAGAAACATCGTTGGTGCAGCTCATAAAGTTCCTCAAAAAGCCAAAGAATAATGGCTATTATGTACAAATCCATCCATTTTCTACCGCTTATTCCCAAACGGGGTCGTAATACAGTCAAGCTAATATTATTATTTCCACAAATCACCTTCTGGTTTGTGGTATTTTCCTTCTTGGGGTGGCAACAATGGTTGGTATTCTAGTTTGCTGTATTTTTCCATTCCTCTACTCACTCGAACACATGCACACAGCCCACTGTGTAATTCACTGCAAGCAAAGCACAGTCAGGTAATTGTTACCTAGCAACCAGCCAGTGCTGACGACCATCATTACAGTCCTTGCTAGGCAAGCAGAAGTCAGATTGTAAAAGGAAAACAGAAAAAGAAAAAAAAAAAGCAGTACACATTCTCTCTCATGCGTTCACACACATACACACACTCCTTGCACGTGAAGACCCATCCTTCCAGTTGGTGAATCCTCTGCAGCTTCTTATTGATTTATACAAACCACATCTTAGAAAATATAAAATAAGTTCTGCATACATTAATGTTTGTGCTCACCATCTTGTCAGTTCTGCTGGCTCAGATAGCTGAGACAAGGATTTGTTTTGGGATTTAATCCCTTCTTCAAGTACCTACAGTTAGATGGGGGTGGTCTCCCCGGGTGTCATGCTGTATCACTGAGAAAGTCATCAAATATTCAATATTTATGAGGATTACAGCTGTGTGAATCAGAGTTCCCAATCACCCCACTGTGGCAATGAATGTGTGTGTGTGTGTGTGTGTGTGTGTGTGTGTGTGTGTGAGAGTAATATTGTGTGTGTTGCATGGAGCTGTGCAGATGTGTGTGTTGCATGGGGCTGTGCACATGTTTTTGTTGCATGGAGCTGTG
>JBAMIG010000014.1:7574106-7595093 GCA_037177335.1 Kiunga ballochi
AATTTCTGTTAAGAGGCTTTAAATATAGTGCATAACTTAAAATATTTTCATTCTATGATTACTCATCATAGAGGTACTAATCAATTTGTGACTTTAGAATGAAACAAAATACTTTGTTCCTTGACCTACTTAAAGTTATTTTTCTAAGCATCAGGCAACAAAAGAAATTCTTTTTGCTGCTTTTTTTAAAAGATAGAACAAAACAAAAGCAACCAACTTACAAAGCTAGAGCTATTATCTCAGCTTACAGCAGTGCTACTGTGCTCCACAGACCGATTAACAATAAACTTAGTAGATTGTTTTACTACTTGTGTGTTTGGAATAGCAGTGCCTGTACTGTACACAATTAGAGTAAAGAATAACTATTCAGTACTGACTGGTCATTCTCATGTACATGGTAACTAATAATAAGCGTTCTGTCTTTTCCAATACATAATTGTGTAAAAAAAAAAAACAACAAAAAGAAATGAAAATCCTTTCTCTTACTCCATTCAGAGTATAAACAGCAGCCAGGGGGTTGGTAAGTAAACACACTTGAAAAACTGATTGTCAGAAAATGTGAGTACCATACTATTAAAGAAGATGTTTTGGCAGTCTGCTTGTCTGGAGCACTCAAATGTGACATAAGGCCAGTGAAGAAAGACATCAGCTGTGATCTTTGAAGGATAATTGTTGCTGCTCATCAACCTGCTAAGAGTTTTAAGGTCATTCCTGCACAAAGTGCCATCCATTATTCTTTAGTGACTTATTCTATTCAAGAATACAAAACACTCACTTCATTTGGTATCTATCTAGGAGTGGTAGTCCTACTAAGTTTATCAGTTTAAGCAAGAGTACAATACTTTTATAAGTTGTTTAAAAAACTCAAACTCAGAGCAACATTCCTGACTCTGTGCCGTAATTAGCATATCAAATGCTAAATACGATGGCAGAACAAATAGAGACTGATAACTTACCATGTCTTTTCTAGGTAGAAAGAGCATGACAACATGACTTAGGTTAGAAAATCAGCAAACAACTAAACAATATCCTTTGGACAGATGAGACACGAGTAGATATGTTTGGCCTCAATGCACTGTGCTATGTTTGGTGAAAACCAAACACAGCACATCATCACAAACACCTCATAACAACTGTCAAGAGCAGTGAAGGAGCTGTGATTTGGACTTGCTTTGCAGCCTCTGCACTTGGTTTTCTTCTTGTCACAAAGCCAACCATGAACTGCTCTGTATACAAAAGTATTCAACTCAAGTGTACGGTCATTTTTTGACAGTGGAAAGATACATTTTGCCAGAAAGTGGGCCATGCAAGCACAGCAGCACATAAAATGAAGTTACAATAGCCGGTCAGTGTCCAAACCTCAAAATCTGATTGAAAAGTTCTGTTGAGACCTTATGAGAGCTGTGTACGAACAAATACCTGCAAACAGGGATGAAATACAACAGTATTCTAAGGAAAAGTGGGCCAAAAGATGTAAGGGACTGATGGCAAAGAGAAAAAGATCATTTCAATTGATTGTTACAGGGTACAAGGTAAGGCAGGTTGTCCACTCATTGCTTTTATATGCTAAGAATCTGTGCTTTTTTAAGAACATCTTAACGGGTAAAACGAGGTTGAACTCCTTTTAGACCTCCAGACCTTTCAGGATATGTCTGATTCTAACAACACTATAATCTCTGCATCAGTGAAAATATCACAAAGCAGAGATGCAAGCACTATGAGAGATTGTTTTCGGGAACTAAAATATATATGGAGTTGGCCAGTGACTGAATGTGGCAGAGACTGATGGTTTTTGAGCCTGATAAGGAGGAAGAGAAATGTATGAGGATGTGAGACTCCTGTCCTCTTACAAATAGACAGGCTGAGAGAGAGATGGATTTAACCCAAATAAGAGTGGATTATACACATCCTGCATCCCTCCAGTCAGCATTACATAACCTTAAATCTAGTTATGCATCCCTGTCTCATTTTGGAAGAGGTGGACTGTAGTGGTGAGTGCATTCGAGCATCTGTAGATATGAGAATTCACACGTTTTTTTTTTCCCTCAAAGTATTGATTTACTAACACAAAATGCATTGTAGTCTTAAGACGTGATTTTATTTTGGAGGGCCTATCATAACAGCTCTTAGCCAGATATACAAAAAGTGCCATTTTGGAGACGATTCAAAATCTTGCTTCCCAGATATCAAGAGAGCAAAAACATATGGCTGCCTAAAACATCAACAGAAGATTGTGCCATAGTAAAACATAACAGCTGTCTCCACTAAAAGTCATCACTGGTGCCTGTCAATCATCTCTGAGGAAATTAACCATCCAGTAAACATTCAAAGCACCAGACAGCCGATCAGTGACTGCCGCCGTGTATATGTGTGGGGGGGAGGGGGGTTGTATGTAAAACTAGCCAACAGCTTAAACAGAACTGACATTTATTATAGGAAGAGTCCACATCAGTGTGCTTGTTGTGTGTGAAGCTCTGTTCAGCTGCTGATTGGGATTCATCTGCCGTTCTCCAGCTCAACACTGCCCTCTGTGTCTTCGTGCCTCATGACCAAGAAGTCTGTATCTATGGTAACCAAGAGCCAACCAGTGATTGAGATCAGCCGGTGTGCTTATTATAGGATGCTGCCCCCCAGTGGTTACTATGAAAGGTTTGTAATGTAAAAAAAGAAACAAATTCAACCCACGAGGTTCTTATTTTCTTTTTGGTTTACTTAAAGTTCATTTGAAGATTCTATCTGGCTTGTAATTTTAGCTCCTGACTGAAAAGAGAAGACATTTTGCACATAAACAATTTAAGGTACAACCCTGTGGCTATAAATTATTAAGCTTATTAATTTTTTAACCCCTTTAAAGGATATATTGTTCACAAAAATATTAAAAAGTCATTAGATTAAAAAAAATCATTATATTCAAATAAAATCATTATTTTATTTATAATTATTCTAATACAATATGATATATACATGATCTATTTTTAAACAGAGGTGCAGCTGAAATGCAGCAAGCTAGAATCTGTTTAACTGGGCTGTTTGCATGAGGCCTAATTATTTAATCTGTCACAATTACTTAAATCACATATTAAAACAACCTCCAACCAAGATGTGACAAAGCTAATATACTTGACTTTCAACACAAATATCTATCTTTCAGATACGGACCACACTACGTTCTGATGACAGCAAGAGAAATCCTAAAATTACAGAGGCTCCCTGGGAGAATACCTCACAGTTAATACTCTGCAACTAGTATTTGAGTAATTACTGTAAGCAAAACATGTATTACATAAAAAGATGAGCAAGGAAACATTGGTGACACAAAACTATTGTTTTCCCCCATATTTACAATAAAACAGACTCAAAGCAAATGCAAACAGCATCAAATAGAACTCCAGACAGCGTTTTTGGTGTAAGAAAGAAAAAGCCTGAAACTCACTGAAACAGTCTGCATGTGCTTGTGTCTCGTCATGCGTCAAAGGTAAGTGCATGTTGAGATGAGCATTAATCCTGTGAGCCTAACTTTTCTGCTTCCCATGAAAGCTGCAGCTGGCACAGATTAGGTGTTAAATGACAGGCAAGTTGCTCTTAGTATACAAAGAGGAAAACATAGACTGCAATTTACACACACACACAAACATGCACATGTGCATACAGCAGTGATAACAGGAGGGAATATGATGCAAAGCAAACATTAAATATTATATTTGCTTTCCATTGTTCTTTAAGAATGATTTGTTTTATTAGTACTTTCATAATAATTTGGTTGCGAGTAGAAGATGATAACAACAACAAATGAACATGTTTTATTACGATTTGAAATTATGGACGCACAACAAGAAGGTTGCTGGTTTGTGCCTCGGCTGGAGGGAGGTCTGAACACTGGCCTGTGGAGTTTGCATGTTCTTCCCGTGTGTAAGCATGGGTTCTTTCAGGGTCCCCCGGCTTCCTCCCACCATCCAGACATGCAAAGGTAATTGGTCCCTCTAAATTGTCCCTAGGAATGAGTGTGAGATTTGTTTGTCCCTCAGTTAGGTCTGACTGCATGTCCAGGATGTACCTTGCCTCTTGCCTGGAAATTGCTGGGATAGGCCTGAGCTTCCCTGCAACCCTGAATTGGATCTACTGGTATAGAAAATTAATGTGTGTGTGTGTGTGTCTGTGTGTGTGGGACTGTGTGTGGGAAGGGGATGCCTCTGTTAGAATGTGAGAGTATGAACAAGTAGGAGCTAGTTGGTATATGTCAGTAATCTACGTCTGTTTCATGTCTTAAGAGCGGTAGGTGCTGTAAGAATGCAAATTATGTAACATATAATCAGCAAGCAAGTGATGTTAAAGAACAGAAAAAAAGAAACATGACCAGTACTGGATTGTGGCAGCTCTGCATTCCTTCCCACGCAGACTGCAAGCTGCCCCCCATGCACACTCACTCAATGACCACAAGGTACAAAGCCGGCCCTCCTCTGTTCTCCTGAACCCCCCCCCCCCAAACTTACACCCATTTTGTCATGATGTAAAAGTGATGTATAATGTGTGGCAAAGAAAATATTTTCACAAATTTGGTTCTAGAGACTGAAATGTTGTGACTAAAAGCAGTTCAGCAAAGAAAACACAACTTATAAACCATTTTTCTGTATGAAGCCAGCTTTCCCCTCAGCTTTACATTATAACTAAAACAGTTCTCAACTCAACAAAATGCTCTCAGGTTCTCGATGCATGAGGTGAATGGTAAAATCACAACAGCAGCTTGTTATTGATGACTTCAGAGCATGTCTGTTTCCACGTCGTTACAGAGGGCTCCTCTTTGTCTGTCGTAGAGCTGTGGCACAACAAGACCAGCTAAAACTAAATTACAGACATAATATTACTCATATTGGCCATTACTGTTATATACATAAGCATGTTATAAACCTCGTAATTAGTTTCTATGATGTTCTCAAGCCATTACAAGCTGATAAGAACTCAAACAGAGAACAAAGAAATGGCATTTCCTCCTGAGTACAAAAAATATTGTATTTCCTCAAGCTGATTCTAAATAATGGACGGAGAGCAGGAACTGGAAATGCTGGTTCTTAAACACTAAGTGGCATTGTTTCAGCGGCTTCCTGTGGGTCTCAGGACATCCCGTCAGTCAACACTTGACTCTCCAGTTACAGATGAGAGCACTATCCAGTAACACAATGAGAGCCTGTCGAGGAAAGGTGAGCATCATTATAGACAGAAGAGATGAAACTAATCAAATACTCCTCCTCTAACTGAGATGCTTCACTTGACCCTTTGGGTTTGATAAAACACAATCCCCAGTTATTATACATACTGAAAGAGTTTTGGACAAATGATACCGGGGGTATGAGAATAATGATATTAAACCTGGGAATCAGACGTTTTGCTTTTATTCCAGTTATAAATCGAATGTCTCTTCTTCTAGTACATACATAAACCCACAGACAAATACATAGCTATAAAATCAGGATGCCGAGAGTCTTAGAGACGTTTTTACCACAAGCAGCAGCAGTCTCACTGCTCCCATCCACGAGCCCTGCAATCAGTGGCAGGAATGAAGAAGAGAAAACAATCCCAGACTGGTCCATCATAAAGCTCTAGACCAGTCCTCAGTGCGCATTGTGTCCTCCTGTAATTACCTGCATAACTTCCACACCCAGAGCTCCTTTAATGAGCTCACTGTAAGCTCTGCTCTCAGCGACCACAAACCATAAAGCAACACAAATAGCATTTTCAATTCAGAACAAACCTGTTTTCATTATTATTACTTATAGTTATTTCTAAGTCATTTACATCACTTACATTACATAAAAAAAGTTTATTCTGTTGAATTAGAACTGTAGTATCATTTACTGCTTACACTGCAACATGTTATTTTACCGATATCCATGTATTTATGACATATGTAGCATTATTTTCCATTATTTATTCATTACAGGGGGACAAGTGAATCGAATTTTTTCATATTATTTTAGTTCAGTTAGGTGATAACTAGCAGTAATACTAAAGACTCCCTTTAAAAAAAAATCTACTGAAGAAGCTGAAGCAGGCAGACAGCCTAACAGGAAGCCTTAATGTTGGCAGATTTTAAAAGAAATTCGTTTGGGTATTATTTTTAGGAAGATTTTACTTTGCCTGCTTCAAAACTAAAACAGCAAACAGAGATGTAAAGAAAGAAAACTCACACATTTTAGAAACTGTCAGTACAATGGCAAGTTTGGTTCATTAATCATTATGATGGTCATAAAGAATGAATTTCCTGTATTTTGATATATCCATTCCCTTTTATTTCAATCTATTTAGCACTATTTTTACAATGTGAAGAACGACAAAGAATCTTTCTTTCATAAAAGAAAACTGGCCTTAGGCGGACCCTCTGTTTCAGACAAAAGACCATGTATGGATTGCTTATATGAGGTAGCAAGTGTAGTCCAGTTCTGACCCTGATCTCCAGTGTAGTGCTGCTGAGTCAGAGTCAGCAATGCATGATGGGAGCACTGGTTTGAAGGAAGAGTCACAGAAACACATAAATGCATAGAGCAAGATGAGCAGAGGCGGTATGTTCCGCTCCAGTGCGCTGCATCTGTTCATTGCTAAATATATCCAAAGGAACCCAGGCCTACCACTCCCTCCTCACTAGCTGAGTAGGCCAAAGGATGGAGGAAGAAAACAAGGAGCAGAAAGGAAAAAGCAAGGTTGCTGCAATCATTAATGTTAAAAGAATGACTAGAAGCTTCAGGGTTTACATAAGGGTCAGTTTTGAATGATGTGGGCATAAAATAAACAGACATTTCGAATGCGTCCTGCCTACAGTCTACACCCAAATATTTTAAAGGAATCTTTAATATATCTGGCCCTGCCATGTTCAAACAATCTATAACTTAATAAAAAAAAAACTACAATTTTGAATTTCTCTGAGATTAATAAAGTGTTTTTTTTATTTCGTTAATCAAATCAAATATCCTTAAAAGCCAAAAGTGTCCAACATTGACACATTTCCTTACTCGGCTACATGTCAGAAAATGATCCAAACACCTGCAGACATTTGATCAAATCTAATTGTATTTAACAATACAGGGATAGTGGGATATATCAATACTGACTGGACACAGTCTTTTTTCATCAATCTGTCAAAGCTGCCTAAGCAATGGAGCACCTGTTTGAAGCTGAAACACGTTTCCATCTACAGACCAAGTATGAAATGTGTCCCCCACCCATTTTAATTTTCACTACTTGCAATTTTCCTAATGTTAAAAATGTTAGGACCCCTCTTGATAAATTTCTCCTCAATCCAAACATTAAAAACTCAGAGTGGTCAAAAATAGTTTCAGTCAAGTTACATATTTCCATTCATTCAGTTGAAGAAAAGCCAGTAATCATTTTTCATATAATGCACCTTAATCTCTCAATAAATAAATATCTGATTTAAAAAAAAGGGGGCAGGAACTTATTTTTATTTATTAAGGCAATGTCTGGTGATTGCAGATTTTTGGAAAAGTATAAATGAGGAAATAGCTTTGAGTAATATTGCATTTCTGTTTGCTTTCCTCTTAACCTTTTACAGTACTCTGGCAACCCCACCTCTCCAATATAACACAGTAATATTAGGAGCTTTATAAAGTGTTGCTGATGGAAAAAGTTCTAACTGCCCTGAAAGGCTGCATTTTGTAAATCTGACAACCAGTCTTGTCTTTGTGACATTTACAAAAGTGTCCAAGTTGGTCTATTTTTTTTTTGTTTGTTTGGTTTTTGTGTGTATTTTTGGGGGGGAAACAAATAATTGAATTAATGTTTTTTTTTTTAAAACATGTGGTAGATCTTCCTGTCAAATACAAAATGATCAAACTTAGCATAATCCACAAGGTAGGAACTCAATTTTTATCTAAAGGGTTCATGTGGGGGAAAAGGGAAAAACACTTCGTGTCATTTTTCCAAAAAGAAAAAAATAGCACCTATTTTTAACGTGTCCATTGTTTTATCTTTCCTCCCATGGGTTGCACGTGTATAGACACCGAGGCTTCAAGCAAGCTGAATCCTTCCTGTCGCTGAGAGGAAGCATAACGCTCCAATCGGTGTGTGAGCATGCCATCAGTTCTAACTGGCTGCCTCTGTTAAATGTCACTGCCTGCCTGGCTGTCACACACAAAGGGTCCCCTATTTCACAGGAGCCTATGACCACAGGCAATGAGACAGAGTAGATACACCTCCCCCTCTTCACAGACCCCCTCCCTCTAGAACATATCACACCACAGGGGCGAGCGTGTTGTCACCAATCAGCCATTGTGATGAAACACAATAAACTCAAGACAAGCCGTCAGTGCATGAACCTTTACTTATGATACAAATGGACATGGATGAAGAAGTGGTAAAGGCAGAATTTTAATCCAAATCAAGCAATAATCACTAATTTGTACCTTGAGGGTTGTAATTGATAACGTTACCTGCAACATTGCAGCACACAAACCAACCAGTGGAGCAAAGGGAGGACAAGAGTAGTTTTTTAGAGGATTTGGTTAATAGGCAATAAAGCAAATGTTTGGTAAATAATGAGGTGATATTACTAAAAATTACCGATGTAAAAGGGAATTGAGAAAACATTTTTTTGGACAAAAAAAAACAAGTGGAGGGTCATCCCAGTCTTATCAAAACTGGCTAAAAGGATAGAGTAATGCAACACAGTGACAGCTGGGGATCCATGGAGATAAGACTAAAGAGAGGCCTTGAAACTTTGTCTTCTGTGTGGAGCCTGCCTGGTCATAATGATGCTGAAAACCCTCACCAACGCTTTTTAGTCCTGCCTCTTCAAAATCTAATAATCTTCAACAAAGATCAAGTTCTATTTATGTTTCAAAGAGAAAGATATATGATTACAAAGGATATGTGTACAGAAAGATGGAGGAGAAAGTATAAAAATGAAATGTTAATGCATCTCATTTTAGATACAAAGACAGCAGAAAACACAAAAATCATGCATTAAAATTTATGCTGTGATGTTCGTGCCTAAACTGCTGCACTGATTCTGGGTTTTGATCATGTAATATGACTGATTTGTTGGATTTATCCAAGTATTCCCATGAGTAATAATATAACAAATGGTCCAAAAACCAGAATAAGCTCTCCATTTCTTTTGAAAAGAAGAACATTACATATAAACAACTTTAATGTACAAAGATAAATGTTGCATTAACAAAACCATTTCTTAATTTTAGCAGGTAAGAGGCATGGTCACCAGTTCATTGTAGGGATAAAAATCAAAAGAAACAACTCCTGGCTTTCTGGAAGTTAAAAGATATTTTAAGCTGTACAATCCGAACCAGCTGTCAGACATCTCCTCACTTTGTTCAGTGGAGAGAAAAGCAAATATGAAACGTGTTGTGAATTTTCCCCCCACCATCTGCTGTGTAAAAAACAATGTGTATACACTGTAAGCATATGAAAAGCACAGAAGACATATGTTGTTTAGTATTTTCATGAAGAAAGAACTTGCAAGTTGGTCACATTTTTAACAAGGCAACATATATACATATATATATATATATATATATTTATATATATATATATGCACACAGAGTGTAAATGTCTCTAGGGTCTTATAAAGTGAATCTTTTTGGCATTCATGTGGATTCCTGCACCTCCTATTCATGCTTGTGGGATGATCATTGGCTTTCAAGGCTTTAGTCAGATAAAAGTAAAAAACTTGATAAACAACTCCTTCCTTCCCACATCCTTCGTTCCAGTTACAAAAATCCCCTTGAGCTGAGAGGTTGATGGCAATAGGTGTAATTATTCCCAGTGCTTACCAAGCATTTCTGAAACTGAAGTTCAAGGTCTGACACAAGAACGGATGTTTTCATTTTGCCCAACAGGACATTTTTTCAAACAATACTTTTTTTTTTTTTGCTTTAGCATTTAAAGAAAACACGAATATGGTGAGGCTTTTGACAGGTTTTTCTTTATTTATAGTAAATATTCATTTTTATTCAAGCTACCTGGTTGATCTGGTTTAAGGGGAATATTACACACTAGTAGCATTTGTGTTCTCGGGTTCCAGATGTAAAGTTTCTACCAAACAAAGGGTTTACATGATCTGCATGTTTTTTAATGTTTTTTTTTAACCAGAATTAGAAAAAAATATATATAAATTTGCAGCAAATATATATTATCAATACACTTTATTTCTATAAACCATGCAAAACTTAATAAACCTTAAAATAAATATGTTGTAGCAGTTATCAGATAACGGCATTTAGTTTAGAAAGACAAATAATAAAATCACAACAGAGAACTGTGGAGTTAAGATATTTTAGAATGAGACTGTTTATAGCACAAAATGTCATTCTCAATTCGATGCTGTGCAGCAAAATAAAAGTGAAAGGTAAATTAGTCTGGATGCTGAACTGGCACACCTGAAGTCCAGACCCAATACCTGCAAGCTCAATATAAAATGAGAAAAATGGCAACAGTCCTTAGCTCACTCTGAGCTAAAATCTTATTCCCATCTATGATGAAAAACATTTTACATTATGTTATTTACATTTCAGTGCCCCATAAGAGGGTTTTAATAAGCATTATCATTTTACTGGAGAGCAATATCCCCAAACCATTTAACAGGGTTGAAACAGTAAAATGCTGAAATCAAATCAGTGATTGTTGCAACTTCTTCCGTTCATAAGGTTTCCATCACTAAATCACTTGGCCTTTTAATTAAAACAAAAACATCAGTCCTGTCCTCTATGCAACCTGCTCAGAACAGTATTTCTCCTACGTGCACCCAGCATCGCCCCTCTTTCAGCACAACCAGATGCTTCCAGCTTGACACAAACAGCTGTAGCTCAAGGTCACTTCCTCTCTTGGACAGACAGAAGCATGCAAACAGTTCTAGTCTGTGTCCGCATACTGCATATCTGCCGTAACTGACAAACCGCAGGAAAACACAGTTATCTTTCATCTTTTAATGCTGACTTCTAAGAGTTACAAAAATACTCCTCTGCGTTTGTGCCTCCTTTTAAAGCAGTTATCTGAAGACGTTTTAAACAGAATGAGATATTTGTAGAGACAGTTAACTGATAAAACGCACTCATTACCAAACATAGCTTCATACTACCGCTCCACATTGAGAACAAAAATAAGCATAAAAGACTAAAACAATGTTTTCCTTCCAGGAGCTCAATGAGACTTGAGGCAGTTTCGGGTCAAGTTTACAATAATAAGAGATGAAATAAGATGGAGAGTGAGTAAAATAATAAGCTAAAAGTAAAAAAACAAGATGCTGGTATTCTTTTCTCCTTTAACAAAGAGTTTACATTTACCACAGTAAGGCAGTTTATCAGAGCATCAGCTGGAAATGGAGTCAGTGATTTCATATGTAGAGACATGTGTCAGGTTGATTTGCATGCAAAAGCAGGTTAGTGGGCAAAAAAAAGCTATTGCTTCATGTAATAAGTATTTATTCTGTTTACCAGAGTATGACAAGACAACAAGACTGCTGAGACTGTTTTGCAAACACTTTGGACAGAACTTATTTGACAAAAATAATAATGACCTACTAAAGCAGTTAATGATTAAATGCAAATGTTATGTAATAAGTATAAATAGTAAACCTTAATTGGGTCATTTATCTGACAGATAAGACTCATGTGACTCATCTGCACTTTGGCATGTTTCAGACATGTGTATATAAAATGTTGCAAATAAAAGAAAGGTCAGCAGGATCTACAAACTCCACCAGCTCATTAACCTCACTAAATTAAACATTGTCAAAATTTTACTGGGAATCCAAGAGGTGGCATATGAACTAACTTGTCTTTATTGTTGATGGAGGATCTATATTTTGAATATATATATTTTGAATGTGTGGCAGATTTTGAAGTCCCTCCCCTTCTCCACCTTGCAGTTTGGATTCAAAAGTTTCCCTTTGAACTCCTAAAAAGCCTATTTCATGTGAACAAAATGTCCAAATGAAGAAAAAAATTATAGGCCGATACACCGTAACTGCAACTTCCAACTGAAGGTTTTGCATACGATATCTCTTGCTTGTTGTTAATCACCATCTGTTTTTATCGGGTTCTGAGCCCGCAAAGGAAAAATAAAAGAATCCTGAAGCAATCAGACCACGGTATAAATACAACTATAACTATAACTAAAGTTGGAACTAAACAACTGCATATATGTGCTGACACTAAAGTGCACACTAATAATTTTTAATACTATCATTTGTTTTCTGACACATTTACAGTACACCTACCTCCCTGTTTGATCAAGCTGCGACAGTGCGACTGATGTACCTTAGGGGTATGTTTATAATGGTGGTCATTAAGTTAATGTGCATCTGAGCCAGCAGCAGAGGTAAACACATGGCAAAATTGTTTTCTATAAGAGAAACCTGGCCTGGGTGAATACACTGTTCTTACAAACAAAAATGAAGTAACTTTGGTATATCTGCAACACCTAACTGCTGCACAGAAACACCCAAACACAGCAACAGTGGTCACACTTTGTCAACTCTAAATGACCAAGTTTATCAATAGCATTTAAACTATTACTATTATAAATTAAAGAAATAAAAGAGGATAGACTGACAGGTTGAATTGATGAGTGTTTTATACTAGTCAAAGAAATACCTTATGTATCTTATGCAGATGGGGTCAATCTGTACACACAGCTGGGTTTATACCCAGTATCAATATTGCAAGTTGCAGCTGGAAAGCAAATGAGTTTCCATATGCTTTCATGTCGTTCTTTAAGTCACTAAGCTGCATCATACCGGCATGCATTTCTTTAATTATGGCTTTGGTGGTATGTTTTGATGTCTTTACTAAAAAAAACATCTGGGCTACAAACACCTTCACAGCAGGAATTATCTTTCCCCCTCATGCACTGTGGCTAATTCAGTCCAACACATCCCAAACAGCGTTGACAATATCAGGTAGAGTAGAGTTTAGTTCCTCCACAGCTGCTTTAATTTAGATAAGGACTCCTTTCAACTGACATGAACAGTTGATATATGACAGTGTTGAGGAAATAATGTGCTCACCGGGACACAAACCCGAATACTCAATTAGACAGAGCTCATAAGATGAATTTGACCCCACTTTTCCACCTGTTTAAAGTTGTCAGCCTCCTGGTGGGATTTCCGTATTGCACCTGTTTCAGGGTAAAAGCAGAGGGGGCAAGATCATAGGACACCAATGGTAGCTCCTGTAAATCCCCAAAGATCAAAGACAGCTCTGTTTGCTGATGAGCCTCCCATCAATGGCTCAGTTTATGTGCAATGTGGAGCGAAAGATGCTTCCCATCTCTGTAAACTGCATCACCTGAGATCTGTAAACGAGAACTAGAAATAAACATTTAGTTGTACTTAGGTTTTATTTTATTTAACTTTTGTCATTTAGGTGTCACTCTAAACAGAAATACAATTAATTTGACAGCTGATAGTCCATTTCATAAAATAATCCTGTGCTTTTTAACTAACATCACCCGAAATGTAAATGGCAGAGGATTTCAACTGATGTCTAAAACGAAGTGTAGGTTATGTAAATTAAGTCTGCAAAATGTTTTTGAAGCCAGACAATATGGTAGCTGCGACACAAGTCACACGGCAGCCTGAAAAGCAATCAAACATTGAAGTGTAGCTGTTTTAATGAAAAATCTGTTAACCAACTTTTTTGCAAACTGGCACTGTATTATTTATGCCTTATAATCAAATCACTGTGAGATTATGACAGATTTTCACTTTGCCATGTGACAATGAATAATTCATCCAGCATTCATCCAGCCTCTTCTCTGAGATCTCTCATACCATTAAAAGTCAATATAATTAAATGTTTTGTTCTATCTTTTGCACTGTTTCATCACCGCTAACAATAAAAACCATTTGCAGCCCACTTTGTGTGGGTGAAATACTACTCAAGAACTGCTTAACTACTGATTCCAGCTTAAAAAAAAATACTACTGAGGAAAGGACCCCATGAAAATCCCTTTAGCTCCCCAAAAAAAGGTTCTTGCACTTGAACGGTTTCTTAAAATATGAAAGTAAAGAAATAAAATTATTCAGACTTTTTCATTTATACAGTTGGGGTTAATCATTCATCACTGTATGCTCATTTCTTTGAAGTTTTTTAAACAAACCTGGTGACATTGGTAAATTTAAGAGCTTTGTTATTATTGCTGGATGTTTTTAAAAGAACTTGAAATTTTTGAGTTGAAACCTTTTTATAGTCTGCTTACACAAGTTCACCACGGCTATTTACTAAACCAGTACCTCCTGCAAAAAACATCTTATGTTAAACTAAGAAATTGTGTCCACTGTGTTGTGACTGTCCTTCTAACCCATAATGTTCTCCTCATCCGGTTTGTCTTTGTTTTGCTGTTCTAATAAAGTGATTAGTGGTCCCACAACAGAAACGTGGACATTAAGGGCTTTTACAGTCTGAGTAAATTAACCCCTAAAACTCATTAAATATTAACAAGCCAAGTCTTGCCAGCAGAAAGCCTTCCCAACCTCATATTCCTTTTAACAGCAACATCACTTGTTTTTGCAGTTTAAAAAAATCCTGAATATACTTTTATTCGCATAGTTTCCTTCATAACATGTCAATGTTCTACATAGGGTAAGAGGCATGCGCTCTCAGATTAAAACAGCAGTGTGAACATTAGTGTCAGGATATCAGATGATGGCTGCATTAAGTGCTTTACACACTGGTAAACCCTGCAGGGTCGAGCTAGCCTCTCAAGAGCTTATGAGCAACCTAGATCTCGAGACGAGAAGGAGATGGGTTAGAAAGATGAGAAATCCTCCAAGGATCATTGCTTCCCACTCCTTTCAGATAGAAAGAAGTATGTACCACTATTAATGCAGTCAGAATGTAGTGGAAAACTTTATAATCAAATAGGCTAAAAAGAAAACGAGAAATCATTTAAACACTTGAATCATGCTGCAGCTTGTGACATTTTTTTAGTTTGTTTTTGTTAAATCAAAATATTTCACTCACTATAAGCAATTTCATCTTAAAGTAGTAGCAAATCAGGTTTTTAAAACAATAACAAAAGAAGCACTCTTAAGTTAGTACTGTGTTTCATGCACTAAAGTCCTGTAATAGTCTGCAATCCCTTCCAGATGTGACTGCCAGAAAGCTTGAATGTCAATGTATGCCCATAATATAAAATGTCCTTGTGGCGAGAAGGTTTGATTATCCATGTATAGAAGCACAGGACAAATTCTCCAACTTCTCTCTTGAGATATTTTTCTCCTTTATCACAAAGTACCACAAACAACAAAAACAGTTGTTACTGTGAAACACAGGAAATGTTTCTTAATTGTCTTCTGAATTTCTACTTAATTGTACTTGTATGTTTAAATATTTCTTATGTAACTAGTACTTTTTAGTAAATCCACCTGAGTTTACTCTGCACGGTTCCAAGCACAAACCCAAACCCATACTTCTGAGAAAACCTGCAAGTGCAAAAGAAGAGTTAAATGTGGAAGCCAGACTTCAGCAGTCTTTTTGTTTACAACAATTCTAATAGGCAGCTAGTCACTGACCACTGAAACAATTAGTTGACTAATCAGATTATTATTCTCAGTGTTTAGTGAATTGCTAGGTCATCGGCTGTTACACTTTTCATGACTTTTTAAAATATAAATTATAGACTAACTAAACATAAAAAGACAGGAAAAATGGGCACTTCATTAAAAAATATACATTTTATTTAACTTGGCTGTTTTAGCCAGGTGCCAGGTGGGTGGAAAAGTCTGGGTTACTTGTGTTACTGTCAACATTCAGTAACAATTTTATTCAAAAAGTACAGAATACAGGATATTTTTTTTTATATTTGTCATTATTTTTTGGTATGCATTATTTGCATTGTGCAGAGGCTTCCTGATTTTGTCATTTCATTTTAGCAATTTGTCATTTCAAAACAGACGATGGGTAACATTTTTCCTGGAAAATAGGGCAAAAAAAAACCTATTAAAGAAAATACAATATCCTGATACTTCCTTAAACACAGCTGAATTGCTCACTTAATAATGACAAACACTGTGTTTCTATGTTGTTCTGTGGTAAAAGCTGTAAACTGCACTGGTTAGGTCAGGGATGGGCAACTCCGGTCCTCGAGGCCGCAGTCCTACAAGTGTTAGGACTTTCCCTGCTGAAACACACCTTTAATCCAACATCCAACTGCTTGGATGCTGTCAGATCACTTGGATATGCTCTTAGGTTTTCAATGAACAACCAATAAAGTAAATATATTTACATTGTTTCACTGTTTCTAGCTTTCTTTTTGTATAAAAATAGCAGCTCTATTGATTGGCTGTTGGTGCATAATAACCAGGTTCCCTTCTGTTTTGCTAAATTTAACACAACCAAATAGATAACAGAGAAAGAAGGGGGGATTTATAAGAACATAAAAAATTACTTCTGGCAACATTGAAAACAAACATCACATCAACAGAGATAATATTCATTGTAACCCAGAGCAGCAGCCTATTGTCACTGCATTCTTACAAAAGCAGACTAACTGTTTAAATTGTGCAGCAATGTTTTCAAGTTCAAAAGCTCCTCTTTTTTGTGTACACGCTTTGCTATTTTGCCATTTTTAGCAAGTCAGGAAAAATATTTCAACAGGTTTACAGAAAGAGGTAAACCTTAAAATAAGCCCTTGCTCATACAAGAGAACGCAAGAACTTAGAAAGACAAACACCCTAAAAAATCTTAAAACCTGGGAATATTTAAAAAAACAAGGACTCAGAAAAAAATCATACAGACCTGACTGCTGTTCTATAAAAGAATTCAAAGGTTGTAGAAGTCTTCTCGAGTTTCTGACACAATTTTTAGAGATTTGCTATGAATTTGATTGCATTTTATCAAGACTGACATAGTTTGCATACCTGGGGAAATGCAGGGAAAATGCATATCAGGACTAACATGTCACAGGCTCACAGAGGAGATTAGTGTCTGCACAGCCATATATCACCTGTGTAAGTCATCCTAATGTTAAGCTGCTCTGTACAACATTAAAATAAATAGGTTTTGAGTGTTATAAAGAAAAAACACTGATATTAAAGTCAAACTGAGTCAAACTATAAAAAAGAATGGACATGCCAGAAGTCCTTAGTTGGTTAATGTTGATCTACAATAACATAGAGGCTGTAGCATTTCTATAATTGACGAGATTTTTTGTTTTTAAAAGACGGTCCTTTTTTTTCTACCTAGTGAGGTTTGAGTCTCTATTTTTTATGGACGGTTTATATTTAAATAAGAAAGCAAAGATCATTTTGTACATAATCATGGTCTTCAAATTTACAAAGCCCAAAATCCAAGTCAGACCATAGAAACAAGAAGCTCCGGGTCTTTCTTTCAGTTACCCGAAACAATAAACAACCAATCATAGCAGAGAGGTCTGTATGACACGGAACAAACCAACAGACCAGTCAGTCCAGTCAAAGCGTTTAAGAGCTGCTTTAAAGAAATGTTTTAGACAGACATGTCAAATGTTCCAGCAATAAAATCCCCCAATAAACCAGTAGAACATTAATGCATGCAGTAAACTCCTAATGTAAAATTATGGACATGAATATAATCATAATGTGAAGCATATGTTTACATTAAATACCTTTTTTTTTTACCAGGATGGCCTCTTGCACACAGTGGAAGAGTGGTCCCCCCAGCTGCTGCAGAAAAGCTAGAACAGACCTGAACAGTGTCTGCTTTAGAAGCCAAACCAGCAAAAGATAACTTGAGGAATTCAAACAATAATAAGTCTGAGTTGTGGAAAGCTTGAATATTGCCTTGTGTCCTCCAATTCATTCATTGCCGTGGAAAAAAGAGGATGTATGAAAAGAAATGGCAGAGGGGCAACCCAATGAGCATATTAATATGCATTATGGTAAAACAGGGTGGTCCTTTTCAGGCCATTTACTCATAAAACCTCTATATTAATATTAAGAAGGCTTACATCAAATCTGTGTCACAGCTCCCTGCAGACAACAAGCTTGATGTAGCAGAATTCATCAGATGCCTGATATACAGTAAGTGGGACTTACATCAACTTTCAAATTGCACAGTGTGTGTTTGCCTGTACACACACACAGTGCAGTGAGGAGAATTAGATTATGTAAAATGGAGTATCAGGCTTTGACAGACAGATTCAAACAAATTGTCACATATTCAAACTTCCTTATGTGGAATGAGAACAAACACTGCAGTTTGGCAATGCTGCTTTTTGCATTGCTGGCCCTGCTGAGGACAGTGTGAGGTCAACTGGTGACCCAACTGTTGGTAGGCACTTTGAGGATTGCTGAACAGGATGGTTGCTTTGAATGGTTTAACAGACACTGTCATTAACAATCTGATTGCACTCCAAAGGGTAGCAGACTGACACAAGGAAAGATAAAATGAACAAAATAGTTTCTTCTTGTGTGTGCATCAAAAAAAGTCTAGTTTGTGTCATGGGGGTGGTCCAGTCAACGCCCCACCTCTCTGGAATGCCTGGCATGCAGCAGGCTGGCCTTATGGGTTCAGCTTATGTCAAGATCTAAGAGAACCAAGGCTCATTTGTCACTAAGATCAGACACACACCTGGGCAAACTCCATTGCTACAAACTACTCTGAACTACTGGCTAACTGGTTTTGTGGTTTATTTAAAAAGTAAAAAAAAAAACTCAACTTTCAAGAAGCATCTATGATAAATGTTTTCTCCGCCATCATGTCTGTGTATCATATAGTTTCAAAAGTATACCCATTCACTAGCCTGCAGATTCAGGGATGGTTTTTATTCAATAAAACCATGTTTTGACACATAACATGATGGCAAACTTTTTACCCATAAGTTGTATTTGATTGATAACAGAGAAGAGCAACATGTGGGTCATCGCTGCTTCATGTCAGACAGTTCTTCCTCTTTGGACTTTAACCTAAAGATTACACTGCACCATAAACTGCTGTCCACCAAGCCCTGGGTCAGTACTTCATTAGAAAAAGAAAATAAACACAGGGAGGAGAAAAAAGATAAACTGTTCCATAAAAGCACTGGTTATTTGCATTTAATGTTTACTTTAAAATATTGAACTGTGAGGAAAAACGTCTGGGCTTGAAATGAGCACATGCTGAAAGATACATGGACACTGTTTTTACAACTATACTGTATGAGTGGATGATCCTTTTTGTAACATGGCCACTGATTCAGCGTCTTTATCAACGCAGTAAACAGCTGTAACTGCATCATGAGCTGTTATGATGGAGCCAGTTACCCAACAATACTGTCACAGTCAGTTGGTACAAAGGAGTGCCCGAACAAAAAATCTGATTTATAGACTTGCAGTGACAGTAGAGAAGTGTAATTATGTCTAAGGGCTTCCTGAAAAAAGACCTGGACCTGAGTAACAGAAATGAGAGAAGAGCACCAAAAAAAGCAAAAAAAATTCGTTTCCCAGAAAAATGTCCCATCTCTGTATCTGAACTATTTGTCTAAAAGGTTCAATGAGATTCACTCTTGTAGTTTCACCACAACCTTCAAACAAATATAGACATTATAAGTAACACTACAAACAATCCTTCACTTTACAACATTTTAAGTGAAAGTCACAGTAATCCACAACAAAGCTGTTTGCTTTGAATTCAACCTGAGTCCAAACTGAGACAATGGATTCAGTTAGCCCAGGTTAGTGGTTTCACACCACAAACTTAAGACCATGGAGTGATGATCTATGTTCTCAACAAAAACTCTTTTTGTCTTCTCTACATTCCTCTGTGGAAGCAACACACCTGCGGGCACCACAGTCTGCCCTGCACACACTGATTATGTTTCAATCTACAGTACTGAGGTCATGTGGTCTCAAGTAATAAGACCCACAACTTTTAGACAGAAAAAAAGCAAGACCAGATTTGCTCCAACAGCCTGTTTACCTGGAATGGGCCACTTAAATTCCTAACCATTACCAACCATGCATAGGAGCCCTATAGACTAGAAGGTACAATGAGGGTCTTATAACTTGATCCAAGAATCGAAGAGTATCCTCCTCCTCTAATTAGATATGGAGAATCTGCTGACTCACACTAGAAATTAATGACAGGATGGATCAGAATGTCCCTTATGTCAATGCTTAGAATATTGCAGCTCTCTTTAGAAGCATACCGTGTCACAATAGAAGTTTATGACATTTTTGGCATTAAAAACATCACTTTTGCACAGATTGTTCTGATTAAAAGCAAAACAAATGTTTGTCGTTCTAGTACAAACACAATGTAGCATTAGTGCTAAGCTCTTCTCCCATGGGCAGAGACTTTGGTTTCAGAGGTCAAATAATTACAGTGGAGTCACTTATGGACATACAGTCCAAAGGCAAAGATCTTGCACTAACAACAGTTATATAACACAGTTAATGATTTCCCCAGAGAGGAGACATTGCAAACTGTATACCTATAAGCGAGAAACTGAATGTGAATGTGTACAGAGAGAGTTAAAGCCTTTTATTATTTTACTATTCACCTGGGTATAAAACAGCATGCAGACTTAGGCAGAACTGAGAGGCACTACTCACTGCAGTTTGGCTCTAAAGCTGTGTCTTTGTCCATATGGCTGTCTCCCAGACAGATGTAGATGCAGCAGGCTGTGGGCAATGGGTCAAGCTCACCTCATAGAGACGCAGCACTTCCACCAAAATTAACTGCTTTCCATATGTTGTGTCCATCGCCCCCATGAGCAGCATTTCCCCTCAGTTTACATGAACTGAACTTTATATTCAACTATATATTCTTGAGAGAGTTGAGCATCTAGAAACAAGGCCTGGCTTCCTGGAGGAACTGGTGGCTTGGGCCAAAAGTGGCCTGACTACTGGCCTGCTTGTCAAACAAAATAACAAATTAGGTTCATTATATCAGATGGGTGATTGGTCTGCTTGACACAGACGAGACAGATGGATGGATGGATGGATGGATGGATGGATGGATGGATGGATGGATGGATGGATGGATGGATGGATAGATGGATAG
>JBAMIG010000014.1:7627858-7643789 GCA_037177335.1 Kiunga ballochi
CACTCTCTTCCTCCACAACAGCAACACTCACAACACTTTGAGGAGCTGCACTGTTATCCTCCAACACAGTGAGAATAACCACAACGAGGCCCTTTGTCTGCTCCTCTTCTGGGTCAGTGTCCTTGTGTTAACAGACAGGAAAAGACCAAAACGTAAATTGTAAGATATTAAGTCAAAAATACTGTGAATCCAAATAAACTATTGCTCTAAAGTAATTTCAAATTATCTAAACAATCCGTTTAAAAATAATTAAACCTGAGTTTGACATATTAACTATTTCCATTAAATAACACACAACCAAAATGTATTCTCCATATACACAACTAATATAGATTAGGCTACATCAAGCCAGATACTACAACTATTTCAAACACTCTTACATCAGGAAAGATGAAGGGAATGAGGATGGGATAGATAACGGTTGAGGTCAACATAAATATAGTATAACAACATTTACTAATTCTATTAAAAAATCACTCACAAGACAGTTCCTGAAGAGCTTCTCATGACTGTCACAGAGATACAAAGGAAGGCCCTTCAATGCTGCAGTTTGTCGATGTGCAGTGATATTAGATGTCTGAAACAGAGAGTTGCAAGAAACATTATCAAAATGTAAATAACATAAAAGTAAAGTTAACATGCAGGAAGCTGCCTGCGTCTATATCCAGAAAATTCCTGTTAATTTCCTGTCTAAGCATAACTCATTTTGCATTACTTTATGGTAGAAACTTTCTTTAAATTAAGGGCTTAGCCTACGTGAAATGTGCGCTAATGTTGCAGCCACAATCATTAGTTAGCACTAAAACCCGAAATAGCTACTATTGTAGCTGCGGTTGCACAAAGTTAGAGAAGGGAAATCAACACAATACTAACCAGAAGATACGGCACCTGCTCAGATGACGAGCTAGCGCTAACTCATACTAGCTGTCGCTATCGAGTAAAAGGCTGTTTGTCTTTAAATGTTGAAAATATGTAGATAGCCTCGTTCATAAATCTACAACATAGCTACTAAATATTTATCAACAATTCCCGTACGATTTTAAGATATTTTAATGATATTTTAATGATATTTTAGTAAAAGCTTACCAGTGTGGACTCCAGCTCCAGACAGCACGGCCAAGTGAGACTTGAAGTGAAAAATGCCAACTCCAAAAGTTGGCTTTCCCGCATTTCACAACAAATAAATAAAAGTTAGCAGAACTGTTGTTGCTTAAACTGAACTCCAACTTGAATATGTGTTTTTTAACAACTCACCTAATTATTTTTAAGCAAAGAACTTGCTTGTTTTGCTGTGCTAACTAACATTATTGCCTTAAATGTCAATAATGTATATTTTCAAGTTTTACTTACTGAAAAGAATGTTTTAGGCCAAAGAATTCAAGTTGGATTATTTGCAGTGCAGGAACTACAGCATTGGAATATCATTCAGACTAGAGAAACAACTATATCCTGCCAGTAATTAGATACCCTGCCGGGATAGTAAACTGGCCAAAGAAGGAAATTCAGACTACAGATGTTAAAACTCAGAAGTTGTTCACCATGCATGGAGGATTCTACCCCAAGTCCAGTATCCAGCTATACGCTAAGTGTAAGGAAAGAGGCCGAGGACTAGTGAGCATCTGAGCCACTATCCAAGATTAAACATCCCAGCTTCTTAGATACATTATGAAGATGGCCCCAAGGGACGAAGTATTTAGTGAATGCCTCAACACCTGGAACCAGGAGGAGAACAAAATAGAGGGACCATCATGACAGATCAAGCCCATGCACGGGATTTATTATTGACAGATAGTTGACACGGCTGACATGAACAAGTCCTACCAGTGACTCGAGAAGGCCGGACTGAAGGATGGCACAGAGGCATTAATCATGGCAGCAGGAGAAAGCCTTGCGGTATAGGATCATTAAGTATCAGATCTATCTCCCAAGGCTGGACTCCAGGTGCAGACTGTGCAAAGAAGCCCTTAAAATAATCCAGCACCTCACAGCAGGGTGCATGATACTGGCAGACCAAGAATGCTTAAAACACCAAAACCAAGTAGCCAGCATAATATACAGAAGCATCTGTGCAGAATATGAACTAGAGACTTTTAATCCTCAATAGGGAGCACCTCCCAAGGTAATGGAGAACAAAAAGGCTAAGATCCTGTGGGACATCCAGATCCAGACTGACAAAATTGTGGTGGCCAACCAATGGCAAAGTAGCAGAGTAAAGCTGTAGTGATCAATATAGCAACCCCAACGATGATTATATCAGGAAAATGGAACTCGAGAAATGGAGAAATACCAAGGACTCAAGGAAGAACTGGATGAAGTCTGGAAGGTGAAAACAACAGTAGTCATTGGATCACTGGAGGCCATATCCCTCACTCTGAAGAAGGAGCTCCAACAGATACCTGGAGAAGCATCAGACCCACCCATCCTCAAGAGAGCAAGGATAAGCAAAAATAAGCAAAAATACCTTATAGGACCCTCATGTTCCCAGGACTCTGAAATAGGACCCAAGCTTGAGATGAACAGCTACCTACTCTGTCCTGGTGGGGGTGTACAATACTGGTAAAACATCTGTTTGAACTAAGTGAATCTTCAAAAGCTGTAATTCAGTTATTTGTGTTCCCATTATAAATGTTTTTGGTAAGTGGAGGACAGTGCAGCTCAAAGTATTGTACGAGGAAGGAGGCATCATTGGAAATAGCGACACTTTGTAAATATTTTATTGAAATCTGCACTCAGGATTTCTCTGTTATCATATTTGAGTCGGTAAATGATCACCAGTTGATTTGGAGTTGTTTAAGTGAAAATGCAAGAAGAAATTCTATCTAGTGAAATAGTGTGATCACACTTAGTGGTTTGTGCAGACTTATTGCAGATGTTTTATTGTCTGTCATTGGTTCCCTAATGCTAGCTCGATCTATCTTTTGGGGAGAATTATGGAACATAAAAATTAATCAAAACCTTAAAAACACACACAGGCTTTTCTGTCTATCAGAAGACTTTGATTCACCATCACTTGCAGTTTGCCTGCTGTGGCCTTATAGCCACCAAAAATGTGTTTGACTTCAAAAGATACATTTACCTTGGCTGGAATTCTCTAGAAAATGATTTGTGGCTCACCTTAGGTCACCACCCACCATTTGAGAACTAGGATCTAACTTTGCTTTGTTCACATGGGTGAGACTAAATAACACAAACATCACATTCCCAGAGACATTCCTTCCAATAATTGTCTATGTCTTCATGGCTATGAATGAGCCATGAAGCTCATCCGTTGTAAATTTGATATGGGTGTAAAAAACGTGCAATATACTCAGTCGGGAAGCTTGGAGCCTGTGGTGCACGTTATTCTCAAACCAACAAGAAAGGACTCCAGTAATCATTTAAAAATATTTCACAGTGGAATAAAAATATTAAATCATCTATGCAAACTTTTGGCACCATTTCATATTACTGGTAAATCCATCTGTGTGCTGGGAGTTACTTTCTTTTATTGCAGAGTATACTACCATATACCATAATCTCATCAAAACCTGTGTGTGTGTGTGTTTGTGTGTTTGGGATGTTGTACATTTTACACTTTTTTTGTGTAATTAAGCCATTTATTCATTATTTGGGTTTATTGATGTTTTTTTTTATTTCCAAAAACAGAAAACTCACAACCGTCATGAATCAAGAATACACACAAACTTGAGGTGAGAACATACTGAATCACTGAACCAAAAGCTTGTGGCTTTCTCATGTTTGTTTGAATCAAGCTAAAGCATACCTCTGTCATCTGGATTAAAGCAGAGACCCGCAGATCATAGAGATGGAGTCACAGTAATGTGAGTATCCCTCCAAGCTGGATTAAAGAAAGTTAAATATCTGGAGCTTTCACAGATAGATATACTTTAAACGCCTGCTTGTCTGTAAAATAAAATATGACTGCTGAGCATATACATTTTCCTTTTCTCCCATTTCTTTCACTTTCTTTGTTATATTCTCTCTCCACAGACAATGAAGGATACTTCATGGCAGCAGCAGACATAGCACTTGGGAAGCTATACATTTTATCCATCATAAACAAGTTTTCATGTCTTTATATGTGTATGTTTTCTGCGTACTTATTTAATCAAAGGCTTTGCTTTGACTGAGACCAAAGATGGACCCTATTTTAAATGATGTGCTGTGTATATCATGCATCATCTACTGCAGATATCTTCCCAAGCTCACTAAAAAAGTGGTATTTTTTACAGCAGTCATGTATGTTGAATGTGATTTCATATCACTAAACTATTGTGTAAAGAATTTTTTTGCCAAATATTTGCATAAGTTATTTATTATCTTAACTCGATTTAGTTATTGTATTGATAATAAAACGTTAGCCACAAATGTCAAACCCACGATGCTCTCCCGCTGGCAGCAACAAGTTAGTGTATGTAAATACAATAAAGCACATATGACATAATAGCAGCTAATGATGTCTTTATAGCATTTGTAAGCCACTTGAAAGCTGATGTTCACTGAAGAAAAGGAATGCTCTTTTTATCAACCCAGGCCGCTGAGCAAGGTCAGCCTTTATGTCCTTCGTTTATTACAGAAGATTTTCAAACTTAAAAAAAAACTTAAAGTATTAACAAAATGATAGCCTGTTATTGACAACCCATCTTAAACTCTTGTCATTGACAACAAGGTTGAGGAATACATTTAATAGCTACACATAGTAACTTTGTCATGCTACCACAGTTTACTAATGCAAGTGACACGGAGCCATTACCTGGAGGTACTCACAACTAACAGAATAATAATTTAGGAGTTATTTGCTCAGTAATGTTGCCATGACTTTCACTCCTGAGTGACAGTCTAACCAATGTTTAAGAATAATAAATTACATTATGCCTGGCATCAAGTAGAAGTGGACAAATCCCCACAAAGTGAAACATTTGTATCGGGAGCACCTCGATAAATCAAGTCAAAGATTCTTTTATGTGATCAAGTACATGTGTGTTGGCCTCTTTTTTGTTTTTGAAGAAACTGTGTAGGAAGCAAAGGAGAAGGGGAAAAGTTGAAAACTTGGAGAAAATTGTGCCATACGCTACAGCCTCGTCAGAACATCGTGCAGCCTACAAAATGTAATGATATGTAACACATTCAATCTTACAGGCTACTGCTTCTCAGTGTATTGTTATTGCAGTGGCAGTTATCCGTTCTTCATCACACTGCTTCATTACAAAACAAGAAAAGTATGCCTTTAATTCAGTGCAGTGCCATTCTTCAGAGGATTAAAGACAGCTGTTGAGGGATAGATAAGAGAGTGAAAATGCAAGTTGTCTTCAACAATACATATGGAGATTGCCCAATAGTTAGACTTGTCAAAAAGGCTCCCACCCTATTTCTCTTCCCCAGCTCCTTTGTTTTGTTTTTTTCTTCTTTCGAAAACATTAAGTCCCCACAACATAAATGTTTCCAAGGACATTTATTCAAATACTTGCTCGTTGTGGTGAGTAGAAATTCTTCCCTAAAATGCTGTGTTGTTGACATTTGAGATCTTTGTACAGTTTCAATGCTTAAATCCATTCCAACCTAATTCCTATTTATTTGTAAAGCTCTTAAAGAAAACCATGGGGGACTTACATGCTGCACAGATTATATATACAGTGACTGAAAATAGTTATGACAGAAAAGATAATGAGATCATGAAAAGTAGTGCAAGTGGAAAGTAGTAAAAAAGGAAAAGACATAAATGATATCTAAAATTTTTATTAATGTCAAAAGTATGCGAGTCATTTCTTCTACTATCCTGCACACGGTGAAGGAATCCCCTTTAACTAACACATTCTGCAACATTTCTCTGGATATAAGGTAGGCATTTTGAATCTGACCTTTCAACACAAAAAAAACAAACAAAAACACAAATAAACTTCTTTTTTATTGTAATCTTGTTAGTAAGTATGTGTAAGGTAAAATACAAAGAGAAAGCATGCACAATTTCACTGTTACACCTAACAATCTGTCAATAACAGTAAGATGTCTGGGCTCAGATTCAGCATGGCCGACTCAAACCATGATGCCATCACTATGTTTCACAGATGGGAGGAAGTTATTACTCCATTGAAACACACACGCAAAGATGCATAAAACAAAAACATTTAAACAAATAGTCTTTTGTCATTCAGTAGATGAGCCACAGCAAACTGAAGGTGGAAAACAATCTATAGAAGTATTTAATGACAAGCAATATGCCTATACAATACATGCATGTCAATGCTAATCAGTGTTTTGAATTGTTTCATGAATATTTACAGCAGGAAATTGGGAAACCTTGTGTTGTTTTTTTCTCACTTTAACACAGAACTATAAACATGTAATATTTAAGTGATCTGCATTAATCAATCACTCCTGCGATTAGATGTATCTGTAACCTTTTGCGACTGCATGTGTACTTTGAAAAAATTGTCATATCTTTGTTTCAGGCATAATACACACTGTAAAGCAAGCTGAGGTCAAATCAGATATTATTTGCTCATTTTAAATACACCTCTGATTGAGAGACCCGAAAATAAAAGATTAGTTTAAACTGTCTCTGTAGATTATTGAGCGGTTGTAATCACATTATAAGTAGATCTGATGACATCACAATCAAACTGTGATCAAACTGTAAACCCAGTTACTGATTAATACAAACCAAAAGCTGAAAGATGTCCTGTAACAATGTACCGAGGGGCATTTCTACATCACATGAGGTTTTATCACCTTCCACATGGTGGAGGCAAAGATCCAAACAGACTCAAACATTTGATTGACATTTCCATTCAGACAGTAATTTGTCAAAATAAAGATTAGCATGCATTATCTTCAATGATTACAACTTATTCTTAGAAGTGTAATTTTCTCAGAATACTAGAAAGAATTTCTAACTAGCTTGTATAAAAAGGAAAAAAATATAGCAGGCATCTGTTTCTTTTCTAATCTTTATATCATCCATATGCCTGCCATCTGGACACAGAATTATAATTGTCAGAATTTCCTCTTAACTAATGCTGGAATTGATAATCAATGGAAAGAAAAAAAACACATAAAATAACAATTACACAAAATATGATTTATTTGAGAGGTCAGTGAAAATTTAGAGATGATAACGATGACAGAAGAAGAGAGCAGAAAATCTACACGTCAATAAAAGCAATATGCCGCAAACAGTAGGCAGCTTCAGTAGGAATGTCTTTGGCGCTGATCTCATTGGCATCCAAACGCAACATTTTCAGCTTGGAGAAGTTTGTCATGTCGATTGTGCTGCAGAAACTGCTCAGGGAGAACTCTGAAAGATGAGTGGAGTTCAGCAAGAAGTTACCAATGCATACACATCACAAATGGTGTTAGAAAAATTATAACCAAGCATATATCGGACGGTCTGATTTGGTTGTCCATTTTACATATGTGTGTACATACACGTAGGGTTTAGTAATCATACTGCTGTTTGCTTCCACTTTTGGGAAAAATTCAGACAGAAATATCTCCTGCTGCCACCTTCAAACCAGAGGTTCCACCTGGGTAAAACTGTAGCTAACCTCAGATTTTCTTCCTTCACTACACCCAGCATTAGTGATGCACACTTTGCTATAACAACAACTTTGTGGAAGCTATGGTTAAAAAGCTTTTAGCAAAAAAAGGAAAAAAAAACAGGTGGTTTCTCATACCTAACTCCAAGGTACCACTGCTCTGACTCAGACCTACGCTGTGCATCAGACATGCTGACATGGGCTCTCTCTCTCTCTCTCTCTCTCTCTCTCTCTCTCTCTCTCTCTCTCTCTCTTTCTTTCTCTCTCTCTCTCTCTAAGGCCAATGTTTACACATGTCCATACAATCAGCAAAACATTTTTCCTTTCTAAAAATAACGAAACATCTAGACCTCTACACAACAGCAAAATCATAACTATCTTTGTGCAGGGAAAGACAAAAGCTTGACCAGAAACTGTGCTGTGGACATGCCGGGCCTCTAGCAGACACTAGAAATGTAACCACCCGCACAGGTGGGTGCTGGTTTAGAAGTGTTGCATACCAAAGTGTTTTTCAACACTGGGCCTCAGGAAACATTGCCCTGCATGTTTTAGAGGTAAGCCTTTTTTACTACACCCGAGTCAAATAAATGGCTCATTAGGGAACCATTCAGAGAACAGAGAACTTAACGAGCAGTTTAATGAACCTGAAAAGCTAGTTATTAGGCACATGGAACCTATGTGTTTCACTGACAGCTAAATGGGTTTTGCTTAAACAGGCCAAACATACAGAGGCAGCATTGCTTTTATGCTTTTAGCAGATTAAACAGGCTCTGAGGGTTGATGTATGAAAGACGTCACCATCGTTTAAAATTTACACTTACATTTTAAGGAAATTTCACTCTGGTGGTCTTTGTCAAATCTTTGTAACTGTTTCCAACCAAAACTTTGCAACAGTGTAAATGAGAGAAAGCAACCAAACCTTCTCATTTCAGCCTGTTGTCATGTAAACAGGGCCTAACTCAAATAAAAAAGAGCCACATGGCTCTAACACAGTACTGTTGGCTATATTGTTCAGCCTGATGCATACCTTTTGCAATTAGGCCTAGTTTTACTTTTATTTGATTTTGTTTTATATTTTTCAACTGTTTATTTGTTTCTGTCATCAATAATCTAGCAGGCCAGGCATTATTGATGTAAGTTTTTGCCTAATTTTAATGATTCTTTTTATTTTGTTGTGATTTTATTCTGTAATTATTCTTATTTACAGTATCCATTATGCTTTTTATATTTTTATGAATTGTCTTGCACACAAAATATTTATAATGCTATAGAATAATTTGCCAAAAGGCATTTTTAACCATTTTTTCTACTGAAAGTTGAAAATGATTAAGGTCTATGTTGAGTTCATCTAGAAAAATCCTCCTTTATTTGTATCTTGCTGTATTCCTATAAAATAGGCCTTTTTTTATGAATAATTCTCATCGTGAAACTTAGAAGATATTTTCCACCATTGTTGTATAATTCTACTGGCCTGCTGTGTGGAGTAATAAATGAAAGGCAGAGTTTTAATAAAAAATCTTATCTAATGCAATAAATATAATAGTTCCACACATTTAACTTTCATACAGCTGTAATAACTTTGATGTAAATATCAACAACCTTAAAATCAGAAGTGGAAGTATTAATCTATGTATCCTGTAACAGGTAACCTTCCCATTAAGTCATTACATTGTTAATAAGACAAATTAAATCATTTAAATATTGTACGACAGCTTGCTGTAAAGTCCCATTGCAATTTCAAACTTCATCACTGTCTAATTTTTCATAAATTACTAAAATGTGATGAATAAAACCCACTCATGACACATAAAAAAGTTTTTTAAAAATGTCCTGATGACAGGTATTCCTAAAATTCAACAAAGTTGAATAACCCTGTCAAGCACAGTCAATCCATTTTTAATTGAAATGATAACATTCATACAGCAATGGCAGATTTGACTTCTCACGTGGTGTTCATTGTTTTCAATGAATTTAAATATTTTCATAATTTATTTTACATAACATAGCATTAGTTGCAAATGACATGAATGAGATATTCACCAAAGCACTGAACTTAGCTTTGCTAAGTGTTAAATTCGATGAATTTGAACTTTAATTTGTGATCTAAACTGTTTTAAAACATTCTGTAACTTAAAATAAAAAAGTGTTCATACCTTTGATCTTATTGGCTTGTAAGTACAAATTCTCCAGGTTCCTACTGACCACAGGGATCCTCTCCAGTTTATTAAAAGACAGGTCAAGCTCAATGAGTGTGCTGATATTGAAGACATCGGATGGCAGTCCTTTGTCGGTCAGCATGTTGTGAGCCAATCTGACAAATTGCAGTTTAGGATACATGGAGAGAAATCTTGCTGGGACACTCTCTATGTTATTATACTCCAAGTAGAGCTGCTGCAGCTCTTTAGGGAGGTTGTCAGGAATTTTCTTCAGCTTGTTTCTCCTTATATCCAATAAGGTCAGAGACTTCAGACCCTTCAACCCACCTACAAAGTCCTCTATGACGTTTGCTTGAAGCTGAAGAATGGTGAGGTTGGTTATCCCTTCAAACGACCCGGTTGAGATTTTTGAGATCTTGTTGTGACCAAGTCGTAGGTTTGTGATGGAGCTGGGCAGGTTTTCAGGCACACGGGTCAGATCATTATGATCCAAGTAGAGCTGATCCAGTGTTTTTAGCTTCCTGAAGACAGTTTTGCTGATCTTGTCTGAGTTGAGCTGGTTGTGGGATAAAACTACCCAGACCAGGCTGGTGGCATTGTCAAATACACCATCCTTAATGCCAGTGATCTGGTTGCGCTGCAGGTAGGCATACTTTATATGTGATGGGACATAGGGAACATGTTGAAGATTGCGGCTGTGACAGTACATAGCAGTGGGGAAGGCTGGGGGACAGTCACACTCCAGGGGGCAATCCATGTTCTCTGTCTGCCAACCAGCATTCTGCCAGCGCCCTTGTCGATGGAGCAACCACTGGAGCGGGGTGTTGTGCTGGCTCATGCTCAAATCCACTATTCCCATTGTCAAGAGAAGCACCATAATCCGCATGATTACTGCTGGAAAACAAATTAGAAAATTTGGTAAAAAAATTGAATTTGAAGATGTCAGGAGACAAAGTTCTACATCCATATCACATAATCTCACATATGCTGACAATATTTTTAGACCTATATAGAAACACTAACTCATACTAAAATAGTCTTTTAAAACACCTCATGCTCTACTTTACAATGTCTAAAAGGTACAGAATACCTACCTATTGACTGAAATGAGACGGTGTCTCCTCCCTGGCTCACCTCGCTTGTGTCTCTCTGACTGAGTAGAATATGTGGCTGTTAAAGTGTAAATAGCCCAACCACCCCTTTGCAGCTGCAGCCCCAACCATCCTGTCTCATTAGTGCACATACATTTTTCCACTTGTATGCAATGTACACTACAACATATCACCTCCAGCTATGTCAATATCAATCCCATCTGTGAATTTCGGAGGACATCTGCTTTTTAACAGCCTTGTTTTCCATTACTGTGTCATGTCTTGTCATTAGCACAACCACTTGAAGTCAGGCTTGATGTGTTATGGTGTTTTTTTGGGAAGGTGGGGCTGTTGCTATTGAAAAGTAACAAACCAAACAAGATAATGGAATTAGTGTGTTTTTTTCTGAGATTAAATCATTGCAGTCACATCATAATCTCTTAATCTAACCCATATGTCCTGGCATGTCTTACCCTAGTACATATGGTAAATGTCATAAAGAAAGTACACCAGACCCTGTTATTTGTCCATGATCCTCTCCATTCAGCATTCTTTGCTTGCTGTGAATGCTGTAAGGGACAGGAAAATTGAATGCAGAGTTAAGGGCTTGTTTATACCCTCTCAATCTGGTTTCCAGGTCCCTTTGTAGAGATTAAAGACAAAACTCTGATTTAGAATAGGCTTGCTTTTTAGCAAGTAATTCACCCTTAATAACCCTCCAATTGTATCCCAGTTGAAAGGAAATAACCGGAGGATATACAGATGGGACTGCTTTGTGCAACAGATCTCTAAGACCTTAGTCAGAATACAACCAAAATCAACTAAATCTGAGGCCCAAAAATGCACCAAGGAAAAAACTCAAGCTTGTCTTTTTTTGATTGTTATAACCCTCAACTAAACTTTAACCCTTCCAGGTATAAGAATAAAATAAAAAAAATAAGCCTGGTTAAGCAAAAGAAAAACAAAACAAAAGAAAACACCGGAAAGAAATTTAGTGATTAATGTTTCAGTAGACATGAGGTGCTATAAGACAGATCCTATATGGAAAAGCTTTCAGACTATTTGAGAATGGTCAAATTCTTTGCATGTCTCAAGCAAATGAAGGAACCTAAACACTTCTCTCCACTGAAATTAGTTTGTTGTGCAACGGAAGACTTGATCTATTCCACTTTTGCCAACAGACTGTACACACTCAGAAATGGGGACTAATTTCTCTCAAGAGAGAGGGGTCATCGTGATCCATTTGTTTCCAAAGCTTAGCAATCTGTTTATGAATTGATTCTAAATTAAAACAATTTTTTAAAAATATGACTAATGTCTATCATATTAAGATTTGATGGGGTTATACATGGATTTCATTGTGCTGCAGCTTTAAAAATACCATAAATATGTCATAAATGTAAACAATTACCGTAATACTAAACAAATGAGCTAAAAAGATTGATAAAACTACAGAAAGTGAGTGGTGAGTGGGGAGGAATGAGAGAGAGGACCAAACAAATGCTCTTTGAATTGTCTGACAATTTCAATGTTGAAATTTCACAGTGAAATGTTTGTTCATACAAAACACTATAGTCTTGGAGACTACCTGGAAATCACTAAGCACCAAAATGTATCTTTTTCCAGAGGACCAAAGGTGGACTGGGATGCCAACAACTCAGTAAAATTGAGTTTAAAGGAACACTATTCATGACAAAATACTGCTCTGAACACATAGCAGCTGTGATTTTCATGATAAGACCTGTCTTCCAATACCCCAACCCCTTTGTTGTGGGGATTTTACACTAGTGTGATGGTGTCATGGCTTGAGCTACAGACTTTGGGCCACCAAAAAGAGGTTCTGAAACCATGCTACTTAAAAAGCTTAAAAAGCTCCACAATATACATACAGATGATATCCATTAATTCATTCATTCCCATTTTATTGAATTCGGGGTTGCAGGGAAGTTGGAGTTGAATTTTTACAAGAGGTGTGCACATTATGTCTTTATCTGAGGAAGCAAGTACCAGTCAGTGACAGTTTATTGTTTTGCAATTAAACTTTCAGCAAACCAGTTAAGTTGTTACATATTTTGTTCACCGCAACAATAAATTAAATAAACCTTAGTGACAATTGCTCCTCAAATGTTTGGATACACTTTCTTCATTAGATTTAATGGGAAAAGATATCCAAGCTTTTATTGGTACTTTTTGAACCTTATTATCTTACAGCTACATGCCCATTATCACATTCCTCTGTGCTAGTGATTTATGATTTTGTCTTATTTTTCCCTTGCTATATGTAATCACAAAGATTTATTTTGTTAGTTTTCCGTTGTCATTCAATGTGCTTGGTTGGAAGCCAAATCTAAAAGGAGATGAAAATGTTGAGCAACAGTTTTGAATTTTCCCCTTCAGCTGTCGCACAGCAGAGGATCTGTCTCCATCTGTGCTCAATCAGGCTCACTGTTCAAATTCAGTATCAATTAATTCAGTGTTGTAAAAAATTTTTACATGTGATTAAAAGGTGATCATTCATGACCAATTTAATTACTTGAAAAATAGGACAAGCTGAAAACCAACAGCAGAAACCCTTTTGCTCAGTACACCTCAGACAAAAATGTGCTGTTTTATTAAAATGTAAATAAAAGGATGAGTAAATTTGAGTCTCAATTTTTCATCCTCGTTTTATTTTAGTTAGTTCCAGAAATAGCAGAAATTAAAGACTTTCAACCATATGCTCTGTACAGTTTGATGAATTTTTATGGACTCGGGAAAAGTCATTCAAACTCAGGGTAAAAAAATAATATTCACTGTAATGGAAAATCTTTTTGAGGTAATTCAAGTGATTCAATTATTACTTTGTGAGTCAATTTAGCAGAAATCATATTATGTCCATTACATTTTTGACCAAACATGAGGTGCTGTGTGTGGCTGAACTTCTGACCAACGCATATGTATAGGTCCCAAGCTCACTGAAGATATATATAATTCAATGGCAAGCAGATACTTTGTCCTAATCATTAATACATTTCACAGCTGACTTGTATGTTTGAAATTTTTACTGTATTTTGTTAATTACTAATAGGTTATATGTACCTAATTACATAGGATTTGGACTATGGCTTTTCTATTCGTCCATTCTCAGCATGTGATTTTTCAGGATCAGGATCGCAGGAGGTAGGGATGTGGGAATAGAGCTTATCTCAGTGAACAAGATCAAAATGCACACTCACGCCTATGGTCAATTTAGATTGCAAACAATAATGTCTTAGTTGAAATTGGAGCCAGGAATGCACTAAAGTTTATAGCATTGATCACCATAACAAAGTTAAAAAAACAAAATATTCTACCAACAATATCATGCCAATAATCACAGACAGAGAATTAAAATACTGAGATGTGACCAATAGACATTTTGTGGAGAAAATGTAACTGGGGACGACTGGAGCCAATTCCAGCTGACATCGGGCATCCAGTCCATCACAGGGCCAACACACATAGACATACAACCATACACACTCACACTCACTCCTATGGTAATTTTAGAGTCTCCAATCAGCCTATCCCCAAGGTGTATGTCTTTGTACTGTGGAAGGAAGCCAGAGTACCCGGAGGGAAACCAAGCTAACACGGGGAGATCATGCAAACTGTTCTCTCCCACTGACAGAAAGGTTGCTGATTGGACCTCCCCCGGCTGAAGCCACAGTGCTAACTAACTGCGCAACCATGCCATATAGTTGAAAACACATCCGGCTGTTCATACAATGTTGGATTTCCTGCTTCATGTCAAAGGCAAAAAGAGTTTTAATTGTAATAGAGAATCTTGAAGGTGTATCTTTAGTATTAGGAAGCATCATCAATCTGATCAAATGCCAAGTGCAATTATACATTTTAGAACAATATTTACAGCACTGGCTTGTTTTAATCTTTTCCTTTTGTCGTGAGGCCTTAAAGAATTAGAATAATACAACTACTAGACTTCTGAATGTAAAAGTGATGGAACTACCAGAAAAAAAAATACTATTGGATCCTTGCATGTCTGAAAGAACAACATCAAATTCCAAAATATCCCTTCGCCATTCTCACACATTAGATCTCTTTAGATTGGGAACTTGATATAGTTATTTCCATATGGGTGTGTTGCCAAAGCATAAGTGGAAAAAAGGACCTAATGCATAAGTATAAGAAAACAAAACAGAAACAGCTTGATGACAAGAACTCTTACATCATTAAAGAAATATGTAAGCTGCAAAGAAAATAAAAAGCACATACAAAATTGTAAATGATGATTCCACTTTGTCTCAAGATAATGTTCTCAAACAGCAGGCCAACAGGTTGATGTGATTGTCTCGAGAAGGAGATGGAAAAGAGAAACCTTCACCCATCAGGTTTCTCTCTGTGGAACCACAAATCTAATCAGGTAAATTAGATTAAAACTTTTTCTTTTAATAGGTCTACAGTTAGGCCGAGCTGAGGTCAGAGTTCACCCTTTGTTTTTTTGTACCACTTTTTGATCAAATAGTATCGCTTTGTTTAACATATGAATTTGATTACTCTTTTACACATTTTGAATTGTACTTTATTATTTTATATTGTTTTACTTTTATTTTAACAATGAATTTAGATTCTAATGATTACTTTTTGGTTGTTATTGGGATTGTTGTTAATTGTATATTAATTGATTGTGTTTTTACAAACGGTTTTCTTTTATGTGAAGTACTTTGTGTTGTACTTGTACTTAATATGTGCTATATGAATAAATAAATGACTTACTCACTTATTTTCTGAATGTGCTGACATACTACTGACAATGAAGGTAAGGTATTGTGGTCTGTGTCTAAAGGCAGAAAACCTTCCAGTCTATTAGTCATGGAAACTTTGTTATTTCAGTTATTGTTCATTGTTTGCTGAGCCTACATATGTAAAAAAAATTAAACATTCACCACATACAAAGACCTGAAAGATTTTCATAAATCTCTCTTTTTATTTTTTGGGTTTTGCTGTTTGACCTAAAGCATTGGTTCTGTGGCCAACACAGGACAATAAACTGCCTGTTATGCTGAACAAGAAGAATAGAGAAATAGTATTTTAGTATACAGGACTGTCTCAGAAAATTAGAATATTGTGAAAAAGTTCTTTATTTCCTGTAATGCAATTAAAAAACATG
>JBAMIG010000014.1:7652451-7667464 GCA_037177335.1 Kiunga ballochi
TTTTTTAATTGCATTACAGGAAATAAAGAACTTTTTCACAATATTCTAATTTTCTGAGACAGTCCTGTAGAGCGTGTGCAATGCAGCACAAAGCATGTCCAAAGCCCAGATAAATCCAAAGGGTCGTGTCAAAGAAGAAATCTGATATAGTGCATAAGATGCTAATTAATTTAGCGTTTGAAGCTGAAGATGACAGCAGTTGATTTATTGTTCTGATCCCCGGAGGCAACTGCCAAAAAGAAAAGAAGGATGTCTGTAACTCAGAATGTACCTATTAGATTGTAAATCTGCTGCTTTCCTGCACTAAACATCCTAAACAAAAGTTAGAGGATGGATTTTTTTTATTTACTCTGACTGACTCTAAGTTAAATCTGAGTAATTGTGGTAAATTCAGCAGATGCTCTTTATGTATGTATTTGCATATTTTTAAAGTATCTATGTATATTTATTTGGACTTTAAGTCTGTACTAAAGTTTGAATTAAATTAAATTAGATTAAATCAAATCAAATTAAATCAAATTTAATTGAATGTAATGTAATTTAATTTAATTTAATTTAAGTTAATATGTATTTATTTATTTTCAACCTGCCTTTCCCAGCATCGTAGCAGGATGGTTGTCTGACTGCTGTGTTGTGCTGAACATATTGGCTTTGCTAAGAGTAGCTATAGTTGTCTTCCTTGATAGTTACTGTTTGTAAAAAGCTCTGGCATTTCAAAATGAACACTAGATTACTGACCTACTCCCAACCCCTACAGTACATACATACAATTGTACAACACATGGGTAACATGATGGTGCAGTGTGGCCTCATAGCAAGAAGGTTGCTGGATTGAGTCTCGGCTGTGAAAGTTTGTCTGTTGGCCTTTTTGTTTGCATTGTCGACCCATGTATGCATGTTAGATCAATAGCTATTGTTTAAAATTACTTATCATATTGCTGTGGATAAAAGTATTTGCCAAATGAATGTAGAAAAGAATAGAACAACAAAAGACTCACCATCTTCTCCCCTACCAACAAATATAATGTTTCCCGAAAGCAATTTCTCTGTTCGGTAAACAGATTAATAATCTTCCCTCGCTCTTTTACTTGATCCACCTTACAAAGGCTATCATTAAGTCACTAACACTTTGCCTTTACCCATTCACATTTCATTTTCCCTCTGTGATCTATGGCCTTTGGTATGAGGCTACTTTTGGTACATTTCTGCCTGGCAGCGTTTGCGCAGAGCAAGTCCACACTCATAAAACTGTGCAGAGGCAGTATATCAAATCTGAAATTACACCCCAACAAATCTGTATGTTGAGTATAAAACATGACTGACAGAAAATTAAAGGCTGTGTCCTAGAAAAAAGAATCAATGATTCATTCCTCATGCCAACAAGCCTTCCTCTGGAACTTGTGCTGTAGCTCTTACTGTAAACACTTCCTGCCATCTCACATAAAACAGAGGAGAAAATCTTTTGTTTAAAACATTTTACACATCTGATAATTTCATCTCACAGCTCTTCATGACGCATTCTAAGTATGACTTCAAACAGAATTTCTGTAAATTGATTTGAGCAAATAACAAGCTCTAAGCATGAAGATGTTTAACCAAGTGTACTCCAGTGCACTGTAGACATCATGTTCCCTAATCACATTATGCTGAGAAAAAAGCAACCAGAAAATTAGTAAAGGAATGTTTTGTGAGTGCAAATCAATGCATGTTGATCACATGAACAATGAGGTTGTGCTACCTGAATTTTTTTTATAACATTCTATTTATGAAAAGTTAAACATACATTTTATGTAAGTAATGCATTTTTTGAATGTATTTGAACATGTTTTATGCTCCAGATTTATCATTTCACAACAATGTTCATCTAAATGTTCTGGAAGATTATGTTCTGTTTTTGGAGGAACTTTTTTGTGCAACCTGAATTGTAGTAACTCATGGGAACACAGTGTTATTGTGTAGTGAAAGTCACACATCAGTATCTTAATGGCCTTAAAATCAACATTTGAAGATTTGAAGATTGAATGACAAATCCCATGCCCCATCTCAGGGTTTTATATCCTAAAGTGACCTTACCTTGAAATGCCTTTTGTCCCCTTTAGTCCCATGAAACATTCATCCTAATGAAATAGCTGGCATTTGATGTGATTGATATGGTGATTCCTTAGTGTTATCACTCAACCTGCATCAAAAGAAAAAGTCAATAACACATAGCGCCACCTCACCATTCAGTCTGGCAGACTAAGAAAGAGATTATACTTTAATTTTGACTTAATGAAGCCAATTTTAAATTGTTTACATTATTCGTTTTCAATATCTTGTGTACTGGGTCATGTATGATTCTTTTTGTATCCACTCTGGTGACAAGAGGGTACATTAGATCATTTTTACCAAGGGGAGAAGTTGATTTTTTTATGGTATAAAGACAACAATAAATATGGCAGCAGAAGAAGTCATTGTGTCTGATGACAACATTATTTTATAGTATAATATTTTTTTTTTTTGGTATCTGTTTGGAGACAGAATACAAAAATTAGGATCTTTTTAAGCAACTTTGAGTTTTTTATCAGTTTATTTCATCATTTTTATCACAAAATGTCTTAGAAAGTGTAAATAAGTCATGCTGTGTGCTAAAAGATTGATTGAGTGAAAAGTATTTTTCTTGTAATTATAAATTTCATCAAAACCTAAAGAAATTTTAGACTTGGGTAATTCTAACCATAAAGTTATAGCAAAAAAATGGGGCAGTTTGAAAATCATAGTAATCCAGAATGTTTAAATATTTTAAGATGCGTTTCATGTTTGTTGTAAATCTACTAAACCCTCTCCCACCAGGTATTTGCATTCATTGCCTGGTAAACGTTTGTGTGCCCAAGCAGAGGAAGTTGGCCAAACTGGTCAAACCAACTCAAGAAAGGTAAAGAAGAAACAGTAAAAGCTCAATTGACTGGTAACTAAAAGCATGGCTGAGTGAGACAACTAGTTCAGAGGCAGATATGCTGCTAACCTTTGATCCTTTGCTGTAGGCTATCTGCATCCTTTTTGTTTGGCTTTGTTATTAAAGCCCTATTTTTCCTTCCATCCATTCATTTTCTACCGCTTATTTCTGGAACAGGGTTGCTGGGGGGCTGGAGTCAATCCCAGACATCCCTATTATCGTATAGTATAAAATATAATTCAAATGAATTAATGCATTCCCAATTTTGTTTAAGCAGTTTAAAAATTAACCAATTAATGATGCAGTGAGCTTTAGTTGTTACAAGATGTTATTTTGAAGGCATGTATGAGAGTAAGATATGAGTAATGTTAAGTTATCATATCAGTGTAACCACATCTCCCATGAGGAGCAGACAGATATCTGTTGACCTCTTTCCTTTCAAGGGAGCTCCTAGGTAACATGAGTTTAAACTCTTCATGTTCCCTATTCATCTGTTAAGAGCAGGTGTGCCAGATGGAAGCAACAGAGTCCAGGTAGCCCCACCGAACCAAAGGTATCAATTCTGTTTAGTGAATTAGTCCATGTAAGATTATGATGTCGTTGCCTGCAGAAAAGCGATGTATGAAATCTAGCCCTCAGTGTTGTTGCATTGGGGATGCCTTGGTGAATAATTCAATTGCCTTCTTAGAGTCTGAAGTTGGAGCCATTAATCAATAAAAGCTGTTAAAATCAAGACCATTACAATTTGACAGTATAACCCTAACCCGTAACCTTACTTAAACCCGACTATGCATCTAAAATCAGTTATGAAAACCTCCATCTTTTGAACATTCATTATGTTAACCTTTACTGAATATTATTGCCCTCATCACTTAAACTCTGGTCTTACTGGTACAGATATTGCCACACTGGTTGTGCCAAAATATTATCAAAAATGTTAATGCAAATTTTTAAATTGCACACCCTGTTTAACATTTCTTTTCTATTTGGCGGAACAAAAGTACGGTTTACACGTACCATTTCCGCACGGAATTAAATATGTGTCGGACCATCTTCTTCAACGAGTGTCATTGATCGTTGCAAACAAATATTGTAAACATTGAGATATATTTATTTAGGCCAAATGCAATTTAAATTCTGTATAGATTTATTGCACTGCAATAATAATAATTACTTTAATATATATCTGTAGAACATGTTTGCCAAACCGTTTCGTGTAAAATCCAACACCGTAATCAAAGGATCAGACAGGTGAGTCCGTCTAACGCAGTCATTTCTATAATATAATGCATTATAAATTTAAGTTCACGAAGCTTCTAGAAATAGATAATATTATAGAAGCAGAGATGTGCTGTCGGATTTAGTCCTGAAGTTATAAAATTAGCGAGGAGGGAAGAAATTGTGCACCTTGTCGAATTTAATGTTCAGTAAGAGTTAGACATTTTTCAATAGTCATAGTAGCTTGGAATCTATCTATCTATCTATCTATCTATCTATCTATCTATCTATCTATCTATCTATCTATCTATCTATCTATCTATCTAATCTTAAACGTTGCAATTTGTGTGACATTACCATGTAAAAAAGATATTTGCTTTTATTTTTGTTACTAGGAGGAAGCTCAAAGTTGAACTTTGTGCTGCATTTCCTTCCCTTTCTGCTGATGAGCTGTCAGAGCTGATTCCCAACAAAGAGGAGTTAAGTGTTGTGAAGATTTATGCACATAAGGGAGAGGCTGTGACGGTTTATATTCTCCACAAAACCCCACTTTTCTTTGAACTGGAGAAACAACTTTATCCTACTGGTAAAATAAAAAATTAGAAATAAAAGTCGACTGAGATGATTAGGTAATAAATCTGCTCATCTTAATATTTTTTATTGTATTTTCCAGTGTACTTGCTTTGGAGCTATCCTTCGTTGCTGCCAGTATTTAGAACATGGCCTCCTGTACTTCAGAAGTTGATCGGAGGAGCCGGTAAGTTTTTAAAATAAGAAAAGTTTGTGAAACATTGTGTGTGTGTTTGCATCAAGGACAGTGATGAAAATACTATGCGTTTCCACAGATCTCATGCTGCCAGGTGTGGTAGTGCCCTCCTGTGGTCTCCCAGATGTGAATCATGGTGACTGTTGTGCTGTTGCAGTGGTGAAAAATAGGTATGTTAAATAATTTTAAAAAATACAGTTTGCAAGGCTGTTCTGAAGTTTCTTAGTTATATGTAACAGTGCTTTTCTGGTTGTTTTCTAGGGCTCCTGTTGCAGTTGGAAAGGCTGCAATGTCCAGTTCAGAGATGTACAGTTTGGGCATGAAAGGGAGAGGAGTGTGTGTTCTCCACACGTACATGGACTATCTGTGGTTAGTGAATATCATCTATCCTTTACACATTATGAATAATAGTTCATAGAAAAGGAGCTGTCCCTCTAGAACCTCTGCAGATGCTTAAAAATCACTATGTTTCCAAAAAAAAGCAGAAAGTTAAAAGCAAAACATCTAAGATTTCCATTTAAAAAAAAAAATTTTTCCCAGCATTTAGGAATTGGATATATTTCCTGACTCAAATGTTGCTTTGAATTTGGCATCAATTCATTTATAGAAATTCAGATTTTCAACCGTGTGATTTTAAAAAGGAATAAAAAGAGACATGAGTAAGAAATAAAAGAAAAGACTTCAAATAAGATGCCAGATTGCAGTGAAATATTACTAAGATCAGATCAAAAGTGAAAAAACAACATTGATTAATCATGAGACCAAAATCATCCATAAATAAAGTACATTAAGTTGTTTTAAGCTGAGTCTTTGTTTTTTTTTATTGATGACTATTGCCAAGTTAAAATCTCCAGTGCTGCTCATGCATTTTCTTGTCTACTTTCCATTTGACCTTTTTATAAAATGTTGAAAATAATGTTTAACCTTATCTCATTTCCACCTTTGATCATGCATATGTCACAGCTTTTCCAAAGGCAAGGCAAGTTTATTTATACAGCACCTTTCAGGTACAGGACAATTCAAAGTGCTTTACATAAATGCAGGGGAATTACAGATATAAAGACAAATTCAAACACCAAAAATAACAATAAAATCCCAAATCAAGTCATAAAAAGCAGATCAGATAAAGTTACCATGCAGATGTCACAAAGAGTCTCTTTATGTGCACTTAAGCATTTTCTGCAGCTTAGGGATTTTTTTAAAGATTGCCATTGATGCTCATTCATGTCAAAACAGCTCTAGCTCCTTAATGCTGGATGAGTTGAACAGATGCCTTTAAGCCATGCCACATATTCTCAGTCACACTGAGGTTTAGTTTTCCACTGATTCCTTCCAAGCTGTTTAAATGCATCACATGGAACGACCACAAGTGTTGCTTTCGCAGTGTATTTGGGTTCATTTGAGGTTTTTGGGACAGTAATAACTTTTTCATAGTTGTTTTAAACTATTGGCGGGAGTTCCTATTCTCTGTATGTGTGTGTACTCTAATCTAAAGCAGAAGTTTTCCAACATAAGAGGAACCATCTGTGATGTAACTATGTTTATTCACCTATAAAACTGAAGTCTGTGGTGTCTCATTAAACGTAGATACAGCAAGTAGAATACACTACAAAGCCACTTGAAACACTGAAGAAACGTGGCCCGTATAAATCACAATGATTTGTGTAATCTTCTGAAAACAGCCAAATAAAATGGGAGTTTTAGCCTTTGTGTAAAGGATTGTAACATCACTTGCACTTTCCTTTTGATAGACAGAAACTACTGTTTTTTGCAGGGTCTCAGATCTTTTTCTTTTTCTTTTTGGTGCCATTTTCTTGCCACATTTTAATAAAGTGCTCAACAAAGGCTCATTTCTTTGCTGTGGAGTTTTACAGCTCTATCAGGGTTCCCTTTGGCATAACTGATTAATGATATGCATGTTCTGGGGTTTTTTTGCTCAAAAGTCTTTATCACTTCTACTCATGAATGCACTGCAAAAACTAAAATATAAGTAAGATTAAACATCTTAAATCAGTTACACATATGCAAAGGTTAGATAATTATTCTTATTAAAGACTTTTCTTTTTTTGACTTGGGTGTTTTAACAAGTTAATTATTCTTATGTTGGCACATAATTCATCTTCTTTCAAGGAACATTTACCTAATTTTTGTCATTTTTTACCTTGTTTTTTTTTGTTTTTGTAGTATTAATTGGTCTTTCATTCTTTCACGCATTGCTTACTTTGCGAACTGTGTGCAGAGCTGTGTAACAGGCACTGACATTTTTTGTTTGTGTTCTTATATATATATATATATATATATATATATATACATATATACATATATATATACATATACATATATATATAAAAATTATATGTAGATATATACACTGTAGATACAGGTGTTGTGCCACTGTTTAGTGTTTACTAGTACCCCCTTTTGGAGTTAGTATATTTATATGTAGTTGTGCTGTTTTTGTGTCTTGTATGTCATGTATAGGGCCTTTGGAGATAAGTCAGGCCCTCCTTCTTTACCAGAGGATGAGAATGAAGAACAAGAGGGGAACGGAGAGAAATGTGAGGTCAGTGAGAAAGAAGAAGAGCTTGAAAAGTGTGCGGAGGAACAGCAGAGTTCTGGCGAAACAGCCACCGATCTAGCCTGCTGTGATTTGAAGGAGCTGAGTATAACTGAGCAGGAAGAAAACGAGTGTGAAGAAAACAACGAGAAAGAAGAGGAGAACCAGGATGACCTGAAAACGCCACAAGGTAGTTTATTTAGTTTGATATTGATCAACATGTTTGGCAAGTTATTGGGTCTGCAAATTCAGATCTGATCTCAACCAGTCTCTACCAGGCCTGGGGGGTCTTGCATGGTTATGTTTGTGAACTTATGTTTATAATATAGGCATTTATCTGGGGGAAAAGAAGTGATGTTGCAAATTTACAATATGTAAAGGGCAAAGGATGTGACCTGGGTCATACCCTGATTTTACAGAAGTAATGGACGCCCTCCTGTTTCAGTGCTTTCTGCACGCTCTCAAGAACAAGGTGAAAAAGTCCGAGCTCCCCCTGCTGACTAGTACGTTTCTCCGCAACCACATGTTTTCCTGCTGGTAAAGTATAATTCATCTTTGAGTGAATTACTGAAGTGGAGTAGAAATTAGTCCATGAATGAATCCCTTCTGTATTTCTTTCAGCCCAAGCGGGACTCAATTAGACATAAAAAAGTCAAGCTATAAAAAGGTACTGGAGTTTTCCCAGAGTTTTATCTTGCAGACAAAAATGCACAGCTCCATCGCCATTTAGGTTTTCTCTATTTCTTCTGACAGCTTTCCAAGTTTCTGCAGGCCATGCAGCAGCAGCATAATCTCGTGCAAGTGAAAGAACTCACCAAGGGTGTCGAAAGCATTGTGGAGGTGGACTGGAAAAACCCACAGTGAGTGCAGCCTCATCATAAAGAAACTTAGAAGAATTTGAACTTGGAATCTGTCCTGTTGAACTGACTCTTTTTTTTCTTTGCTTTTATTACCTAAACATTTTATAGGCTGCGTTCCTTTAGCGTTCCAGACAGAACAGGTGTTGAAGCAGCTACAGTGCAGGAGGGAGGGGAAGGAGAGATTGCTTACCATCCTCCAGAGATTATAACTTTGTACTCTGTCTCTGCTCGGCTGGAGCCTCTCTTTTTGGATGCAAAGAAGAGGTGTGTATGTGAGCATGTGGGCACTTGCGTGTTTTCTCCCCCTTAGCCTCGTGCTTCTCTGGTTCAGACAGCAGGAGCACATTATAAGACAAGCTGAAGCCTGTGTTTATTTTGAGGAGATATTCTAAGACCTCAGGGAGGTCTTTGCTTTAACTTATCTCAACCTCTGAACTCATGGAAAAGGATACGGTGGTTTTTCTTTGTTAAAGTCAAACAAGTGTGTCTAATATCACCTTTTTGTGTGGATTACATATGAAGCAGCTCTGGAGAAAAAAAAAAAAAAGCAAACAATGCTCTTCACACGAATATTTTCAACTTCTTTCACACATAGGATTATCATCTTCAGACTGTTTAAAGGGTGTGAAAGTTATCCATGCCTAAAGGTTAAAACAGCCAAAAGGCATCAAACTGTGCCTTTCCTCCTGTGAGATGTCAAAACATCTTTTAGGAATAAGAGTTACTGTGGGAATCCTAGGAGGCAATTACAATGGGAACAGACTGTATCAACAAATCTTTTATTTTTTTCTACACTGTTCCAAGTGGAGATTGGACTAATTAGAATAACATTTGGAATAGTTGTTTTCCCCATAAAATACATTTGAAAGGTTTCATTTCCAGAAAAAAAAGTAAAAAATGTTCATATTTAGTTTATTTTTGGGAAGAGAGTCTTATTCAGTTTAACAGATTTTTACAATAAATTATCTAATAATCACTTTAATAATCGTATTTAATGTCCTCCTGTCTGTGTGGGTTCTATATTTTGTGTCCGGATTAGGTATATTTTAAGATTAATCTTAGTTTTTTTGTGCTGCTTTTTGTTGCCAGTTTACAAGTCTAAATAATTACAAAATGCTCATTTAAGATGGTTTTTTTTTTAGTTTAAAATGTTTTTCATTGCTACATTTTTATCTCTAAATGTGCCATGAAGGTTACAATAAGTCCAGGCAGAAACAGAAACTACATCCTCCAAAGGGATCATACTGAAATCTCCCCAAATGTGAAGCATTTCGAGTAAAATATAGAAACTATTAATGTTGCAGCTCACCCGCCTATACTGAATATTAACAAACTTTTTGAAAGGGATGATGCTTTTCCTTTTTTAAGATGCAAAAACTGAGAATAGCATCAAGTATTTCTCCCGTTTGTCGCAGTACTGATGTGTTTTTTGCTGCTTCTGCAGGAAAGGAATGACAATGCATCCCGCTGAAGTAAGAAGCATTGTCACAGAATATGTGAAGAAGAACGAACTGGTGGATGAAAATAATAAGAAGTAAGTGGATGATTAGGCTCTTTGAGGGTCTTATTAGGTTCTGAAGTGCGTCATTTGCAAACTGCAGATAACTGCATGTATTGTCAGGTTACACCAGCTTTTAATAGAGGTCATGCTTTTGCCCTTTTTAATGTTAATGAGAATAGCTGAAGAATTTATTTATTATTTGCTATTTCCTGGTGATTTTTCTTTTGCCTGTCATCTGACAAATAAGAGAGGAAAAACCTCTGAAATAACTGAAGAAGCCTAAGTCCTCCTACTTGGTTTCTCAGAACCGTGTGCAGTGATATAAATACTGCCTTAATTGTCAATAAACCAATATAGCTCTGACCCAGGGCCATGTAATTCCTTATAATCAGCTAAAATGCTTGAATGTGACTGAACATTTATTTCATGTTTCCTTTTATGCTGTGAAAGTAAGTGAAGCTTCTGAAGTGACACAAATTGCTAGTCAGCAATGAGAGAAATTAGATTAAATTTATCATGAAGCTGACATTGCTTAATGAAACAGCATGCTTCCTGCTTGTCTCCATCCATTTAAATCTCGGTTTTCTCTCCTCTTCATCAGCTATGTCACTGTAAACCACACTCTATGCGACTGCTTACTGGACAAATCAGAATACCAGGAGGTAGAGTTTCTCAAATGGGATGATCTCTTTAGCAGGTAAAGGTTTTTTTTTCCTGGATTGGATAATGTCATGAAGCGACCTGGCTCCTAAAAGGACGGAGACAAATTAGATTTATGATTGGAGTTACATCATCAGAAGTTCCTTAAACAATTGTACCTCACTAGTTTAAATAGCAAAGAAAAATAAATAAATACAAGTTTGATGTCTGAAATGATTGTAATAAAACTAAAAATAGCTTCAGTTCACCACATTCACTGCCATCATTCTCTCCTGTTTCTAAAGCTCCTAAATAAAGATCAGAGCTTCTCCACATATTAAAGAACTGATAATAAAGTCAGTAAGCGACCTGTATAGAGTGTGTTTGTACCTCTACCGGATATTTTTTTGCATTGGCCTCCAATTGTAACTGTTGATTGTTTGGTTTCTGTGCAACAACAAGGGAGAAAAGATTAAATGCAACATGGAGGAAATAATGTGAATAGGAAGAACTTTAAAAGCCAGAAATTATGGTAAAGCTATCTAAGCAGATTCGTTATAATAAAATAATAATAATTATAAATTTTATTTCTAGGCGCCTTTCAGGACCCAAGGTCACCTTACAAAGAATTAAAATCAGTAAAAACATAAAAACAGAACATTATAAAACAGACAGATAAAAAAAAAAGTGTTAGAGTGTGTAGGCCAGAGGTGTAGAGGTGTTATCATTACAGTAGTTTCCCAAGAATGTCTTTCGGTGGTGGTATCTCTGGGACAGATATAAATCCCTCAAAGAGTGCACACCTCTCCATCTAGTGACTGTGAGCATTATTTTAGAGTTTGGAGAATGACTAAATTATCCCTAAAATCTATTAATAAAATTCCAGGCGGTGATCAAAACCACGCTCCAATTTTTTTCTGAGATTTTCTGAAAATTTCTTTAAAACCTGATTTTATTTTCTGTTTCTAACAGTCAGACGGACGGACAGGTTTTGAATATATGAGTAGATTGATGCAGATGAGCAACTTCAGAAAGTGAAATTAGCGATCCACAAAATAAATCCTGCACAAAGGTTTCTAAATACAATCTGTGACCATTTTTTAAGGGTCGTCTTCACGGAGAGGGCTTAGCTCTGGTGAAGCATTTGCAGTTTTCACAAGTTTAAAACAATCTTAAGTGCTTTTCTTATTTTTGTTTGTCAGATCCATGATATTTGCAAAAACTGAGCACACAAATTCTTCTTTGTTTTGCTGCATGATGTAAAACGTTTGGGGAGCAGAATGCAGGAACATAATGGACTCTGTTGCTCATATAATGATATGAAAACCTGCTTCCGACTTCAGACCAGCAGGCCCAGGAAACAGAGTTTTAGGTTTAAGTAAAAAAAATGAAGTATCAAAAGTTGTCTTTACATGTTTTGGTTATCATAATATGTCGTTTATTTAGGTTTTATATAAATATTATTTATATTTACAATTATTTTAAACAGTATCACCTCCTCTAATCTCTCACTAATAACAAAAATTGAACGTGAAAGTTTTTCTTCTTCTAGGACACTGGGAAGAATGCAGGAGTTCTATCAACTTTTATTCCCGGGACAAGATCCTGTTATAAAGAAGGGTCACATTGAACCTATTGACATCTGTGTGGCTTCACGAGGCTCTAACAAAAAGGTAAAAACGATAGCAACACTTCCATAAATCCTCATAAAGGCAACTTAGATCAGTGTGTATTTATAGGAATCTCTGCAGGCTGAACTCTAAAAGAACTGTTTCATGATAACAATCTTAAATGTGTAAATTCAATAAGGTTACAACGGTGTGGAAACTCAACTTTAAAGCATCCAGTAAAGCCTTCACACTGGAGCAGTTAAAGGAAAATCTTGCTATTTATTACAGCACAAGAAACAACAATCTGACCTACCTGCATTATCATGAGTGAAGCAAAAAGGTGGCTTTTATTTGTGGAGATAAAGACGGGATCATTAAGTATAAAGATGAGATTTTGGGGTCTAAAGGAGGAATGACTACAAAAGTTTCCTAATGGATGAATTGACTGGATTTCTTCCTCAGAAGGATATTTGGCAAACTGCAAAACTAAATAGTTTAAGGAATCAACAATTCAACCGCAGCACTAAAATGACTGATTCTCTCCGTTGCATTCTGAGCTCATGGTTTGCTGAAATAACTGTCATGTTCAAACTATCAAGGATCTTGATACTTGGAGACAAATCCATGCTAACATTTTCCATATAATAAGATATTCATTCCTAACTATATACATTAAAAAAGTGTTGTCTTTGTGTCTTCCTGTTGGCACAGCCTCACACTACACAACCCCTATGACGCTGTAATTATATATAAAGTAATATGACATTAACTATTGCCTTCTTCGATCTTCTGAAACGACGAGGAAAGAAGGAATCTGTGAGTTCCCACACATGTGTTGTGAATGAGAGACCAGAGACTCTCATGGTCAACACCATGTGGAGACGATTATAACTGTAGGGGTCGTAATTGAGTTGTATCTGTTAACTAAATCCCTGTCACTCACACATTCCCTCCAGCCTTTTGAACGAGGGCGCAGATTTTCCCAGAACATAAGAAAAAGATGTGAAATCAGCAGGTAAACCTTTTTCTATAACAGGACGTGGTTACATAGGAAACAAACAACCTTAGCAGGGGTGTCGAGCTTTCTGGCTCAACCAGTAACTTCAACCATGAGCTGCTTACCAGCTGCAACTATATGTAGCAAATACCCGAAGCAGTCACTCTAGATAACTGCAGCTACTCTTGCTGCTTGTGCTGCTGCATTCCCTTTGTGATATTAGGTATTGATGAAGTTTTCAGGTATCTGCATGGAGTTCAGCATCACAGCAGCTGTCATTAAGTATCATAACAACGATATTATTGGATAGATGCAAATTCTGATGTGGATCATTTTAGAGTAATTTCAAAGATGAGCATCAAATAATAAATCCAGTGCTTGTAATAGTCATACATCATACGAAAGTTAGAAACAAAAAGTGAGGAAGAGGTGGAAGAAATGCTTTGGATGAAGGCTAACAAGCAACATGACAGTGTTGCAGGTGATACTAGATATAGTTACCCCCTGAAATTCTAACTTCTTCACCTCATTTGCTTTGGTAAATTTCCAGTAACCACCAACCAACTGAAACATGTCATAATGGGAGAAGCTCTAAGCAAGTTTTCTCTCACAGCAACCAACATAGTTGCTGAAAAACCAGGAGCCACAACAGTTTATATGTATTACACAGCCCAGTAAAACCAAATAAAACATGCATTCCCAGTGTGTGTTTTCAGCGCTGCTGGCATGTTTCCCAGAAGTTAAGTTAGTTGTGTGAGAATAACGGGTTTTTTTTCTGTGTACATGGAGTAAATTGTGTGTGTAGGACATGCAGTAAGGCTTCATGTTTGCACTTTAACTATATGCAAACCTGATTCCTGAAGTCAGAAGTTTTCTTATATATAAAATGTCTGAAAAGTCACTTTTTCCATTAAAGTGTTTATTATCTACAGAAGAGGAAACATGGGAAGCTATTAATAGGAAGATAAGTATACTTCAGGGACAACTATATCACTGCATCTAACTAAATAATAGTAGTGGGCATAAATGTTTAGGGTTATTAAAGCTCATTTTAGGATTTTTCCAGAGATTTTCCTCCAGATTTAACCACAGTCCAGTCAATAGTTACACCTCATGTCATGTGAATATTTGTATAGAATACATTAATATAATATGGCATACATGATTGAAGCCATGTCATAACAATAGACGAGTTTTTAAATGACTCTACCTCGACTTTGTGGAATATCTAATCTGAAATGTCTCTTCTCGTTATCCTAAGGAAGACATAAATGATGCTTTGCTTTAAATGATAATATAATTGTTATTTTGATGTGTAGGTAACTCTGGTGAAGAACTTGGAAGTGTACGGTTTAGATCCTGCCACTGTTGCCACTGCTTTGCAGCACCGAGTCCAGGCCAGCACTGTTTTACAGCCCATTACTGGAGCCAAGGAAAAAGTCCTGGTCCAGATTCAAGGAAACCAGATTCATCAAGTTGGCAATTTGCTACTCGGTACAGAGCTTGATATCATAATCTCATTGCTTCATTTGTAGGAATAAAGTGACTTGATTATGTTCTGTTTCAATTTCAGATCATTATCGAATTCCTCGTAAGTACATCCAAGGACTAGACAAAGCCTCAAAGGGTGGCAAGAAAAAGTAGGGTTTTAATCTGCTCTACCATTATCAAAGTGGTACCAATGACTGCAGAGCAGCAACAGCTGATTGTTCATTTAATAAAAGTTATATTCCAAAGTTTAATTATGTGGTTCTTTTTTTTAACTTTCAATTCAGTTTCTGATTGATTAAATTGCTGCAGTATGTATGTATGTATATAAATATATATATACACATACACACAGGACTGTCTCGGAAAATTAGAATATTGTGAAAAAGTTCTTTATTTCCTATAATGCAATTAAAAAACATGAAATGTCATACATTCTGGA
>JBAMIG010000014.1:7667564-7684638 GCA_037177335.1 Kiunga ballochi
GTGTGTGTGAAGCCCTGTGAGGCAACATTGTTGTGATACTGGGCTATATAAATAAAACTGAATTGAATTGAATTGAACCAGATCCATATGAAGCCACAACAGTGAGGAACCAACCTCACACAACTTGAATTTAAAACACTTTAAAATGCCACCATATTAACCAGAGCCCACAGCCAACTTGGGCACGCAGCAACAGAAGCACAGTTGAAAAGAGATGAAGCTCAACTCTTAAGTAGCAGCTCACTGATGAGAGACATTTTAGACATCAAAATCCATCGCATCACTAACAACAATCCTGCAGCAGCATCACTCATCGCTCAGAGTTCATATAAAAGCATTCCATAAACTCTGATGTGGTGTTTTTAGAAAACAACAAAAGCAGTGATGTGATAGAAAATTATTTCCTTTTGTTCCAATTAAGAAAAAAAACAAGGTTTCAGAACATCGTTCTGCTTGTTTTGATGCAGAACAAGACACGTTAAAAGCAAAAAAGAAGAAAAAAAAACAAGGTTTAAAAAATTCCAGAGTTGGATTTCAGAGTTAAATCCTTAACAGATGAGCACCAAATGTTCCCAGAAGAGAATACGCTAAAAGTTATAAAGAAAGCCGAGATTAGGTTTGATGAAATAATAGAAAAAAAACTAAATTATCTTGGTAAAAAAACAGCAATCTCTGCTTCCAAAGCAGATAAAAAAAAAGTCCAAAACATTTACATGCAATTTAACACAACAGATGAGAATATTGATCGATTTCTTTGTTTTCCAAATATATAACAACAGACTGACTTCTCTTATAGGTGAACTAGAGAAATGAACTACACAGCAATTTTATTACATTTTAGAGATAAACAACTTTTTAAAAAGTACATTTAGACATTCATATTATTAATAGAAGTCTTATACAAAGCAGATTTGTACATCCTTCCTCATGCCACGATGCTGGGCAGGACGAATAGGAAAGCTTAAAAGAAACACTTTTTGCGCACTCTTGTGATAGACTTGGTTGCTGTCTAATGTAAAGCATGCCTCTTTCCTGCTAACAGCTGGGATGCCCCCCCTCCCTTGTGACCATGCACTGAAACAAACCAATAAATCTGATAGATAGATGAAAGGATCATAGTTTGAGTTGAAACAAACTGCATTAACACTGTAAACATTACCATCATGAATGCATGAAGCACACAAAATTACTAAATGACTTTCTGTTTATCAATTACATCACTTTTTCATGGCTAGAAATGTAACTGCATGGCTAGGGTTGAATGTTGAATGATGATAATGGTTAGGACTAAAAAGCACTATCCTCATGATGCCGTCTCAATGTGATGGAAATCTTGATTTAATTCTTTTATGCAGATACTGTTACAACCATTTGAGCTTAAATATTCTTTAGCCTGTCCCTTTCTGCTATCTAGTTAACATGAAACAAAACTCAATACAAATGAGAGTAAATAAGTACAATTGTTGTACATTTCATTTAAAATGTAAAAAAAAAACAGGTTACCAAATGTGAACCTGTAAAAGTGTAAATAATGCCTTATAATTCTGTTGATGAAAGCCTGAAGCATTCACAAGTCTCTGGTTTTAAATACTTTTACATATAAAAAAAAAGAACTAAGATAAAAGCTGAGAACAGTCCTGCTCATAGAGGAAAAAGTGGATTTCAGCCCAGCACTACATGACCTTAATCTGCAGGATTAGGCCACCATGAAGTTCACTCGTGTTTGACTTTGTATGCATGCACATTTGTGTGTGCCTTGTTTCCCATTATTCCTCGCTTTGTCCACAAATGTGTATGCTGTATTTGCTCACACACTTTCACAAACTATCCTCGAAGTAAACAAGTTTAACAACTGGTATGCAGAGCTGTGTAGGAGCAGCAGGCAGGCGAGGAGGGAGGTGCCCGTTGTTAAGAGCTAAAGCCGCTTGCCCCAGATGAAGATGGCTCTCAGGCTCTTTGCCAATCAAAATCCAGCCAACAGCCCACTCTCACTGACAGGACAGGAGACGAGTGAGGGAGGGAACATGCACCCTTGATGTTAATGCCACCCACAGAGACATGCAGCATTATGTCTCTGTGCATCAGATACTGTATTGGTGCATGAGAAAAGACAGCTTAATTTGGCAAAAGACAACGTTTGACCGGTATTTAAAATGTAATTAACACAAGAACATAAAGATTGGGTGATTTTCATTCATTCCAGATTGGTTTTCAATGGCTACCCACCCAAAGCAATAGCAACCATGACCGTTGTCTTTATAGCAGTGAATTAAGTAGTTCCTTCTTGGTTCAACCCTAAAATATTATCAGCCATTCTTTTAGTTCTCCTCTGCTCTATAAAGCCTTTTGTTGTCATGTAAAGTCTGCAACTTTACACCCATAGATTATCTCTCATCAGATTATTTCCACCCAGAAAAGGCAGGAAGCTGTGCTAAGAAAAGAATCATAGGATTTATTGTTCACTACCTGCCAAGCAGCAGCAAAATGCAGAAAAAACAATGGATCTACAAAAGTCTGGAAGTCCATAAACATCCTAACTAACTGGGTCTCTCACTGCTCATATTTAGCTGAAAAAAGGGGTTGTTGTAAATTGGGCTAAGTCTTCTAATTGAGTTTTTTTTTAGTATGGTTGGCCAAAGGAAGGGGAGTTTGGCAAAAAAATAAAATAAATCAGTGCCTTTTCATACAAATGATGCAGAGTTGTGAGTATTTAATGATTAAAGAAAATTATATTATCAAATGAATCCCAAAGTCTTATTAATAGATCTTGTTGAAAGTCTTTCCACTATTATTTTTATTATTTACTTTGCAGCTGTGATGCTGTTCGACACATTTACACATCACAGCAGTGGAGAAAAGTTTTAACATTAGAAAGGTTCTTAGGAGCAAAGGAAAAGTCTTGTGTTTAAATTTCCCCCGCACCGATTATTGTATTCTACGTAGCCCCTATCCTCTGTGATGCAATTTGCTCTTACTAGTATACTGCCCAGACAATGCTGGTCAACCCATTAAGTCACAAAATGTCATATGAATTAATTTTCTATGCTGGTGAAGCAAATCTGTGCGTAGAAATACTTTCATTCAACAGCAGTGACGTTTTAGGAGTTGAGTCTGGATTGTTGGATGACGGATAACAGAAAAAGATTATGAAGGCTAATGGTGGGATGAGGATTTTGATTGTTTTTTCCCTTTGGTAATGTAAATGTGTGTGTCTAGAACAATTCATATCATTTTGGTCTTATTGTTTTTTTGTTTTTTTGCTGTTTTATAAGAAAAACACAATGAAACAAAACATTATGCCATATTTTATAGAGGAAGTGCTTTTTAAAAATTATTTTAGTGTTAATTCATTCTAGCTGTTACCAGGTATAAGATCTGAATAAATAAAAAAATGATAGAATTCATAGGAAAATCTTAGTTTACATTTAAAAAAAAGTATTTAAAAAATTACACTTAGATTTGGGAGATGTATCCAAGTATTAAAACATCTGCAGCAGTTGTTGCCCTTATGTCACCATATAATACAATATGTTACACGTTACACTGTACATCTCACAGTCAATACTTCTCATTTTTAATTGTGAATGCCTAAATTTTCCAACAGAAATACAGTGAAACACAAATGCTACAGAGGTTGATGGACATATATTTGACCACAACTGTGCCTTTATTAAGTTTTTAATTCACTGTACATGAAATTGTAAGCCACTGTGTTAATCTTTATGGAACCGTCCTGCTGCTCCATCATACCTGCATGTTGCCCGTATTCACTGTGGACTTGCATAATCTGTTTGCAGCCTGAAACAGAAGCAATTGGATTCAACAAAAAGTAAATGTGTATTACATTTGCTTGATGAAGTACATCATGATAATGCACAGATGTTCACTTAAATTCCAATGAAATTTAAAGCCATCTGTGCCAAGTTAGGTGCTCTATCCTGCTGTCTGCAGGACTTCTCTGGCTCTCTGGAACAACAAAAATAAAGCTGAAATAAAGTTAATATTTTTTTAATATCAATATAATAATTTTACTAATTTAGCTCTGGATCTGTAAAATAAAAGTTATATAGTGGTTTGCTGTGTGTTTTTATATCATTAGATCTTTTTTTTTTACCTACAGGTGGCAGTGTAGAGATCTGAGAACAGTTTCTCTCTTTTAGATTTTGTGGGACACAAGCAGCAGCATTTTGGATTAGTTGTGGTTGTATGGGGTTTTTTCTTTAAGACATCAGTAAATACTGCAATAAAATAGTTGAGCCTCTTCAAAATAAATGCACAAACATTTTTCTAAATGATTATCACATCAATCCACTCTTCATGTGGTAAATAGTTGATTTGGTTACTTCCTTAAAAAATGTTTTTTTCTTAAACAAAAAGGTCCAAAATGACAAAAATATTTAAGGCGTAAATGTTAACTGACCTCTTCAAACATTTAGCTTTTAACTAGTTTTGTAACTCACAGGAAAAGAGATTAAAATGGCATTTAAGCAATTATATTAAGACATAGGAGTTTCCTTTCTTTACATGTATGACAACAAATGCTCTGTAGTTGCGATAATGTCTGCCAAGCAGTAATTTATCAAATCTGTCATAAATGACAAAGTTTTAAATCGAACTGTTGTTTTGTGGGCGACCACAGCAGAACTGGGCTTTTGGCTGATAGACTGGAGATGAAATTATGTTTTCAAACAGCAATTGACTGAAAATGCCTTGTAATTTATATGAGAAACATGACATTTTCTTAGTTTATACATATATATATATATATATATATATACACTGTATATATATATAATGTGTGTGTTAGCCCTGCGATGGACTGGCATCCCGTCCAGGGTGTACCCCGCCTCTCGCCCGTTGGCTGCTGGGATAGGCTCCAGCCCCCCTGTGACCCCGTTAGGGACAAAGCGGTAGATGATTGATGGATGGATGTGTGTGTATATATAATTATTTGTCTTTTTTACTCTAAATCATATAATCCTACTTGACTTGTCTATAGCAAAATGACAAATTTGTATCTTCTATCATGGCTGATAAAGAATCAAACTATACAAGCTTATCCAGGTGGAGGGCAATAGAACAGTGAAAACCCAAATATCACCACTTAATTCTTATTATTTCATGCTCTGTCTCATGTTTCTTGTGCTGATGTAGGCTTATGTGTACTTTTTCTCACAAGGGATCTTGGTTATATTTCAATTACAGCCCCTTCACTGGTCTAACCCATTGGTTTTAATTCCCACCATCTTATTGCTGTCATTAGAATATCCTGCAATTTTATGTTTAATTACAGTAAAGATTGAGGGATATATGTTTGACATATGTGTAGGTTTTTAGTGAGCATGACGGGTTTGTAGAGGGTTCCTGCCAGTGAGCATAAATGCTGTTTGAACATCTGCCAAAACTCAGGGATCATCTAGATGGATGCTGTTTGTTGTGACATAATGCCAAGAACACAAATACTAATGGTTTAAAGAGGAGAAAAAAAGCTTCTTTTTTAAAAAATATTTTATCCGGTAAATGCTGGCTGTGTTTTTGCCATTATACTGTTCCTTAAACACAAGGCAGTGGGTGTAGATTAATGATGTTCTGTGAATGTTAGTATAAGATCTGAAGCTTGGTAGAAAGAAACCAACCTAACATGTTTCTGCTTATTTGGTGTCTATTCTCATTCTAAATATTCTCCTTATTTTGTCCAAGTACATTTCTTTTTTTGTCATCCTCTCCTCTCACAGTCTACTTTTGCTGATCCCTGCTTCTGTTGTGTGATTACATTCCTGACATGCTGAAGCTTCACAGGAGCTTTGAGTCTCTTTGACTCACCTCCAGGGTGCAATAACTGCAAATCACCTTTTTTATCCAGGTTAGGACTTTGCAGAGTATTATTTATTTACAAATTAACATAAATGCTCAGTTAGAGTGCAAAGCCAAGATAATTTGACCCAGTCTCTTTATTTATTTTTTTTCCTATTTCAACCAGATTCACCATAACAGTGACAAGTTCCTCATAACTGCATCTGAATTCACAGTGTTTGTTTTTTCTTTTACTTGACCATAGATCTAAATAGACAAAAAAAATGGAAAAGCAGCCCCTCCGCCCCCAAGGAGTCCAAAGACCTGCTCACAAACCAGGACATAGAGCCAAAGCTTGTGGGAACAGTGAAAAAGGAGTTTACAGAGTTATGCAAGTGTAGCCTCCAGCTCTCCAAATAATGGGCCACAGCCACGCAGAAACACACAAAAGAGAAAAGAAGCGGAGAGAATCTGACAAAAGCAGGATGAAAAAATAGTAATGAAATGAAATCTTGTTTTCTGTCTGAAGCGAATATCAAAGGAGATGTTTAATCTCAGGAGAAACCCACCCCCCTGTCTTTCAATCACTCTCCATCCATCTCTTATGATGAGATGGATGATGCTGACCATGCGTGAGGGACAGAAAGAGGGAGGGAGGAAGAGGGATATAATACCTTTTTTTTTAATACATGACGAATGTAGTCATCAGGCTTAAACTGACTGGGGGGGGCAGAGATCAAGAGCGCGCATGAGAGTAACACGCCAGCATCCACTCTCTCCTGCAGCCGCTCGCAGCCTCTCTGCTCCTCCTGAAGAGGGACGGAGGAAATCACGTAACAGAGAAGTTAAAGAGTTGATGAGAGCAGCAAATATAGCTCTCCTGTCACTGGTGGGATTATTTTTTTCTGGGGAAAAAGACAACATAAACAAACAAAACATAAAAAGGAAGAAGAAGGAACAGAAAAGACGGAGTGAAGTAAAGTGCAGTTTGTCTTTGAGCTCCACCAGATCAGCCTGTTGAGGAGGAGAGGATGCAGAACAGCATGACGGACTGTGAGGACGGAGAAGGGGGACCCAACAATCAGGGTGAGTGACGAAACTTGCAAATGACCCGACGAGAGGAGAGCATGTGTCAGTGTGTGTGTGTGTTTGTGTGTGTGTGTGTGTGTAAACGTTAGTGTGCCAGCTTACATAGGCTATGTGTCAGTGTGGGTGCTGAAAGCGAAACGTGCCCATGTGCCAGAGAACGTTAGAAGAAAGATTACATTATTTTAATGATACAAAATCAAACAATGATTATGTATTTATACATTAAATGAATGAACAGGTTTATTACAGAACGAAACAAGCTAAGTAGACCAGTCTGCTTCATGGTATCTCTATCAGACAACACACCTGCTGGGGTTGCATATGTAAACCTCCACCTGCTCACCCTGTACAGTCATCTTGCTCTTTTATTCCTCTGTTGTTTCTTGAAAATTATCAGTTAAGTACTGATGGAATTCAATTGTGATTAAAAATAATAATGTTTTCAGCAAAAACAAACAAAAACAAAATAAAATCAGTGCAGCCAAAGTCAAAGTAAACTTTCAACTCTCAGACTCACATTTAACATTTAACATAAGAACATTTAACCCAGCGGCCAAATCTACTTTTTATAACGGAGACTCTCTTGTGTCTGTATGCGTGAGCTTAAGTGTGTGTGTGTGTGTGTGTGACAAACACTCATGCACATGTGTCAGATGATCTCTTACGTGTAGGGGAAAGACAGCCTTTTCCCAGACCTCTGGTACATCTGATTAGCTGTTTTTGGTTTATTATTTTGGGAGCAGAAATTATTCAACTAATAATCAACAGAAAAATACATTTTATGTGGTTTGATGACACATTTATTCTAAAAATTCAAGAAAAAATAGTTAAATATTAGTTTGAGTTCAACGTTTCTCAGGGGATTAGTAAAAAATAGGTACATTTAGCATCAATGTCATCATCATTCATCATTTAATGATAGAGGTGTGAGGCAGATGAATGCTCCATAAAGACAGATCATAGTTCAAACTTTTTTGTTTTGTTTGGTTGCTTTGTTTGTTTCTTGGCATCAAAGATGCCTTTATACTGTATATTTTGGCATAAATCCTGTTAGTTTTATCAGGTCTTCTATGTGCAAAGTCTCACAAATGATCATGCACTCTCTTTCCTGTGGTTACTGTAAGCTAACAAATATATATGCAGCCATATACCATGACTGTGCTTTACTGTCAGGAGCATGCTTTTACTCTGATAGCCCCAGACTGCGACAACAATCCTGACTGAGGTTTTTAATGCAAAAACAAAAAACTCATCTGTCAAAATGAGATTCTTATGTTAATCTCTTTTCTTATAGAACTGATTCATGGTATTAAATGTAAACTACAGGGTTTTATTCCCTGCACTTTAGACACAGAAGTTGCCACCATGCGCTGTTCTTTACCCAGTCTAAGGTTAAGCTTAAGGGACAGTCACACACAGGTACTTTTGGTGCTGCAGGAAATAAGTCAACAGGAATTACTTCATGCTGATATTTGTTTAAGGTGTATTTTTTAAAGTATTTTACAAACCATTAGTCTGTTGCTGCTCTAACAGAATTGTTTCTAGATTCTCAATAACGATGAAGCACCTTTTCCCAATCTGTTTTCATGTCCTTGTATGTACAGTGTTATCCTCCAGGTTTCTGTGTATAACCCATTCATTTTATAAAGCAGTTTTTATGCGCTGGATACTCTAATCTTTTATAATTTTTCACTTGTCTTTATTATTTTCTATGAAATTTAAATAAAAACAGATTTATATGAAGAAAATGCTGAATGAGTCCCAAAGAGCTTCAACTTTTTAAACACCATGATGGCTGCTTTGTCTCTTTCAGGGACGAGTAACAAAGTGACATTTAGCATGTAAGTGTCAGCAGGCAGGAGTGTTATCACACTATGATGATGTTCCACTAAACAATGATGATAATGATGAACACACCTGAAGAGAGCAATGCTCCTGTTTTAGTCTCACCTGTTTTTACAGGGAATGCAAGATGACATGAGAATCCTGGAGGCTGCATAAACACCACTGGTAGAAGTTATAGGATGGGACAAAGTGGGTATTACAGGTGTCCTCCTAAAATATCTTACTTCATTTTATTCTTCATAAATACCTCTTTCCTATTGACAATACTTTTAATTTACTCCCCCATGACACTCCATATCTAAGATAGACATTCAACAGGATATATTGAGAATAAAATAAACCTTGAAAAGTAAGCCCAAAGTGACAGTATCACCTAAATATATGGAGCTGGGGTATTCTTAGTGACACATTTCTGTTTAACAGTCAGTGTAACTGCTGTTTTAATGGCCTTGTTTATGTTACTCCACACTCACTTCTTACCAGATCACCTGCATCAGGGTATTAGTTAAAGACATACTAAATAGATTCTTGTGAAATACCTCTCAGCTTTCATGCCCAATAGAAGGTGTTTGTTGATGTATTTCTAAATAGAAACACATGCCTCTTCTGCTTTATCTCGTTCCTCCACGTTTTGGCTGCCACTTTTGTGCAAAGGGTGCAGACATCAGCCAGTAACAGCATCTAAGTGTGAAAGCCATAGAAACACAAAATGCTGTCAGACATACATTCCTGTTCAGTCATTATAATATAGGTGTTTGCATGAAATGCACATTTTATTTTCTTCTTTGTTTTGTCTTTTAAACTAGCATTTATAATGGAGTTGTTTTTTGTTTCTGTAGGTTTTATTCTACAATGCATTTGACAACAAAATGTTTGTTTCATCTGAAGCAGCTGGTACAGGAGATAAACAGAGGTCATGTCATTGCTTACTCTTTGGCAGGTTTTATAATGATAATGACGTCATTCATAAGTGATGCAGATTCAGAGATGAGGAGTTGATTATCATTTTTGAGCTGATGGATGAAATAGATATAAAACCAAACAAATGATTTATATCACTATAAAGAAAAAACATAAAAGCAAGAAAACCTGCTTCAAAGTTGTGGAATCCTTCTTCTCAATGGATATTGTATATTGATCGGAACCATAAAGAATTTACTTAAACTGATTTAGTCTGTAAAGTGCTCTGAGATGGTTTTAATTTGGTAATATGATAAATAAATAGAAATGAAACGTATTAAGGTGGCAGAACTAGAATGTGTTTTTTTTCTTTTAAATGATATGATGTGATGATAGCAACATTAGTTTCGGGTGATTTTGGTAAGTAGTGTCACACAGGAGAATGAAAACGTGCATCTGCACCAAGAGATGTCAACAGAGTCCAAATCTAATTCACACGTAAAAAATTACCATTATTAAAAAATCCACAAAAGTGTCAAATTCTTTGTAACAGATCAGTATATTCTGATTTCCTTGCACATTGTTTATCCTCCTTCCTTATCTCTGTAGTTGAATTTTGGTTTTATCGCCACTGAAAATCATCCTCAGGCACTTCTGGCTTTCACTTCCAGTTCAGGGGTTTTTACTGGATGTTCTTCCTTTGTTTGTTTACAAAAAAAAATCTAATTCATGTCTGAATGAGCAGCTATCTGTTAAGGAGAAATGAGACACCAGGCCAGTTTAAATTGGTACAAAGATTTCAGACAGGAAAAGCAACTCATTTCTTGTGAAAAATATGGAAACATACTCCTCTAGTCAGTTAAATTCAATTGATAAACCATCATTTGTTTATCTGCACATAAAAAAATAAAAATTTTGGTTTTATAAATGCTACGAGCTGCATGACACATCTTTCATTCAGTAAGAAATATCGTGGTAATTAGTGAGCTTTGAAGGCACTCATGGGAAGTTCTGTTAACTAACCACGAGTAAATAAGCAAATGTTGACATATTCCATTAAAGTTAGTCTAATACATCTGCCCTCGCTGTCATAACCACAGACCCACTGAGATGGATTTAATCTGCTTGCCAGATGTTTGTCGTTCATCCACTGATGTTTGAACCTGAATCAATTTGTCTGATTGCCCATACGTTAATGCAGAGTGTAATTTCTCTGAGCGAAGTTACACGACATATTAACATAAATGTACAGCTAATGCATGAAACTTGGTCCTATTTTTATAACTACTGGTAGTACTATTGAAAGGCAAAAGGCATTTCAAGATGCCGTTTTTGTGTTTTGCTGTTTAGCCATAGCTCATTGCAAGCGTTGCATGTCTATACTCTGATAACCTACTGCTCATTAACATTGTATCACTAAACAATACTTGAGAATGAAAAACATTGAGCTTTCATCCATAGTTTATTCTGATAACGCTGACAGAACATTAACAGTGAACACCGGGAAGAAAAAGGCATTTGAGTAATTGTGAGTAATCCTCAATGTGTTGTGCTGCTCTTCAGGCGCTGAGCACAGCATGAGCACTCACTAACTTTAATACGTAAATAGTGAAAAAGCTCAAAATGAAGAGATGGATTAGGCTTTTGGCATATTTTGCAGGATTATTTAGATTGGCCTACCATCACCATCACAGCGTGTTTAGTTTGTGATCAGTTCTTTGTTTCCATCAAATCAGTTATAGAGCAGATTAAACTACCCTCGTTGTGCTGCTGAGTCTTTTTCAATGCAATTCTGCCAAACAGAAAATGTAGTCCACACACAATATGTTGAATTTAGTCTTTTTTCTCAACACTGAGATGCAACAAGCATAAAACATTTGGAGTGTTATATCTACTTTTATTGAGTATAAGAAAATAGGAAGTGTGAGAGGGATAAAAGGAAATAATATATTCATAGTAACTCTTTTAACAAAACATATTTTAAAAAGTTTTGAAATAAAGTAAATTTCCGTTGTACATTTGAAATTATATGACATATATAATGACAATATTTGTCAGTATATACAAAAAATACAAAAGAAAATTATATACAAAAAATAATTTGACATTTTTTACAAATATAAATGGTAGAAAAATAATTTTAAGCATTTTTTACTCTCAAATATTGTCTTTATCTACCAGAGAAAAAAACTTTTACTTTAAATAAAATGTCTTCAGTTTCTAATCTTATACTCTCACCTCTCTCATACCTGCTTTTTTTTAATTGTTTTAAGATTTTGCTATTGATGTGAAAATTGTGCCATGGGGCAGTCATTCCCAACCACATAGACAGATGGGTGGCAATCCTTATTGGTTGGTGATCATGCCTTTCTCATTAACATTTCCTAAAAAAAAAACATGTTCTCTGAGTGGCATGATCCACCGTAAATTTCTTGTGAGGGAAACTGTATTCCCCTGAGGTGGGAGCATTTGATCATCATGTCTATGCTAAACAGAAATTAAACAACAACTGCATTTTATTTGTTTGAATGAATTGAGGCTTGTTGTTTCAGCAAAATTTTAAAGAAATATTTAAATAAATAAAATAGGTTGAGATGATAATTTGGGGATTTGTGCATTAAAAAACATTGAATTAAATGGTCATAGCTTCATAAAACACACCAGGAACACTGATCTCTTTGGGCCACAGCTCCCATCAGAGGGAACGTTAAATTTTGAATGTAACAAAATAGCAAAGTATTGTTTTGTTTATTAAAAAAAGGGGGAAAAGGGAAAAAGAAGTGTGTAATATGAGTTCGTCTAGGTTTCTCCTGGTACAACAATCAATGGTTTATTAACAAGCAGGTGCAGAAGATGAAAACAACTTATTGGATCAGGTGTGTTGTACCAGGAAAAACACTAAAACCTTTTGGATGGTAGCCCTTGAGGACTGAAGTTGGTGATCCCTGATCTAGAGTGAGTACAAGTAGTGTGAAAAGGCCCGTATACGCTCCATACTAAAGATGAATACAGAGCCATCCGCCAGTCTTCTGCATCCTTTATGTGCAGAATTTGCAGATGCATTGCTTGACTCTGTGAAAGTGCAGTACCCTTTAGATGCAGTGGGGGCAGGGCTGAGCAGGATAGCTGTCATGTGACCAGTAAAAGAAGCAAAGAAGAACATAATTAATGGCTACACAAGCTATCACTGTCAGCTGCACTGCCTCTTTTCATGCTTCTTTCTGAGAATACGCATTGCTTTGTGACATTGTAATCATCTTTATTATAAAATTATGTTGGAACGCAAAAGTGAACTCTATGCTGCCCTCTGGTGGATATAGCAACCTAACCACCATGACAACATAAAGGATGCATGATAATTTAAGGGTGGTGACTATTTGAAAAAGACAGATGTATTTATGTATGTAGGGGAAGCATGAAAGGGCCTGAAGATGGTTTGAGCAGAGGGGGATTTTGAATATATCAGCAGATAGATGCTGTTTTTGGAAATCCTGAGGTGGCTTAAAACCAAAGAGGAGATTTATGGGTAAAGTGAGAGGACATGAGGATGTCTGGCACAAGAGAAGAGGATGTAGAAGACAAGGTTAGATGGTGGCGACCATTAAAAAAAGAACAAACGAGGTAAACATCTTAAGTACATTTAGTTAGTGTCCTTATCAAAACAATTCAAAGGCTTGTAAAACGTAAAAGTTTGTAAAAGCTAAATCTAAATAGATAAAAAAGCAGGAAGGAAGTATTGAAGGATCTCTACTCAAATCCTCCCATGAGCTAAAACATCTCTTTACAAATCATCTTAGATTGGAGATTATGCACTGCACTGTGGTCTAATCCTTTCTTCCTTGTCACTTTCTCTCTCACAGCTTGCTTACAAATAGAAGATTCAAAACTATTTCTGTCATTAATATTGGAATAAAATCCGTTTTCTTTCTATATGGTTTGAACCAATGATGCTGACTTGAGTAAAAATCAACTCAGTCACTTCTAAAAAGAAAAATGTTGAAAATCTGACAAAATAAGAATAACATTGTTCCTCCAGCTTTACTCCTGGAGGGTCATAGTTACTGTGGCCAATCATATAGATTAATTAACCTTCATACTTTTCATTTGCTACTTGGATGAGTTTGCTCTACTTGTGCTGCTGTTGCTCCTTAGCGCCAGCGTAATGAATACACTAGTCAATTGACTAAATGCACTTTGCTGCAAACAACGGATAAATGAGAATGCAGACATATTTTTACTAGACTGAAGTTATTTATGTAACACCTTTCAAGCACCATTGCTTCACACAAAAGAAAACACAAGCAAGCATTGACATATTCTAAAACATTACAACAAAACATTTTCTGCTTTTCCTAAGAACAAATAAATACTTATAATTTATTTTATGTCATCGCTTTCATTATTTTAATTATACCTGGTAATGGCATGCATGAGAAGGGAAAGAGAATTTAAAATGACAAGGTGAGGAAAATGTTCCTTTGGTGAAGAGCTCTGTCCTTCATGATAGGTGGTAAGGTCACTTTCTGACTTTCATACATCATGGGATGCTGTGAGCAGTAACTTAATCACTTGGTGATGATGATGATGGGGCAGACGCGTCACTATAAAGCCATTTCCCTTTTGAACATCCCCTCAGCTTACATGTATGAGTTTTAAATCTTGCTGGTTTGATCAAAGTGTTGTGTCAAAATTTCCTTTTCTACTTAATTACATTGGATTTTCTAAACTTTCCTCTTCCTCATTCCTGTGTAAAACTTTTGCTTATAGCTTTTGTAGGATTACTCTTTGACGTGACAATAAATGCAATTACTATTACCTTTTTTATGTTTGGCTTTATGGACTGCTACAATATGTGCTGCTTAACATGGTGCACATGAAATAATACAGAAAGAATATTATCAAACTTCACCGTAACTGAAACCTACATCAGCTCTGATTACTTCATGCACTGAATCAGATCTCTCTTCAGCTTTATCTACAGCTCAAAATGAGGAATAATTGACCCTAAATCAGTGTTTTGAAACTATCAGTCTATCTATCTAAAATGAAATATATCTATATTTTTATGTACCTTTTCTGAAGCCCTCAGTTTAAATTGGGGTCATGGGGAAGCTGCAATTAAAGGCATTAAATACAGGCCCTCAGACTAGTCTAGTGACCCAGTCTGACTTAATGTATTAGATTTGTTGGTATCTGTTACTTTCACAACGTCCTGTTTAAAATCAAACACATTAAACTGGTTGGTATTAAAATTGTCAAAATGATGGATGCATGTACTTTTAATTATCTTTTATCTCTATCTGTAACATTTCCAGTTAATGTTTTGGTGTTTGTTTTAATTTACTTGCAGAATTTGAGCCTTTGCCACAGTTCAGCGCATTAACATTTTAAGAAATCTGCTTATGAGATTTCATAATGAGATCAAGATAAATATTTACCGTCTACATTTGCTAGATTTTCTGAGAATCTCTTAAAAAAATTTTATTAAGACTAATAAATTAATCCAAAAGCACTAAATCCTTGACATCTCAAACACACCAACTTCCTTTATCTCAGACATGCCTTGTGACCCATCTACTAGAGATCCCCCCCAAAACACACACAGACACACACCACCAATAACCCTTCCATTGAGTATGTTTCTTCCTAAAATCAAATTCTAAGAAACAAAATTCATCTGTGCCACCCTCTTCCTGATAAGTGCCCCTGCCTGGCAACCCATCAAAGCATTTGTAGACCTTGAAGCTGAAGTATAAATCCCTCTAACATCTGTCATCCATTTGGTTGGAGAAGGGTCCTTTCCTGATTTATGTTTTAGAGACTTTCCCTTTGGCACACTCATGTCCACTGAAGGATATCATTTCTCTATAGCCAACATCTGGACACCACCAATGCATCAGGGGAGAAATCCCCTTCGGTTCCTTTTGGTGATTTACTCTCGCTAGATAACTGAACCTGATTCATCTGACTGTCTTATAAATAGCAGATTTTACAGGTGTAGTACAAAAAATCTCAGCTAAAACATCCATCTATTCATTATCTGTAACTCAGTCTAATTTAGGGGTTATAAGGGGAGCCTATACTGCAATCATTGAGCGAGAGGCAGGGTACACCCTGGACAGGTCGCTAGTCCATCACATAGACAAACAACCATTTATGCACCTATTATGTGAACACTTTTAATTCTGCAGCTTCATTAGATAGTGAAGGTCCATGTCTGCCCATGAGCTTGCTAAATTTAGCTCACATGCATGCAGAAACAATACTGTCAGTGTGAACCCTGAGCTAGCACGCTTCTTCCTTCTGCTGATCCAAAAGCAAACGCAACAGAAGCAGTACAGGAAGGCCAATCAGCCAATCGCAACAGGAGAAGGAGGTGTAGGGGAGGAGACCCTGAAGCACAGACAGAAAGAATTTGAGCAACAATGTTTTCATAAAATTTTTTAAAAAGTAAATTTGTTTATTAATTAAAAATTGCAGGAAAATGTTGAAGCCTCTCGTGGGTAGAAATGTGGGTATAAAAACACTTGAACATGGAGAACGCAGTGTGCTGCTCCAGGCCAACCAAATATTTAATAATGTGCTCGGTAAAAGAACCCATGTTTTACCCCAGTATTATAAAATCTGCTCCCATGTGGCTTGAATGAGTACTTTGCATTATTGCTACATGTCCAAGCATGTCTGTTCCCAAAATATTGCTAAATACAAACACAGGGTGGTCTCATCAGCAGCTGTGATATATGTGGAATTACAATTTTCACCACTGATAAAGTGCTCATCTGAGAAGCAGAAGTGTTGATTTCACAAGCAAAAGGTTTTGTTGATCGTGAGAAAAAACACATCTGAAAACAATCGAGCACTTTTATAAGTTTTGTTTTCCTTTGTCTTTTTTCTGTCATATTGGATTTGATTGACAAGTTGATGGAGAGATATAGATTATCTGTATGCCTTGAAGGTGGTGAACATGCTCTATAGACATTCACTCTGTTCATCCCCAGTTTTGGGTTGAAGAAGCTCTGGCCTTCTTCTGCTGCCTTCTGGGTGGGTGCTTGGCTTGCATCCTTATGGGGTCGTGGCTGATGTTTGTGTGATGGGGTCTCTACTTAAATTGGCATGATCACTCTCCACTTAGATCACTCTTTACTCCAAAGAATCTGTATACTGGTACAAATGTTTACCCTGTAGTTTTACTGACTTATAGTGTCTTTGTGTGTGTAGGTGCATGTTTTTTTTATTTCTTTTAGCTTGTTAATCTCTTATTGGTCCCTCTAAGTTCTACAACATGTAGCAATGTACACAGTTTTGCACCCTCACTTTACAAAAGATTGCACAGATTCAGGTAGTTGCAACACAGAGGCAACTATTACAAGTGTTTTCCTTTATCATTTCTGAGTTGCTGTCAAAACCAAGCAGTACAACATGGCAAAGGTACCATTTGGCTACACAA